>JANQBM010000003.1:32897387-32961939 GCA_025594535.1 Erythroxylum domingense | reverse complement strand
ATAATTTTATTAATAATTTATTAATAAATATTATATAAGAGATTAAATAAATTTATTTAATTAAAAATAATTTATCTTTAAATTTTATATAATATTTAATTATTATCAGTAATAAAAATATAATTATATTAACATTAACAAATATAAAAATTTTTGCTTTATTTAAAAGAGAATCATAAAAAAAAACTGAAAGAAAACTATAATTAAAAAATAAAAGTAAAACCAGACAATCAAAGTTTCTTTGATTAAAACGCGTTACTGTTTGGTTGAAGTGTAATTAGCGACTGCCCGAGGCACTTCTAAAAGAAAAAAAACTGGATAAGAAAATAAATTGTGATTGGAGGCAAGAATTTTTACGTTGAACTGTCACTCCGTGTAATAATTAAGCACTTTGATGCGCTATTACAATAAAACTTCTATAAATTAATATTGTTAGGATTATGATATTTTATTATTTTATAGAGATATTAATTAATTAATAAATAAATTTTTATTAATTTAAAGAAGTTTTTTTAATTGATTGAATTTAAATTTTGATTACATCAAAAAGTATTATATCTTAAAAAAATTAATGTTTCATATTAATTGAATGAATATGAAATATAGATTCATTGAACGTAATATTAATGAAAATTAATAAATAATATTTATTGTTTCTTAATAATTAAGTATTATTTATTTTATTTTTATTAAAAACATTCAATGTATATATGTATGAGACAATAGCAAATTGTTGCGTGTGATTTCGATGAAAACCGAAGACTAAAAATTATAACAAAAAAATAAGAGTAGTCGAAAACGTTTATTAAAATTAGACTTAAATTTTAAGAAAAAACAAACAACATTAAAATCATATTTTACTAAATTGTCTTAATTATATTTATGTAAGTTTATATAATTATTAATTTATGATATTAATGGGACCCTATATTTACATAGCGGTATTTTGAAAATATATTATCTTGTTATCTTATTAAAATTTATTAAATTTTCAACTGACCCAAGTCGAGACCGAAAAAAAAATTATCTTAAAGAATTTATTAATTTACCGAGTATCAATTTAAAGAACTCCTACTGTACTTTGAGTTAGATGTAAGTTTGTACTCTCGTTAAAATTACACAATCATATCTAAGTGCCCTAAATTGAAGAGAGTCACAATTTTGCCATGTCAGTAAATCACTGGCTAAAAATGTTTATATGCTAAAGGCGTTTGTTAAATGTTTTAGAATTTTTATGACCACACGTCTTATGTATGTCATGATTAAAGTTCTTCTGAGAAGTTACAAAAAATTGCATTTTCCGTATGTCTTTTAGAGATCATTCTTTAGTTTGTGAAGTCTGAAGCCTTTAAGCAAAGCACGCCTTGTGCGTGGATTGCCGAATTACTAGATATTAGTAATTTGGTTCAACTGAATTAAAGAATTCTAATATTCACTCATTGATTTTACATGATTAATTTATAAATGATTAATTATATATAAAGATTTATTTAATACACATAAAACATAAAAAATGGGGTGTTAAAATTTATTTCAATTGAAACGAGAAGTTTTTATGTACTAATTAATCATAACATCACCTTATACCAAATTAAATATTGAAAGTATATTTACCAGGAAACACTGTTTTTAGATTTATTTAAAATTGTATTAAAAAGTTAAAGATCAAATCATATATTTATTATTGACTTCTGTGCTAACTAAAAACTTAATTAAAGCATTGTTTCCAATCCTTTAATTTTAAAAATGAGTTATACACATTATAGTTAACTGAAATTTGACAAATATAATATACTACCTTTGATCTAAAATCGTAAATCCAAAGATAATTTAAAATTTTGTGGTATAAATTCACTTATGTTAACTATACTTAAATACACTCATAAATGTATATGAATTTTGTTTTATTTAATCAAATATATTATTTAAAATACATGCTTTAATTAAATAACTCTTTTAAACTTATAACATATTTTAAAAGTAAAAGTAAAAAATACATAAGTAATAATATGAACACGATGATAACATCTTTTGTCTAATATAATTGAACACAACATATGTAATGAAATATTTTTCATTTTTTAACAGAAAAATAATATATTATTGTCACTTCATTTCATACTCCTAATATTTTAAAATCAAGACATTACACATCAAAATGATTTGCATTCCGTTTGTCGTTTGTTTCTCCTTTAATTTTGATTGAATAGTAATGCTTTTAGTCCTTCCATTTCTTGAATAAGATCTAGGTTTCTTTGGATAAATCGCGTTGCTGTTTGGTTGAAAACTTGTTAGGCATTGCTCGGGGTACCTGTAGAATAAAATCAACTCGATAAGGACACCAAGCCATCCCTGAGCAATAATCGCAAATTCTAAGCACACCAATAGTCTTACGTTCCTTTTTTTTGGTAATAAGTCTACGTTACTTTGATTTAACGTATGCTTGTTCTCTGGGTAACGTAACACAAGCCGATGCATATCTAACTGAACTGCCCCAAATTGAAGAGAGGCAAATTTACCACGATAGTGCAGTCATTGGTTAAAGCTCTTTATAGGCCAAAGCAGTTGGTTTAATGTTTTAGAATTTCAATGTCCACATGTCGTACGTCATGATTGCATCGTCTTTTAGGGGTCGTTCAATTAGTTTCTGGTCATCTGGTGTCTAAAGCCTTTAAGCAAAGCAAGCCTGTCGCCCAGATTACCGAATTAATAATAGTAATAAATTGGGTTCAACTGAAATGAAGATGTTTAATAATCAGATACTAATTTTAAATGAGTGGCTTATAAATTATTAATTATATATAAAAAATTATTTAATACACATAAAATAAAAATATAATTTTATTTAAATGGTAATTTATCATTAATTTTCGTTTCATTAATAGATGTCCACGACTTCAATACTATTCTTTATTTCTTTGGTTTAAAAAGTAAAAATTAAAGGAAATATTAGGAATAAAGTGGATTAGATTTTTAGATATGTAACGTGTCTTTCAACAGAACAATCAATCACGAGTCAAATGTTAACATTCAATATAAAATACAACTGATATTTTTTAATTCATAACCTGTATAAATTTGTCTGGGAATAGTAGAACAGTCATCCGTATTTGAAATATTTATAAAGAATAATATTTTTAGATTTCAATTTAATATCAAACCAATTGGATGCTACTTAAAAATATAAAACAACACATGTAAAAAGATTGAAAGTTCCAATAAATTTTCTAATCACTTTATTTTACGAATAAGTTAAACATAATATGATTAAATGAAATTTGAGAAATATAATATAATATTTTTAATCTAGTAAATATAAAAATAATTATAGCATAAATTAACTTATGTTAACTATATATTTAGAAACTTGTTTAATTTAATAAAAATAGTATTTAAAATACATACTTTATTTAAATAACTCTTTTAAACATTTGCCAAACTTTAAAAGTGAAAAAAAATTAAATAATAATATAGACACGATAATAACTCCCTTTGCATAATATAATTGAACGTAATACATTGCTATTATTTCTTAATATTTATCTAATGCAATGAAGTACTTTTCATGTTTTCTTAACAGAAAAATAATCAAATTATTGTCACTCCTAATTTCTAAAATTCAATATAACACAGATTTTTTTCCCTAAATGAATTTACTCCAAAACATTTATTCATAATAAAAATAATTTTAATTTGATCATTTTACTTTTTAAATTCTCTTTTGAGAAAAGCATTTATAAAAATTGGATGTGGCTGAATTTAGTTTAAATCCTTATTTTTAAACTCAAAGCTAACCTTTTATAAAAGAAATTAAGTTTAAGGTTAATTCATAAAATATTTAATGTTTTTAATTATTATATGAAATATAGATAATTTATTAAAACATTTATTAATTTTTATAAAATTTGAAAAATTATATAATAACAAATAAAATTTAAAAGATCTTGAAATAATTTTGTAAATTAAAGTCATGATAAATCACTTATAAATATTAAATTTGGCCTATAAAATTTAATTTAATAAATTAATATTTTAAATGCATGCTCTATTCAAATAATTCAAAAATAACTCCCTTTCTATTATATAACTAATCATAATATATTCTTATGATTTTTTTAATATTTATTTAATGGAATGAAATACTTTTCTTGTTATCTTTTTTTAACATAAAAATAATCAAATTGTTTTCACCATGTTTCGTACTCCTTATATTTTAAAATAAAAAATGCCTGTCAAATTGAGTTTATTCTAAAACATTTCATTATATAAATTGTTTTTAAATTCAACATTTACTTTTTAAATTCTCTTTTGAGAGAAACATTAATACAAGTTAGATTAGGATGAAAAATATTTTTTACTATAAGCTTGTTTCATTAGGAAATTTTAAATTTAAGCTCAAATCATAAGAAGTTTTAATTTTTAATTATTTTATAAAATCCAAATAATATATCTTTTAAGAATTAAAAAATTAATGAATCTATTTTTAAATGAAAACATATTCTATTACAATAATATTTATTGGTATTAATTAATAAATAATATTATAATATTAGATTAGATTAGAAAAATAAATAACAAAAATAAAATTTTATAAAAATTAAATAAAAAATATTGTATGATTACTAAATTAATTTGTAATAATTGTTGAACTAATACTTAAATTAAAGTTATTATAATTTACTTATAAATATTAGATTTGTTTCAAATTTTTTAAATTTATATAACTTAAATACGATTTTTAATTTTTTTGAGTTGAATCTTTAGACCTAGACTTAATTCATAATTTAATTCTTAAAATTCGAAGATTTTAATTTTCAAATAGTCAACTACAATTTATTGATGTCTAATCATTAGATCTATTCAAATTTTTAATAAAACAATTTAAATAGTTTTAAGCTCTATTTAAAAAATTAAGTA
Organism: Erythroxylum domingense; assembly: GCA_025594535.1. Classification (NCBI taxonomy): domain Eukaryota; kingdom Viridiplantae; phylum Streptophyta; class Magnoliopsida; order Malpighiales; family Erythroxylaceae; genus Erythroxylum; species Erythroxylum domingense. The sequence goes on along the minus strand of JANQBM010000003.1, from coordinate 32,957,022 downwards.
CTATTCATCTAGCCAAATAGAGTCAAGTCTTTTATAACCTTTTGAAATTAAATACCAAAAAAGCATTTATAAGGTGATTTATTTTTATTTTATTTATCTTTAATTGAATATGAAGAGATTTCTCAACAATAATAAAAACTATAACAATAACATTTAAAATATTTAATTGGATTGTATCAAGTAAATATTTTACAATATAAATTTTATAACAAATTAAGAGAATTTATATTTTTTAAATTAATTACATTTAATAATGATACATAAAAATATGATTTATTTTTAAAATTCTTTTGAATATAATGTAAATTAAAATTTGTTAAGATTGTAATTTAAAATTATTTTGTGTTTAATATATTTTATTCAATAATTATATAAATGTTATTAACTTTAAAATGAAATGTAAAATTATATATCAAGTTCAAATTTATTAAAAAATTGAGCTTAATAATAAATTATTTTTTTAAAATTTTAATTAACCAAGAAAACTTGTAATATCATATATTTTTAAAAGTAAAAACACAACTGAATTTGAAAATCTTTACAAGATATATGATATAACAATGCAAATTATCATATTAAAATTTCAAGTTATTGATTTTTGTTGCAGGGAACAAGTTCCTGAGTTGATGATGTACCAACAATCAATTTCTTTGGGCTTATGAAGTGCCTTTAATCGATGCCTTGCAAGTTCATGTATTAACTAGTTCATGCCATACCAGATATAAAGTCTAATCTTGTATCTAGAGATAAACATATTTCTCTCGTTTAATTTAGAGACTTTCATGTATATATTTGTCTCCTAGTTTAGTCACTCCTAAATGATTATTGTGCCTAAAAGTGGGACAACGGTGTGAAGGAAGTCATATCAACATTGGTAAAAAAGTCTTTTTATGTTCCTGAAGTGTCCATCTTATCTTAGTCCTCTACATTGGAATAGACCGAAGGCTTTTGAACCTCAATTATATGGATTGAATCAGCACACAGAATGGAATACATAAATCAGATTAAAGAAGCAAAATGGGCAAAGAGATTAACTAGGTCGATATGACGAACTAACATGACTAATCAGCGCAAAAATAGTTAGACCATTCGGACATTGAACAAATTTTAACTTAGTTAATCATTATAATCAAATCAATGACCAAGTAAAAAATTGCTGCTGCAAACTTGTTCTTCGAGAAGGAATATTAAATTTTTTTAAATCTAAACGAGTAAATTAGCTATTCAGTTGAATCTTACGTGGTTCATATGAAGTGAAGACTCGATTGACGATGAAAATAGCAACGAGATTGACTAGATTTACATGATTAATCAGGGAAACGCATTTTCAAGCAATTTCACGAACAACTGCAACATAGCCTAAAATCAGCGTCACAACTACAGTTAATATAAAGATAACCTGCATTTGGACATACAACCGAACTTGCCATTTTCCAAACATCGTTCAATAGAAATGTCTATTATGGACCTACAGTAAAGTATGCAACTAGACGTGTAACCCATGCATGGTGCAATGCTAAATGAAAACAAGAAATCGCAACTGAAAAATAAAATGGCATCTTTTTTCTTTTTGAAAAGAAGTTATGTATAAATTTGAAAGATGTCAAAATTGTTAAAATAAATAATTATGATAATAAATAAGACTTTTAAATTTAAGATAGTCTAACCTAAAATCACTTTACCAAAATTTTTTAAGTCTAATTAATTATAAAAAATAAATCGAATCAAAATAATATTAACAAATTAAAATATAAATATAACGAAAAGTCAAACTTAGGCTCAAATATTTAATTGCTACTATTAATCTTTTTTCATTATTTTATATTACTTCATATTTTAATTATAACCAATATATATATATATATATATATATATATAAAGTAAGGAATGACTTTTTAGTATCTTGAGATATTTATTCTCGTATTAACAAACACATTAAACAACTTTAACATATTTACATCACAAAAATATCAATACAGTTTTTACTCTTGCAATTGATTTCAATTGTCAATGTAATTATGCAACAGAAGAAAAGGTAAGAGTAACAATAACCTTCAAGCAATTCAACTTCAACTGCACAATAACCTTAAATCCATATCTCATCTACCTCAAATCCATAAAAATCCATTCGCTCATCATAATAATCCACCTTTCAATTTCCAGATTTATTGGCGATGTATATTTGTGGGGGAAACCGAAAAAAAGGAACTCAACAGTGGGCACTTATATGCCAAGTTTGTGCTCCGATAACCTTTCAAAAAGCCAACGTGAAGGCAAAATCACCAATCTCAGTGCACCAGTTGCAGGCACATTACCAATTTGTTATATTTGCTTCTGATGGACTTTGGGAGCATGCAAGCAATCAATAAGCAGTTGATATAGTGCAAAACCACGCACGAAGTGTAAGATACATATATTTTACTAGTAAACTATCTAATCTTCTGGTAGATTTCTTAATTTTTTATTTTCTTTAGTCAGGAAGTGAAAGAACTAGTAATGGTGAATTGATTGCTACTCTTTCTTTTGAAGTATAACACCTATAGCCATTTGTAACCAATCAACTAACGATCTACTTCAACTACTCATCGTCTGATTCTCAGTTCCTCTCGTTCTTTTATTTCTTTATATAACACAATAGAAATTTGTTGTAATTTATTCCATCTACTCTTAAAAAGAGTAATCGTGCTGCGATATTACTTACCGTGCTTGAATTTTCATTTCTTCATCTTCCACCATTTATTAATCGTTGAACAGAAAGAGAATCGTCCCAGAGTTTTCTAGATGAAAAAGAGCGAGAGATTTTAGGGAGATCTAGAATGAGAGAGCCAAACCACAAAATTAAAGGTGAAGGATCGAAACGGAAACACTAAAACCAACGATCACGGAGTGATATCCTTACACTACTCACCGTCTGATTATCAGTTCTTCACCTTCTTTTCATTTCAGATCCTGATTAGATAACACATTAGAAAATTCCCGTGATTAATTCAATCCGCGCTTAAAGGAACAATCACGCAGAGATCTTACTAACCGTTCTTGAGCCTGACTCTCATTTCTTCATCTTCCTCCGTTTAGTAACGGTTGACCGGATAGAGAGTCGTCTACGATATTTCTACACGAGAGAGAAATTTTAGATTGACCTAGAATAACAAGTACGTCAAACTGAATGAAGAATCAGGGAGCTATTCTACTTACCGTGCTTGACTCTGAATCATCTTCATCCCCCGCCATTTGTGGAACAGAGAATTGTTCGTCGCTGTTTCTAGATGCGAGAGACAGAGATTCTAGAGAGATGTAGAAAGAAAGGTAAGGCACCTCAAATGAAGTTTGAAACTTCCCGCCTACGCCTTTATATGCATGAAATCAAACGACTTTCAAGTTAGAGGTTACTCGAGAGAGATAATTCTGGCAGGAATTCATAAAAATCATTTCAAAATAAATCCCAACGACGCCGTTTTTTGACGTGCTAGAAAACTCGATCCTGCGTTCATTTGTTGACGATATTTTCTGTACGAGAAAACAGCTAATTAGTGTACTTTTCTTATTCCAGATCCCTACATTTTTCTTATGCAGTTTTCATGGTGATTATAGGCATATTGATAAATTAGTGGAGCACGAAAAGAGCTTGAATAACATTTGGGATTGAAGATGCCTAAGAAGAGAGTGATTAATAAAAAATATTTAGAGTTAGTTAAAATTAACTAAAGTTATAATCATCATCATTATTATCATCATTAATATTTTTATTATTATTATGTTTATGATTATTAATATTAGTATGATTCTTATTATTATTATTATTTTATATTTACTATCATACATATTTATTTATTATTATTATCATTATTTTAATTAAAGTTAGTTAGAATTAACTAAAGTTTTTGTTATCATCATCATCATGTACTATTATTATGTTTATCATTATTAACGTTAGTATGATTCTTATTATTCTTATTATTAATTTATTTTTATTATTATACATTTATTTTATTTTATTTTATTTTATATTATTATCATTATTATTATTATTATTATTATTTTAAATTTAATTTTTTAGGTTTTTTGTGTAATTTTACTTTTATTTCCTTATGTATTTATTTATTTATTTTTATTTTCATTCATTCATTCATTCATGTAGATCATGTGGAAACAACATCTCTATTAATTAGGGGTAACATTGTATACTATTGGACCTTTCCAAACTTCGCGTCTCAACAGGATTTTTACTGGGTATTGTTGTTACAAAATTAACTAAATTTAAATATATTAACTATAATTTAGGTTTAATTTAAATTTAATTTAAGTGAATGAAATTTACATTTTAATGTGTAAACGCTTGGTATTACAGATCCTATTTAAAAATAAAAGTAAAATTATTATATTAATATTAACATTTTACTTAATAATAAAATTTTTATTTAGAGTTAAATTTGAATAATTTAAAATATTAAATTTATTTAAAATGCTTTAAACTTTAAAATCTAATTTGTTTTTATTGTAAACATTAAAATAAAAAATATTTCGTTAAATAAATTTATTTTATTAATTTCAATTGTGAATTTGCATCATCTTGAATAAAGCTTGAGTGATTAATGTACTTCTGATTCTATATATTTTGACAAATTGTGTATAAGTGGAAAAAAAGTCGGGGCACTTCATATAATCCTTTTATGAAGTATAATTAACATGCATAACATAATTTTCTTTTTTTTTTGTAAGGTGCATAACATTAATTTTCTATTATACATCTTGCTCCTTGTAGGATGAAAGTCAACTTCGTTTTTTGTGTTAGTTTAGGCTTTGTTTGATTAGAGGGTTAGTAATGGAATAAGATAGAACGTAATACACTTTTATCTTTTAATTTAGAGTTTTATAAATGAATGAAACAGAATAAGATGGAAGCAAATGATTTCATATTGCTTTGAGGGTTTGTAATGGAACGAGATGGACTGTAATACACTTCTATCGTTTAATTGAGAGTTTCATAAATGAATATAACAAAATAGAATGAAAGCAAAGAGTTTCATATTGCTTGCTTTTCTTTGCAATCTCTTGCTTTCTCTACTACTCTTAATGAAAGACAATTAATAAAAATGATTAACGAACAATTCAAGTGATTAAAATAACTATAAATGAAAACGAAAACACTTGAGACAAAAGAAAAGAACAACTTCTCGAAACATTAAGCTTTACTGAAATGAATCTGGAAGTCATCGCAACAATAATGGAAAAGCAGTCCACTCAAGAGTCACTCCACAAATCTTCCTCAATTCAGCCTCTATAAGCAGATGTCGACACAACTCTCATTCACGTACACCACCACACACATATCAGTCGTAGGTTACTCTAACATTCAATATCAAAATAAAAGCCAATGACAAAAGACGCAACCATCGGGGCACACACCAAAAACGAAACAGTCGTAGGTGAAACTCTTTATCACACCACACAAAATAATCTGTCGTAGGTTTGTTTTTCAAAAACCCAATTGACGCATACCACACAATTGACGCCACACCTGCAACTTTCGGCATCGGTTGTGTTTGTGCAAGATCCAATTAACACTAACTATACATTTACGCAACATCCACCGCACCACAAGACACAAGCCGTAAATCCCATCTATTTTTCAAGCAATACACACGCTAATCTTTTTCCAACCAACAAAAATCACTCACACACTTGATTCACTTTTTTATGATAAAGACATATACAACTCTCACACAATGAAGACCCACACTACTCACATAGACATTAATCACCCTACCTTCTCACCACCAATCAGTTGTATATATATATATATATTACTCGCTCAAAATCAATTCACCATCAATACCCTACACAACATTAGCTGCTACAAATCCGTAAGACCATTTAATAGAGTTTCCAACAATATCCTTAAGCAATCCTTCACCAAATCAACTTCTGTTCAAGATAGAATTATATTTTATCTATAATATTATCCAACTGGTATTTGAATTCAAGATGATAAAAAAATGTTAATTTAAAATATTTCTAAATAAAATAAAGTAGATATATTTAACATATATCTAACAATCTCCCCCCTTTTGACATATTTGTTACAAATCCGAAGCTTCATCTAAATCACATAATTAGGCATATAAAAATTCAAACCATAATTCAAGAACTCCCCCTTAATGCAACATCAAGTTCCAATGAACATCCATAGTAACGGTAAGCCAATCATCCAAATTTCTCCCATTTGGGACAAAAAACACCAAAAAGTAAGACAAATACTCACACATGTACCTTCAAATTTTACCCTGAATGGAGCAGTCACCAAAAAAAATCTTATGTCTCCCCTTGGGACAAAATAGTGTCAAAACGCAGAATTATAAGAATCAACAATAGATGCAGTAGAAGAATCATAAACATGTCAAGATGACAATTTACCACCATTCAAAACATCGAAAGATATGCCCAAAAGAGAAAGAGAAGCCCGAAAGAGAGACCCATACTAATGAGATAGCTAAAAAGTCTTCGGTGGAGCCAAATAGAAGTCACAATGTAAACTGCTAAAAAGATGAGACGATAATGATAACATAAAGACTAAAGAAGACAATTTTTTTTACGTTTCATTTTTTCTTTTTTTGAATTTTCTTTTTTTTAAACAACAAAAAAAACTTCAAAAATGTAAAGAAGGCAGTCCCTATGCCTTTTGAAGAAATTTAAACCTGGGCTTATTTCTCGTCACATTATCTTAGTCATCGGTTTCTTCTTCTGAAGTAACTGACTAGTTTTTTGTCTGAACAGTTTCTTCAAAAATAGTAATTAACTGTGAATCTATACAATTTCTTGCTTTTCCTTCGCTACGTTTTTGTGCTTGTACTTGACCATTTCTAATCCAAGTGTACTTCAGTATCATGGGTTGTTCCTAGAAATTTAATATAAAGTGTCTAGATTTTCGATTTTGATCCCTTTGAAGTATACTTTGTAACATCTTGTAGCATCTCGGCCTTATGTACTTGATAACTTTGCAAAAATGACACATGGGTATAAATCTTTGATTCTTTGTCGATGTTTCTTCTTCTTGGACAAATTTGAGTATATCAATTTTCTCATCATCCACCTTGGAGCATTCACTCTTATAACCAATGCCTTAAAGTTTCCTTTTAACTTTACCGATTGCTATTAACTTTTTTAGTTTTTTTGTGCCTCCATTCAATATTCTTAATCCCTTTTCGGTACTTACTAATTTCATTATAGCTTCACTAAGCTCATCTAATGTCAATTTCAATTTCTTTTCTAACTCTTGGATAATGTTCTTCATAGAGAGATTTTCGTCTTTCAATCTGTCATTCTTTCTATACGTATTCATTCATATTTTATGCATAGCTTTGTAAGCCTCATAAACATTATCCTTTCTATCATCTAAGCCACTTTCATCACTGTTATAATCTGATATTGGGTCTTGAGCTGAGTTGTTTGCATATTTCTAGAAAATTTTCATTTTCCCCCCTTTATGTCTTCAATTACTTCTTTTTCAGTTACTATTAAGCAAGTAATTGAACTTTTGCTATACAAAGCAACTACTGCAGTACTATTAGTGATTTCTTCTTTACTACCATATTCACTCTCGGATTTGTTCTCACTCCAAGTGCTCGTATAGGATTTCCCTTTTCTCTTCTTCAAGGTGTTAGCACACTCGGCTTGAGCATGTCCGAAGCCTTGACACTCATGACATTTAATTCTCTTTACCTTTCTTTCTCCCTTTTGAGTCTTAACTTGTTGTTTGAAATTGTTGTTCATTAAGCTCCTGCCGTTTTGCTTAAACTCGGGTCTATCATTTTTCACTCTCTTCAGTCACTTACTGAACTCTCGTGTTAACAACTCTATATCCTCATTCTCGTCGGATTCATCTTCTATATCATTCATACCTTTTCCAATTTTAACCTGTAATGTCAATCCTTTGCTCCTTTCTTGTTTACCCCTTAACAAATTCATCTAAAAATTAGTCATATTCGTGAAACTAGGATCAGCACCAATTTGCTAACAAATTCTGAAATGATGACCCGCTCTGATACCAATTGAAAAATCGTAGGAGGTAGGTGTTTCACAAACTGTCCGATTTTACGTGATCGTCTCTGACACAAATAAAAACAAAAATCAATCAAAAGAAAAATAGCAGACGACACTAGAAATTTAGTAATGCAGTTCGACACTCCTTACCTACATTTGCAGGGTCCTCACCCAGCTTAATCACTTTTGTCGAAGTACAATAGATTTATCCAAGGCTTTATTGAGCCGACACTACTCAACCCTTGACTCTATCTCTCAACTTTACTTCCCGTGAAAGATTTTCACACCCAATAATACAACCGACTCGTGTTAACCTCGTCAGAGAATTTTTCTCTACTACTCTTAATGAAAGACAATTAATAAAAATAATTAACAAACAACTCAAGTGATTAAGATAACTAGAAACGAAAACGAAAACACTTGAGACAAAAAAAAGAACAATTTTTCGAAAAGCTAAGCTCCACTGAAATAAATATGGAAGTCGTCGCAATAATAATGAGAAAGCAGTCCACCCAAAAGTCACTTCACAAATCTTCTTCAATTCAATCTCCATACGTAGATGTCGACACAACCCACATTTATGCACACCACCACACACATATCAGCCATAGGTTACTCCAATATTCAATATCAAAATAAAAGCCAATGACAAAAGACGCAACCATTAGGGCACACACCAAAAACAAAACAGCCGTAAGTGAAACTCTTTCACACACCACACAAAATAATCAGCCGTAGGTTTGTTTTTCAAATACCTAATTGACGCATACCACACAATTGACGCCACACCTGCAACTTTCGGCTACAACTATACTTGTGCAAGATCCAATTAACACTAACTATCCGTTTACATAACACCCACTGCACCACAAGACACAAGTCGCAAATCCCATCTATTTTTCAAGCAGCACACATGTAAATCTTTTTCTAGCCAACAAAAATCACTCACGCACTTGATTCACTTTTTCATTGTAAAGACATATACGACTCTCACACAATAAAGACCCACACTACTCACATAAACATTAATCACCCTACCTTCTCACTGCCAATAAGCCGTATATATATATTACTCACTCAAAATCAATTCACCATTAATACCCTACACAACATCAGCTGCTACAAATCCGTAAGATCACTTAATCACATTTCCAACAATATCCTTAAGCATTTATTCACTAAATCAACTTTTATTTAAGATAGAATTCTATTATATATATAACATTATCTAATTGGTATTTGAATTCAAGATGATAAAAAATGTCAATTTAAAATATGTCAAAATAAAATAAAGTAGATATATTTAACATATATTTAATAGACCTAAATAAAGAAAAATAGAAAAAGAAAGAGAGTTATATACCAATGTTTAATTTATGCTTTTGATTTCTTGTAAGAGCATTTAGTTGATTCCTCAACAATGCGGTTGCGATTCACTAGCATTCGTCTTCATCCAACTTTAAGCAATTCCTTAAAGTGAATCTTCTCTTACACTCTTGTGAGTCAAGGTGTAGCTGTTTGAGGGTCTTCTAGTGATGTACGACTATAAACAAGAGGCACTGGACGGGAGTTTTGACAAGGATCGAACCCTTTTGCACCTACTTATACAAAGACATTTCAATCTTCAAAATTTTTGGATGCTTGCAGACTTGCAGGACCTCTCGAAATTATTTCCACTCAAATATAGAATTTCTGCAGAAGATGGGAAGCTCAAGTCCTCAAGCAATCCCAAAAATTACAATTGGAAAGTACTAAGCTTTTTACATTAATGAAACTTTCTAGCAAATAAACAAGCTTCCACCAGTCATCCATTTTGAAGTACTGAGCCCTTTAAGATTGCCAATAGACGACGACAGCTTCTCTATGGCTGTGTTATTTAATATAAGATTCACCAAATTATATATAAGCTCCAAGATTCCGGGAAGCTCCTTAAAGCGTGAGGACCCAATTAAATTATGTTCTTCGAGAGATACTAATTTGTTAAAAAAGTTTCTTGAAAGGCTTTCAAGCTCTCTACAATACCTCATCTCTAATTTATTTAACTTGTTGAGGAGTTCAACTGACGATGAAAGTACATTTTTTATAGTTTATGTTGGTTGAAATTTCTAGGGAATGCATTCAAATTTTTGCAACCACCGAGATTAAGAACTTCAAGAGCTTCTATAAGTCTACTTCTACTGCTTGGAAGATGAGTTATGCTTATATTGTTTACAAAACTCAGATGAGTTATGCTTATATTGTTTACAAAACTCAGGGACCTTAACTTGCCGAATTGACTTCTATAAATGTAGGAGGGAACTTTAATGAATTAAACTGCAAAAACTATCAACAATCATACTCAATATTTCATATGTAAGTTGAGATGCCACCGAATTTTCTTATAATTAATAAAAATAACAAAAAATTGAATGCATCACTTGAGAGTAGAACCTACTTTTATAAATTTATGACGATAAATCCTACTTGTCACGTAATGATTAAAATCATTTTTCGGTTAAAAAATAAAAGTGATATCATGTCAACGTTATTTTTAATTAATTAATAGTTAACTCTTTTAAAATTTTCATTATTTATTTCGAACAATATTAAAATTTGATTTGAACATTTCGAAACGATTTTTTGTATTTTGTTATAAAAGCTCAAGTTCAAAATGCACTTTTATTCTATAATTAGGTAAGGTAATCTCATTTTATAATCTAACATGTTTTTATATATTTTATTTTAAAATTAAAAATTTTTGTCACTTTATATTATGCGAAGAAAAAGATTGGGCCTCTTTTTAAGTAACTTCGGTCCATTATATATTTGTGGAGATTGGGAAGAATATATCTGTAATTAAATTAAAATTCCCGGGCCTTTATTATGCATTTCGTTGATTCCCAATTTTGATTCGGTCGTCTGTTCTTCGTAGAAAATCAGTACGTTCGGTGGTTACAGTGCTTTTACGCGCTAATGGCCTCAGCATCGTCAAACCCTAAGCCACCGAAGGTCGCGGCCAAAATCAGGGAAGAGGGCGAACTCTCCTCTTCCGGTGACGACGTGCGGTTCATCGACATCCTTATCCCTCCACATTTGTTGTCGTTAACTGCATATTAGCGCTCTGTTTGATATTTCCTCGTGGTGTTTTCATTTGGTTGTTGCTGGACTACGACCCGTGCATTCGATTTGCCGTCCTTTTTATTCGACCTTTTTGCTTTTGTTTGGTGAACTCTTGTATTCGTTTGACCTATCAGTAACACAATAGGAAATAATTGGAAAATGGGTGCAATTAGGTTTAAGTTAAGTGATAAGAGCTTTTCATAATTGGCTTATTCGGATGTATGTTGCTTTTGATCAATTAATGTTGATTTTGGGTTTTACTTGCCATAAATGTCTTTTCTTCACGTATAAGTCATTGATTTTATCTCAATTTATAGGTGTAGGTGTTGCTTCGTGAGTGCTTTGCGTATGATGAATCTCTCTTATAAGCTAAACAAGTAGTTGATTCTGTTTAGGTGCTGTATATTAGGTTCCATCCTGTGGACATGTATGGTGACGCTTGGTGCTTCTGGTTTGTCTGTTTTGGTTTGCTGAACTATCTCATCATCTTATGTTTCATAGGAGAATCCTCTATGCTCTGCTGGAGATCCAACAGTTGCAGCTAAATCGTTGGCAGCTTCAGGTTCCGTTCAGGTTCCTTCCGTGAACAGAACCATCCAAAGTATTCATGCAGGTATCTTGAATGGCTTTTTGTGCTTGTTTTATGTGCACTTAGTTCCTGGTTTTTTGGATCTTTTGTTCAAGTTCTATTCCTATGTTATAAGCTGATGTGTCAATTGTTCAATTTGCCCCTGGCTTGGTTCTCATTGATGCCTTTAATACAATATGACTCGGTGCTTTTATATGCTCATGCTGGCATCTGTATGAGGGAATTGACAGGTGTAGGTCTATCTGTGCTTATTCTATGCAAAGTATTTATTGCTTGTTCCCTTTCTGAACTGTTTTTTCTTCCAATATATACTATTGCCTATGCCATTTGTTTTATGAATTTCTAAGATTTCTTTTTTTTGCAATCATTTGAAGGATGGATATAATAATTCTGTAAGATGTTATGATGCTGCTGCTGTGCTCCTGTTTTCTCCTTACCATTTGTCAAGTCCTCATTGGCCTTTTATCATGTGGCAACTATTTTAATTCTTGGGTTCATCTCATCAGGCATTAATTCAAGGCCCATGAATATATCATTTGTAATTCAGCATTTAGGTTTCATCTCTTGTTCAATTTTTACTCAAGAGATCCTCCTTATGTCATAATTTCCTTCTTTGTGTCTCTAAATTAGATCTGGACTTTGCTGTATCTTTCTCTGGTCAATTCATCTGTAGATATTGTAAATCTTGACATGCATTAAGGCAATGGATGTGTGCTTCATTCTGTGGAAAATAATTGAATTTTTTGCTGAAAAAGAAAGTACCATCTAAATAGAACAAATATGCTTTGCAGGGAAGGCCTCCTCCAGTGTTGCGACTTTAAGCTCCGTGGGTGTTCAGCCGCAAAAAATTGTGAAACCAAATAATGTGAAAAACTTTGAAAAGAGTCGGTTGACATTCAATGCTTCTAAGCCAGGCTGGTATGCTCCTTCAGGATCCGACAACAACCTAGTTATATCCTTCTCAGACAATGACAGTGATAGCGAATATGAAGATGACCAACAAGAAAATATAAAAAGTGATGTGGCTAGAGGGGATGGCGATCAAAGATTGCCTTCAATTCCATCAGCAAAATCAAAAAGTTTCAAAGATAATGTCCAGCCATTAAACAAAGTAATGCCCAAAAGATTATCTCAAAGTCGCCTATCTTTACCATCAATGTCCAGGACAATTGCGGGCACCAATCCTAAAGTTGTCAACCCCTCTTTTGTTGAGCAAGGTTCTCGATCTCAAATTAGAAATTCTAATACCAGCAACAAAGGTTTCTTAACCCATGAGCGTGGTTCTAGCCCTCTGACTTTAAAGGACACAAAACTTCAAGACTTGAGAAAGCAGATTGCAGAGAGAGAGCGGGAACTGAAGCTTAAGGTTATCCAACAAAGTAAAGAGTCCATCCCTGTTTCAGCCAGTGGTTATCCTGCCATGAAGTCTGGCCGTGATGCAGCCAAAAAATCTGTTTCAGTTTCTGCTGATGCAGTTATTTCGGATCCAAGAGAACCAGACAAAAAACGTAAAAAAGTTGGTGGCTCATATTCTACCCAGCTGAATACGGATTTCCCACCAGAAACACTATCTGCAAAGTATAATCTACAGTCAAAACAGCAAGCATTGGAAGGCAATAGTTTATGTGACAGGAACGTGGCAGAGAGTAGCAAGAATAGAAGACCCTCAAAGAGATCAGAATCAAGGGGGCTTAAATTGCAAAAGCAACATAATGATGGGGTGGATATCTCACCTGGAGATCTACCTAGTATGGCTTTTGCTATTTCCTCAAGTTTTGTTATGCATTTAGCTAAGTTAACCTGATTGGTTGATTTGATTTTTTTTGCAGGTGCTCACGTTGTTAGTAATCACCGACAGTCCAATAGAAATAGTATGCAGGTGCACCCTTGTATGATTTTGATTGATACGACACTGTTTTCATACATAATTCCATTATGTTGTCAAAGAATACTGTTTGATGGTACTTTTATCGCAAAATTTTACCTTTATGAACCGCCCCAGCACTATGTTTATACTTTTTGCTGCACTTATTAGGACTTCCATTCTGTCGCATTTAACTTATCCTTGCAATAATAAAATTTCCAGAATTGTGGATGGAGTACATGGATAATAGAAGTTTGATGATTTTTTTATGTTTTGCATGGAGAGTAGGGATCTCTGCCAGATAACTCTCCACTTTATCTTGTTATGACTTTTAATCCTATTACGTTTAACATGCCCTTGCAATCATAAAATTTACAGAGTTGTGGATGGACTATATGGGTAATAAAAGTTTGAGATGCTTGTCATGTTTTGCATGGAGAGTAGAGATCTGTGTCAGATAAACACTCTACTTTAGTCGGTGCAAGTGTTTCCCTGTTGTTACTAACCTGTATTTTCTATTGAATCGTAACCTAAACAAGAAAACCATTAATGGAGCCTATTTCATTTCAACTACTAGTGAAAAAACCATAATTACAGAAAATAGCAAGGAATTTTGTTCTTGTAAATCTTCTAAAAGGGAAAACTAACTATGACTACGAATGACCTAAATTAATTTCCATTCTTTATGAGAAAAGGTTAAAACCACTGATAAAAATCAAGGTTCTTATTATGTTTGGTTACATTTGTTGGTACCCTTCTCAGGCATCACCGAGCAATGTAAAGAACTGGAACTATTCAGGTACCACGAATTTGGGAGGACACAGCAAAAGACATATGCAGTCCTTGGTTGAAATGGAGGAATCATTGGATAAGGAGCTGGAAGAAGCACAAGAACTTAGACGGAGATGTGAAATTGAAGAGAGGAATGCTCTGAAAGCTTATCGAAGAGCTCAGAGAGATTTGATCGAAGCTAATGTTAGATGTATGGAACTTTATAACCGAAGGGAATTGTACTCGGCCCAGGTTCGATCTTTTCTCACGAATGAATCAAGTTTGTTATGGTCCCCCAGGCAGCATGACCATGTTGGGAGTGGGTTGCTCATGGGAGACAACCTAACTAGAACTCTAGATCTAAGACCTTCTTCAAGGCATCAAATGCTGTCTGAGTATGATGATTTAATCCTACCAAGGCGTGATACAAGCATCCCATATACCAGGGCTTCTCCCTTGAGTTCATCTTATCAAAATATAAATCATCAAAATTTGAGTTATGATCCATGCAGCGAGCCAGATGCTAGTTTGTCAGAGCCTTTACCTCATAACAGTAATAATGGTGTAAATGGAGTAAGTTCTCCATCCAATGATCCTAACGTTTCCCCAGATGATGATGAAGGGACATCTCTGTTGGACCATAGAGCTGTGCTACCAAATTTTAAAAATCAACAAAATGAAGAATATTCTATAGGAAAGCGAAAGGAAATGAGTCAAGATTCAAACAAAAGTTTCCCTGTTAATGGATCATCAGAATCTCTTCTTCTTGAGGCAACACTAAGGTCTGAACTGTTTGCACGATTGGGAAAAAGGGCTCTGTTGAAGAATAATAGATTATCAAACATGGTGACATCAGATGAGGACAATGAAAGTGAAAGAACTCAGACAAACAATGGGAGTCCTCCATTCTCAGAAGCTGAAAGAAATCAAGAGTGTGAGCACAGAGGTAACTTTCTGTCTATGATGCATTAGCTTATTTAGCCTCTTTGTCTATAGTAAGTATCTTCTGACTTAGCAATAATCGATTAGTATAATGGACAGAAATATCAAATCAGTTATTAGTAGGTGTAAGGTTTTGTTCTCCTTACTTTATTTTGTTATTAGCCACTGCTAATAGTTTTTGTTGTTTGATTTAGGCAAAGAGAAGCCAGAAAGAAGAAAATTTGATGCACTTTTCCATATCCAGAAGGACCATAACGAAGAAAGGAATTCTCTTGAGTATCAACCTGTTGATGGTTCCAAGGTTGATGGATATTCTGATGGTAGTTATCAGTTTGCACCTTCTGTTGTACTTTCTCCTCCTCTGGTTTTGAGGAGTGTATTTGCTTTAATTCAAGCATTTCCCCAAATAGCTTCATTTGGATTACAGAGAAGGCAAAGTAAACAGTACAAAACACCTAATTATCATCAGAAGGATTTTATTTGTCAGGAAAATGTTATTAATAACCCTATGGATGTGACTGTTGGGGAAATTTGTGGAAGCGAATCTGGTTCATTTTCTTGTAACCCAGCAATTGACCCATTTTGGCCTCTTTGTTTATATGAACTCCGAGGGAAATGCAATAATACTGCTTGCCCTTCACAACATGTTAGAGATTTCTCAAATGAAAATGAAGGTTATCATCAGCACGAAGATTCTCATACAGCCGGTAGGTGTCTTCATCTATTAATTTTGATATGTTTGCTTATCATGCTCCTAAAGTGAGTACTTTCCAGGTTGTCAGGTTGGATTGCCTTTATGTTCTCAAGTATGCAATGGTGCAAAAGAGGAGTTGAAATATCATAATGCTGTGATTCCAACTTATCTAGTTGGCTTAGATACGTTGAAAACTTGCCCTCATTCATTTGAATCTGTTGTAGCAAGGAAAAGTGCTCAATGCTGGCAGAGATGTTTCAGTATGTGCTTATGTATATCAAGTTTGCCTCAAATAGATATGCGTGCAGATGAACCTTTTTTACGTGGCAACAATAATCGTATTGAGGTTCACTGGAGTTCAAACAGACAGTCGTCTTATTTTCAGAGTAGAAATGGCATAGTGGTTTGTTGAATACCACCTCCTTTATGACTGACTTAATTTCCATGTTAAATTGATATGTGTTGTTCAATTGCTCTTCTGGTTAAAGTTATTTCCTGTTATTTGTTCGACATCATCTTCTTCTGATCTGGGGCTTCACTTTAGCGCTTATCTCAAGTTTAGATATTTTTATTGTGCTTAATGTATTCAGGATTGTCTCAATGGCACAATATCCAGTAACATGAAATCTCTGGAGATGGCACTTCTTATTCTCAATCAAGACGTTAACAAGATAGAGGGTATGAAGAAGGTAATTCTTTGTGGATTGCATATGATCCTGCCTAATGTATCTCCAGAAATTTGTGGTATCACATCAAATACATAACTTTGCAGGCCCTTAATGTTCTGTCTCGAGCTTTAGAAGCTGACCCATCATCTGAATTTTTGTGGATCCTTTATCTCCTTATTCATGGTAGCAGCTTTAAGTCAGTTGGAAAGGATGACATGTTCTCTTATGCGGTATGCAACTGAGACATGGACTGGCATCACAACTTTTAATGAGAAAAATAAATTCAGCATCAATTTTGTATTTGGTTAATTCTTAAGCTGTCAAACGGTGCTATTCCTTTCTTTTTTATTTACATAGAAGACAATTGGAATTCAGAAATAAATTGTTGCTGTTAGTGGCTGAACTTTTTCTCTTTTCTCTCTCCATTTCTTTTTTAATTTTTGACACGATTTTGCCTTTGCAACTTTTATATTGGAATCCCATTTCTTCCTCCTCTCCAGGTCAAACACAATGCAGGATCTTATGTAATTTGGCTTATGTTCATAAACAGTCGTCAACATCTTGATGACCGGTTGCTTGCATATAATACAGCTCTAGCAGCACTTTGCCGTCACCAACTGCGATCTGTCTCTGAGAGTGATCCAGCATCTGCTAGTGCATGCATCTTAGACCTTTTCTTGCAGATGATGGATTGCCTGTGCATGTCTGGGAAAGTAGAGAAGGCCATTCAGACAGTCTATGGGCTATTAGCGGAAGCACCTGAATCAGATGAGCCTTATTCTTCCTTGCTCTCTGATATTCTGTCGTGTTTAATGATTTCTGACAAATATATATTCTGGGTTTGTTGTGTGTACTTAGTTATGTACAGGAAGTTGCCTAATGCTGTTATAAACCAATTTGAATGTGCAAAAGAACACCTTGAAATCGAATGGCCTCCTGTTCATCTACTAGATGGAGAAAAAGAAAGTACTCTCAAGCTGCTAAATGTGGCACTGGATTCTGTTAAATTGGAAGCCAATAGTGAATCAACTAAAACCGAAGTTGGTTCAAGATTGGCCCAAAAGTTTGCACTCATTCATATTAGATGTATTGCAGCAGTTGATGGCTTGGAATGTTCTCGGAATTATTTGGAAAAATATATGAAGTTGTACCCATACTGCTTGGAATTTGTCCTTATATCAGCAAGATTGCAGACTAATGATTATGGAGGTTCATTCACGAAGGGGTTTGAGGAAGCTCTTACTAACTGGCCAAAAGAAGTTCCTGGAATCCATTGTATCTGGAATCAATACATTGAATTTGTCCTCCAAAAAGGACTTCCTGATCTTACGAAAGACCTGATTCTCCAGTGGTTCAACTCTGTTTCAAAAGTTCAACATGCTCAAAATGAAAAGTTGGATGCTGTCAATAGCTCACACATATCATTGGAATCAGATTCAAGTCGAAGTCCAAACTCTTTGATATCTGAGTCTGCTCGGCTGGATCTAGTTTTTGGCTTTCTTAATTTGTCTCTTGCAAAGTTGTTACAGAATGATCATTTTCAAGCACGTCGTGCATTTGACAAGGTGTTAAAGGCTGCACCTCCTCCTTATATCAAGTATTGCCTAAGGGAATATGCCAGGTTCATGCTCAGCTACAAGGCACAAGCTGGTGATGTTCCTATCAGTGAGCAATTGAACATCTTAAATACTTATTTGGAGGATACTGTAGCTTTCTTTGTCTCTGAGCCATTATCTAGACGGTTCATTAATGACATTGACAAATCGAGAGTTCAGAAGCTAGTTAGCACCATATTGACTCCAGTTTCACTTGAGTCGGACCTGGTGAACTTATGTCTTGAAGTGTGGCATGGCCCATCTCTTTTACCCCAAAATTTAAGCCAGTCAAAGGAGATGGTGGATTTTGTTGAAGCTGTCCTGGACATGGTTCCTTCCAATTACCAATTAGCATTTTCTGTTTTTAAGAAGCTAAGCAGAGATAATACTCTTGACTTTACCTCTGGTAGTTTATTGTTTTGGGCATGCTCAACTTTGGTGGATGCTATCTTTCATGCTATTCCGATAGCACCGGAGTATGTCTGGGTTGAAGCATCTGGTATTTTGGGTGATATTGCGGACATTGATATGATTTCTGAGAGATTTTACAAGAGAGCTTTATCAGTATATCCATTCTCCCTCAAGCTGTGGCATTCATACAGTAAGTGGGTTAAGACCAAGGGAGATGCTAGCTCAGTTCTAGATGCCGCAAGAGAAAAGGGTATCGAACTTAGTTGAAGTTTTTTCCTTAACCAAATCACTAGGTTACTAGTACAAGATTTTGCAGAGTGAACTTTTGGCCCATTTTTGCTTGATCGATAGTAGTGAAGGGCAACCGTCAACTCTAGTTGATACAGAATATGATCTTCATCACTTTTACACGATGGCTTTGCAGGTGTCCATCTCAGCCTGAAAATTTTAAAGTTGAAAGTACATACAGATACGCATACAGGATCGAAAAAGTTTCGATACAGTAGCCATTAACTTCAAATATTAGGTTTGGTAGGATTGACTTCGTGTTGCTTGTTACTTGTTGCTTCCCATGTTATTAGTTCCTACTCATATTAGCTGTTCTTTATGTACATGAGAATTCTCCATAGTTTTATAATGAATACACTGTACAGGTATAGGATGTAAATACAAGTTCTGTTCGATGCTTCTGTGATATCTAATTACTGGCCGCCTTCATTTTCTCCGTTATCTGCCCATTTGTACCCCTTAGATCCTCTGGCCCTTTTACTCTGGTCATATCCTGTCTTATTGTATCTCAGCCATCTATTTAAGTGGGACCTGCTTAAATAGATGACTGAGATACAATGGAACAGATTAGGGCCAGAGTAAAGGGGCCAGAGGATCATGTCTCCCATTTGTATAAGTTAAACTTGGAACTGAACGAAGAATTACCGGGAACATACACATGACGGCTTGTATTAGGACCCCTTCTGAGTTGCGGCTTCTCATAAGCTTATATGTTCACACAAAACTGTTAAGCTTTTGTTCTAAAACTGAATTGTGGTAAGGTTGAAATTGATACATTTACACCTAGATGAGGTTAAGTTCGAACATTAATCCAAAAAAGGAAAATTTTGATCGAGCTTCAGGAATACACGAAAAGCCCAAACACATTTATTGGATTAGATTTTAGGTTTTGGTTCAAATGGGCTCAAGTTGAAAAAGTTTTTGATTGGACTTTAGGAATGCATAGAAAAGCCTATAACATATTTATTGGATTAGATTGTGGAATTTTGGGCACGTTCAAGTTCAATGAAATTTTTGATTGGGTTTCAGACATAAATGAAAAGCCCAAACATATATATTCGTTAAAGATGAAATTTTTTTTGATTGGGCTTCAAACATACATGAAAAGACTGAACACATTTATTGGGTTAGATTTTAGGTTTTTTGGGCTCCAATTTGGCTCAAGTTAAAAGAAAATTTTAATCCGCCTCAGACGTTCATGAAAAGCCTGAACATATTTATTGGACTATATTTTAGATTTTTTGTTCTCGAATTAGGCTAAGTTGAAATTTTTTTTTGGTTAGGCTTGAGGAGGAATACATGAAAAGCCTAACCATATTTATTGGATTAGGGTTTAGGTCTTTGTGCTCAAATATTTGGCCCAAATTTAAGGAAAATTTTTATTGGGCTTTAGGAATATATGAAAATCCCAAACATATTTATTGGATTAGATTTTAGTTTTTAGGCTCGAACGGGCTCAAGTTCAAAGAAATTTTTGATTGGGCTTTACATATATGAGAAGCTCAAATATGTTTATTGGATTAGGTTTTAGGTTTTCGGCTCAAATTTACCTAAAGTTTAAAATTTTTTTTGATTGAGCTTCAAACTTACAAAAAAAAAGCCCAAACATATTTATTAGAATTTAGCTAAAGTTAAAAGAAAATTTTAGGGCTTCATATATACAAAAACAAGATCAAATCATATTTACTGGATTAGATTTTAGGATTTTTGAGTCGAACTAGGCTCAAGTTAAAGAAATTTTTGATTGGGCGTAGACATTCATGAAAACATAAATATGTTTATTGAATTAAATTTAAAATTTTTTGGGCTCAAATTTAGTTTAATTTAAAAGAAATTTCTAATTAGGCTTCAAATGTACATAAAAAGCCCAAACATATTTATTGAATTAAATTTTAGACTCTTATTTGGGCTAAGCTTTTCAACCGAATTTATACTTGTTGCTGTATTTAACCCAAACTTAATAAATGAAAATGTTTGACGCTCTTAAATCCAAGTCTTGATCGAAAACTGAAGCCTATTAAAAAGTAGTGCAATTTAATCTGAAGCTCTTGTCGCGGATTTCAGTTCATGATAGTGTATAACCCTCTTTTAGCATGTGAAATCAAAGTCTGAAAAATGATGATTTTATTTTTAAAAGGGCCCAACCGGGTTCGAACCGGTGACCTCTTGATCTGCAGTCAAATGCTCTACCACTGAGCTATGGACCCATTTGCGAATTTGGAGAAGAACGTTTATTATATATAAGAATCACAATAGGGTGAATCACTTCACTACTTTTCCTTGTACTTTTATGCATATGGAAAATCAACTTAAGAGCGAATTATCGATTTAGCGAAAGAGCTTTGGCTGGTAAAAAAAACTCAGGAAACATTAACATGGATCGAACAAGTTCGAATTACATAACAATATAACATAAAACCACTTAACCCAAAGGCCACGTGGAAAGTAACAGAAGTCTACTGACCACCCAATTGACACCATCAAGTAAAATCTCTTTGCAATTCAGTGCCCCATTGTTATAAAGAATGTGCTAAACTAGAAAAAAGCACAATCTCTGTTGAATCAGAGTGGTTTTCATGGCAAGTTCTGTGATTTCTGACGAAGCCCCCATTAAGTTGGATGACTACAGGGAGGGCACGAAAAGCTACATTTATGATGTTGGCATCCACTGAACGTTGTCAGATCACGAAACAGAGGGATGAAGCTAAGTGGCTATGTTCTGAAAGAACAGAGGTTCATGGGAAAGATCAGGAAGTTCACCTCTCTGTTGTTCTTCACTATTGATGTCCCATTATATATTACATGTTCCCATGCTCCTGAAATGATTCATGGCAGGTAAACAAGACCGGATTGATAAAACAATGGCAAAGAATAAACAGAGACGGGAAAAGGGATATTACTGCCATCAAGTTTTCGTTGTTATACTGCATCTGTGGACGGTTGCAACAATTCTGAACGATACAGGCTCAATTGCGAGAAATGCCGCAGCAATTGCGGCGAATCACAAGAACAGTTCGGACTGCAATGTAATTTAAAACCATGTACCAAAGTATGAATGTCTTTTTCCTTCTCCACAAGCCCTTTCGTAATCACTGCAAGAGAAGACAGTCACGTAAAAACTGATGGAAAAGACTAGTAAAATCAACAAAGGTTATAGTTTGCCATAACTTTGTGCTAACCTTTCAAAAGAAGGGAGATTTCTTAAAAGCTGGAATTATGATTTCTGGTTAAAGAGAGCAAAAGTTGTTCTTAACTTCAACTGCTTTAAGTGGCTCATGTTGCAGGACTTCTCTATGGTCCAACTCCACATGCTGTAACTCTTCTCAAACCCAACTCAAACCCGGAGTTTTCCTCAACCCCGTTTTTATCATCATTGATCTTGTACTGCCCGATTCTTCCCATCTTCCAGAATTAGCATATAAACTTGATAAGACCAAATGATGGGTTGGATTGTTAGGTTTGAGTTCAGAAAGTCGATTCACAGCAAATTCTGCTACCTGCACATTAGCATGCGTTGTGCATGCACCCATCAGGGCACCCCATACACCAGTATCAGGTTCCATTGGCATTCTGTTGATTAGCATCAAAGTTTCATCAAATAATCCAGAACGACCTAGTAGATCCACCATACAAGCATAATGCTCCCTTTCTGGTTCAAGCTGATAGTCATTGCACATGAAATCAAAAATTCTTCTCCCTTCATCCACTAATCCATTGTGTCTACAGGCAGATAAGACATTGAGAAACGACACAGAATCAATCCTGATGTTCCTGTCTTGCATAACCGAGAACAGTTCAATAGCTGAGTTCCCCTTTCCATGAATTGCATATCCTGTAATCATTACATTCCAAGAAACATTGTCTTTATTCTCCATCTCGTAAAATACTTGCTCTGAATAATTAAGCTGCCCGCATTTAGCATACATACTGACAAGACTATTTCCAACTTGTGTATATGATTGAAAACCCATCTGAACAGCATATGCATGGACAGTCATGCCTTCCTGTAGGGATGATAGATGTGCCACTGCAGGAAGGATAGTGGCCACTGTGACCGGAGTCGGCCGAAAATGTTCTAATTTCATCAGGTGGAAAGCAGAGATAGCTTTCTCAACATATCCACTGTGCATGTATCCTGCGATCATTACATTCCAAGATACTTCATCCTTTATAAAATCAATGTCATTAAACAAAAATTCAGCTGAGGAACTGCTTCCACATTTGGCATACATGTCAATGAGAGCATTCTTAAAGAAAGTGTCAGATTCAAAGCCCCATTTTGTGACATGCCCGTGGATGCAAGATCCTTGGCCTAGGTCATTTGACAGGGTGCAGGCTAGAAGCAAACTCGCCATAGTTCCTGAATCCGGGTATATTTTGGATATCTGCAACTTATTGAACATTTTTATTGCAGAATAAGAATCTCCAATCTGAGCATATTCATTCATCAAAGCATTCCAAGTTATTACATCTTTAGAAGCCATTCTATTAAACATAGCCAATGCTGAAGTGAAGCATCCACAATTAGCGTACATAGATACCAATGCAGTTCCAATAGAAATGTCCGAATCAATATTGGCCTTAATAGCATAGCAGTGCACACTTTTGCCTAATAAGACTTCTGTACAAGCTGGGAGTACACCCGTAAGAGTAACTAAATTTGGTTTCAGCCTCTCATTCTGCATGTCTCGAAATAGCAATAGTGCTTGTTCAAGATATCCTGATTGAACAAAAGCAGCTATAATTGCTGACCAAGCAACCAAGTCCCGCGTTTTGAGTTCCAAAAACAACTCTTTAGCTCTTGCCAAGTCTTTACATTTTGCATACATAGTAATTATACAAGTAGCAACTGAAACATCAGATTCAATTCCTTGTTGCCGAGCGCAATTATGAATCTCGTTTCCTCTCTTTAAATCTCTAAGCTCAGCAGCAGCCATAATAGCACTCACAGCTGAGGCCTTGTTTAGTTTTACATTTTCTTCTCTCATGTAATTAAACAACTCCAGAACCTCAATCAAATACCCATTATTTGCAAGCCCCGCCATCATTGTACCCCATGATACATCGTCCTGCTCTTCCATACACTCAAAAACCAGACAAGCTAAATTTATTTTCCTACACTTAGAGTACATATCAATCAATCCGTTGGAAGCAATGGCATCAAAACCCTTTCTAATTAGATAACCATGGATGGCCTTACAAGTATCAATATCCCCCAGTCTCGAAACAGCTGGAACCAAGTTCAAAATGGTGACTAAATTAGGCTGTACACCAGAAAATTGCATGCTTCTAGTTAAATTCAAGGCTTCATAAGGATCTTCACTCTGTGATAAACCCAAAATCATAGCATTCCAAGCTGCAACATCTTTATAAGGTATCCTATCAAACGCTTCCCTTGCCAACGATAACTCACCCATTTTACAGTACATATTAACAAGAGCAGTCCCTATAAAAACATCGGCCTCTAACCCTCTTGAACTTATCTCACGATGAACCAAAATACCTTCTTTAAACTCTAGTGCACCAGCTAAAGCTTTCAAAACAAACGTGAAAGTATACTTATCTGGTACTAACCCTTTATCTAACATGCAGTGATACAACCTTACAGCTGCTTGGTAATCTTTGTTCCTCAAGTAGGCTCTGATCATAGAGTTGTACAGAGCTACACTTGGGCTCGGCATAGAATCGAACACTTGCTGAGCATATTCACAAGTCCCCAATAGTTCATAAGATTTCAGGAAAAGAACATTTATTTGCTGGTTAATTCTGAATCCTGAAACGACCAAGCGAGCATGAAGTTGAAGTAGAGAATTCAGGTCCTTGCACGTGGAGACTAAGCAAAGATTGATGTGTCTCTTAATCTTGTTTGCACACATCACTGGACTCTTTTCATTTGCCAATGCATGGAAAAGTCTACGTAAACGAGGAGCTTGTTTGCCCATTTTGGGAAGACGGGGCGAGAATTTACCAGCAGCTGAAACTGATTTGCATAAACTAAAGAAGAAGACACGAAACTAGACACCAAACAAGTTTTCGACGATCAAATGTTGTCGTTATGACAAAATCTTCTGACTTGACACAACAGTCGTTTGCAGACATTAACTCCTTGGTGATGTTACCTGGATCGACACTTACAGCGTTTTGAAGTTAATTTAAAGTTGTAGGGAAGCACAAACACCACTTATATAACAGGACTCCATGAAATTTATGTTAATCTCCAAGACACTACGATTTCAGACTGAATTCAAATTTAGAGTATCAGCCTAAATTCCACTTTTAACAGTTCAAATGACCTGAACTCCTGTAATCCTGTTCTAAAAAGACGTTATTTTGTAATTGATCAACAAACAATGAAGCATAGACAATGTTATAAAAATCGTAAGAGAAGTTAAACGGCCAAACGTCCAACACCTTTATAAAATCGTTTGAAAATTATATAAAATTAAAATTTTGAAAATTAATGGAAAAAGATTATCTTTATTAATTAAAAATTAAAAGTTTAATTATTAAATAAAATTTATTTATTTATTTTAATTTAAAACTAATTAATTTACGAAAATTGATTGATTAATTAATAAATTGGTTAGTCTTTAACAACAAACTAAAAATTTGAAAATTGAACTAGAAAGATAATTGGTTTGATTTTTAATATTAAATTGGTTCGATTTTTAAAATATTGCAGTAAATATCAACGTTTACTCTACGCATTGTAATCTCCATACTATGTTGATTTTACTCTTCATTATTGAAGAGGAAGATTATTGGAGAGATTGGCTTTATGGCTGCAAAATTGGACATGAGTAAAGCTTATGATGGGCTTGAATGGCCCTATCTGCAAGCGGTAACGGAGAGAATAGGGTTCTCTGATCGCTAGATCCATTTAGTGACCAATTGTATTACTACAGTTTGGTATACTATTATTCATGGTGGTAATGAGTTTGGTCGTGTTATTCCTTTTAGAAGTATTCGTTAGAGAGATCCGATATCGCCTTATCTGTTCATTATGTGTGCTAAGGGGTTGTCTGTGATTATTCAACAGCATGAGATGCGGGGGCGGATTTATGGTTGTAAGTTGGCGAGGGGGGCTCCTACTATTTCGCATATGTTCTTTGCACATAACAGCTATTTGTTTTGTAAAGCTACCGAGGTGGAGGCTTTTCACTTGATGGATTTGCTTCATGTGTTTGAGAGGGCTTCGGGGCAGAAGATAAATTATAACAAGTCTTCTCTATTTTTTAGTACCAATGTAGCCAATCATAATCAGATAGCAATTTGTAATGTGTTGGGAGATGGTAAGGTGACTGATGGTAGTACTTTTCTGGGGCTTCCAAACATAATGGGGAGGACTAAATCAGTTATTTTGGGGTTTCAAGGATCGTATAAGGAAGAGGATTCAAAGCTGGGATGGGCGTCTTCTTTTGCGAGCAGGGAAGGAAATTTTAATTAAAACTGTTGTTCAATTGTTGCCTTCTTATGCTATGGGACTTTTCTTATTACCAAAAGGGATGTGTGAAGATATTGAGCGTCTGATGACTGCATTTTGGTGGAGTTATTCTTCTAATGAAAAGGGGATAAGTTGGATGTGTTGGGATAGAATGAATCGTACAAAGGGGTTGAGTGGCATGGGTTTTTGAGATCTGAGGGATTTTAATCTTGCTCTCTTAGGTAAGCAAGGTTGGCGATTGCTTACTATGCCTGAGAGTTTGGTTGGTCGAATTTATAAAGCAAGATATTATCCTAAAGACTTGGTTCTTAATGTTGAATTGGGGTCTAATCTGAGTTATGTATGACGGAGTATTTGGGAGGCGTTGCAGGTGGTTCAGATGGGATGTAGGTGGAGAATTAGGCCAGGGAGTGGTGTTCAGATTTGCAATGAGCCTTGGTTGCCTCAGGAGGTTGATCCTTATATTGTGACTCATAACCAAGCTCTTGAAGGAGCCTTCGAGCAGCAACTGTTGGTCCCAAGGAGAAGAGAGTAAGATCATGATTTGGCGTGTTATCCGTTTGAGGCTAGAGATACTAATCTAATATTAAGTATCCCTCTGAGTAACTCAGTTGTAAGGGACAAGTGGTATTGATTTAAGAAACAATTTGGTATGTATTTAGTCTGGAGTGCCTATAAATTATTGCAGAAAATAAAGGACAATAGGAGAGAAAAGAACAACTCTGGATTTTGGCAAAAGCTATGGAATTTGAAGATCCCACCCAAGTCAAAAAAAATTTTTGTGGTGTGCATGTACAGGCTATGTCCCCACTCTTGTGCAGCTTGTTTCGAAGCACATTGGGGTTAGACTGGATTGCCCTTTTTGTATTTATTATTCTGAAAACTATTTTGCATTGTATGGTCAGTTGTTCTTTTTCGAACAATATTTGGCAAAAGTATTGGAGAGGTAGAGGGACAGGTGTGTGAGGTGATTTTGTTGATTGGTTAGAGGACCTGTTTAAGCGTGACTCACATAAGGTAATTGAGGAAGCTTGCATGATTTGCTGTCAGATTTGGAAAGCCAGGAATGATTTAATTTGGCAACAAATTTTTACTTCTATTGATTCGATCATCTCATCAGTAAGGATTGGCCTTGAACAATGGCAGAAAGCTCAAGAAAACTCACTGGAATATTTAGTAGAGTTGTCGAGTGATAATATGGGAAAGGAGCTGTGGTGCAGACAAGAAGTTAATCAAGTCAAAGTGAACGTAGACGAGGTTGTGTTCAAAGCTGGGAAGCAATAATTTGGTTTTGGCTTTGCTGCAAGGGATCACGCTGGAGCTTTATTGGAGGCGCGACAAGTCTGTAGGGTTGGATGCTTTGCCTCTAAAGCTATTAAAGTTATTGGAGTGAAGGAGGTGCTTAGCTGGTTGAAAGAAAAAACTTGGGAGAGGGTACTTGTGGAGACTGACTGCTTAATGGTTGTTAAAGCTCTCAACAACACTATTTGTATGTTATCTCCTTTTGGCAGTGTGATCAATGATTGTAAGGATTTGTTAGCATCTTTATCTCATGTGTCTGTGGTGTTTGTTAAACAATCGCGAATAATTATGCTTCTTATCTTGCCAGAGCATCTTATTTCCACTTTGATCGTATCTTTTTTGAGAATTTTGTTTCCTTTGAACTTTTTTCTCTGTTTTGCAAGGATGTTTCAGATTAATGAAGTTGATTAATTTCCTAAAAAAAAAACTTTCAAATTTTAATATACAACTTAAGGACATTAGTCTTTAATTTTTCTTTTTATAATGGTGAAAATAATTAGTTAAAATATATTTGAGCACTAAACTATCTTTTATTCTTTATGCACTAAATTAAATCATTTGACTAACCAATTATTCATAATTAAGTAAAAGACTTGGACGTTAACGTATCTCTGCTCTCCATCCAGCAGTCCAGGTAACTGATACGAAAAACATCTTTCAAATTGCAACTCACACTTAAGAGATTTTTAAATTGATAGATACATGATGAACTAACTCTACCAGTTAGATTACTCTTTTAGGGTAAGGCAAATATTCATGCTCTCAGGAATAGCAGATAATTTGCACATTGACATTACCAGGCACCCATTAATCTCTTAGTTGAAATAACTTGATCCTTGCAAAGTGTTAACGGGCAAGATTTAGTCAATTGATACCTGTTTCCTATATATCTGGGGAGTGAAAAGAAAGGGTTCTGATTCCGTTCTTGATTTGCAGGCGAGCTCCTTTCCTTGCTTTCAGTAGAGTCTGCTTCGCTCCTGTAGACCTTTTTCGTTGTTAGGAAGGAGGAAGGAGTATAAATCAATGGTCATTTTTGAACCATTATTGATGAAAAATGCACATGATACACATCAATTCTACTCAATCTACTCAAAGGGTTGAGATTTTACCCGGTGTAAGATATCACTTTTATGAATGCTTCTTTAGACAGATATACAAGCTCAGGACTTCTTGATATTCAAATGCTTAGAAGTTAGAACACAGGCACAATTACACAAACAAGCTCCTCTCATCACTCTGAGCCAGTCTGCTGTATGTTTCAATGTCATAATTATTTCTCTCTATTCAATATCTACATCATAACCATGCACCCTCATCAGATATCAAAGAAGATGATCATTCAATACACCTAGATAGTTCTTATAGGCTCAGATTCATGTTACATCATGAAAGCTTGATTAGTTGGAAGCTTACTTAGTTTGGAAGCCACTTCATTGGCACAGAGATGGGCAAAGCATGAGCATTTAAACAAATCAACTGAGATATATATCCCCAAAAACCAACATAGAATCAAGTAAATATCACACCTGAATGGAATACTTGCTCCCATGAATCCACATATAAAGCAACGGAAGACAACACTAAGATTAAGATGATTCTGAGTTCAAAATACGTAGACATTACACTTATTAGACCAGATAATATGAGATCTCCATTGAACGGCTAACCGATCTACATTCGATTAGATCAGTTTCTAGTAACATCAAAGCTCATTTCCGAAGGGACAGTAGCTTGCACCTCAAAATCGATACCAACTAACTCTCTTCTGAACATGTCCTTGAGCTTGCATAAATCATCTTGCTTCTCATTTGGGATGTTTCGGGGGACCTTTCATACAATGCGATATTGGACCAAGTTGAAAGAAGAAAAGAATAATTGGAGTATAGCATATAGTTTTTAAAAACGAGTGACCAATTACCAAGAAGAAACCCAATATTCAATGAGATGGTGAATATTATTACCATGCAATGAAAACAATCTTGTGTATCTGTGATGTGATGGGTGTCGAATCCACTAAAAATAATTCCCAAACATCAAATAAATATAAATTGCACACAGTGATAAATGAGGTCGATCAACAGAGAATAGAATAAATTGATTCTATTCAAATGCCAAAGAACGAATGAAATTAACTAAAAAGGGGGTTTTGGAGTTTTCTACTAAAACTACTAATTAAACTAATCACTAATAAATTGTTAACTCAATTAATATTAAATAAAATAATAACTACGATTCAACTAGCAAAGAACTCAGATAAAATTGATTAACTCAATAATCGACAACTTAGCTAGGAAATTAGATTGCGATCATCGACTCCAATATTTTCTTTGGTTTAATAATAGGTTAGCTATAGTTACCAACTACCTCTGGCTCCCTCATTTCTTCTTAATTTTAGAACAATCAAAGAAACTCCTTTAAACTATTCCCTAATTAACTAATAACCCCTTCGAGATTTTCTATGAGATTCAATTAATTAACAGCATTAAAATCTAAAGAAACACTAACTCTGACTGACTACACACTGACTCATGCTTCATCTAGTTAGATCGCCAGTTTCTTAACACGAAATCAGACAAGTATTATGTCCTAGTGCCAATTACCACAAACACTAATCACCCAGTTAACACCACCAAGTAAATTAGTTGGCGATATGCAAATTAACTAACTCTACAATCGGGCCCTAATCGCAGAATTAATTAATAAACAATGTCAGTAAAACAGAAACAGTACAAATATTATAAACCAAATAATTAGAACAGTAAGGCCTCACGAGTCAAAGCATAATAATTAGAATTTCCCAACTAAAATAGTTTAGCTACTCATAGTAGAATTAAACAAAACAAGATTCTTAATTAACATAGTCTAAATAACAAGGGAAAGAATAAAAACAAGATTCTTAATTGCCCCCACGAGACCTGCTGATTTTTCTTCCCTAATTGCCGCTGCTCTTTTGCTTCCTTCCTCTAGGTTTTTGTCTCCTTTTCCTGATTAAAGTGCGCCTCCCCCTGTGACAATTAAAAGACCTATATATTAAAACCTTGGCTGCCACCCTTCTCTCCACGTGTCCAGCATTTCATCCTCTTTAATTTTGTTGTACGTGGCATCTCCCTATGGCTTCTCCCGTTATTACTGCCCATTTAATTCCCCTATGCGCTGCCCCTGGAGCCTCTGTAGCATAAATTAGTTGCTGTTTTCCTCTTAATGTCCCACATCATGCAAAAATTATAATTCCCTACAAGGAAATATTAAATCAAATTAAGTCCCAAAAATTAAATCAATAAGAGGAATAAAATAGAATAATTAAAACATAAATATTAGACAAATATGCACTTATCAATCTGGTAGTTCTCTTCAATGACATAATCAAAGTCATACACTGCATATCGGCATTCATCAGCTGGGAGGCTGGCCATGAAGTCCTCATAACTATCATTTGGCTCACCAAGTTTCTCCACAACCACCTGTTTTTGATCCATATCGATTTTGAATACAATGAAGCGATATGTCCTTTTCGTCTTTGAGTTCCAAATATTTCAGCTTGCAGTCATCATGCACATCCAAACTAGATGCCTGTAACATTTTCCAAGAAAACAAATTTTTCCAACTATAGACCGATCGAAATTACGGGCATTTGCAATTATAATAGCAAACCTAGCTTGAACGAATCATCAATAGAAAATTGAGTCCACATTTTCAACTTCTAACTTAAACTGGAAGGCAGCACTTGGCCTAAAACTAATTAGACTGAATAAAATCCTCCATCTCAACAAAATCCCACAAAGATTCCCAGATAATTGTCCATTTACAGACAATTCAAATGAGTATATAACCTCCTACCAATTAGCAAAATACATGGTATTCTCACAATCAAACAGATCAGAAGCCAAACCAGGACAGATTAAATCACTATTTTCATCAACAACGCAACAACAAAAATCTGAAAAGCAGAGAGTATTGATTCATAGAAAACCGATGGACTAAAAACAGAGACGACCAACGTATAGGGCCACTGAAGTCGGAGAGTTAAGAGGCAAGAGTGATCCAATTGCTTACCATTTTTTGTTTTCTAAATTTCCCGGGAAACAAACGCAAGAGGGAGAAAAATAGATAAAATGAAGAGACAGAGATGGGTGTATATATAGACTTGCGATTCTGTCATGGGATTGGCTTATTTAGGAAGGATCGTTTATTTCTATATATTTTAAATTTTAAATAAAAATATGTTTGTCTTTTGATTTATTTTTTTAACTTACAAAAAGTATAATATTAATTACTAATAAAAATTATTAATATTATAATTTTAAGTATTTGATTTATTTAATTTATAATTTATTTAATTTTAAATTTGATAACTACTTAATAGATATATCTTAAATTTAAAATGTGTTAAAAATATATAGATTCTAATAATAATTAAATATTTATTATTTATTTATCTGTTTTAATGAAAAATAAATTATTTACTTAATTAATAAAAATAATTTATTTTTAAATTGTATTTAATATTTAAATAATCAGTAAAAGTATCATAATATCAACATAAATCAAATTCAAAAGTAGAAAAATGAAATCAAAATAAATGACTTTTTAATAATTTATATATTAGTTTTAATATTATGTAATAAAAGTTAGGAAATTTGATTCTTGTTGAGCTTCTTTTAAATATTAAATAATTTTTTTATAAGATAATTTTAAAGTGGTCCGATTTTCCTTTTTTATACATAAATTTGACTACAAAACTTGTTATCTAAAGACATATGAACTGAAATAGCTAAAATTAATATTCTTTAACTTATATTATTATTTATTAATGTATATAAGTGATTTTGGTAACATTAGACTACCGTATAATTGACTTAATAAGTTTACTTTGTATTCTCTATTTATTTTTTGGTAAAATTTTGTATTTTTCCTATAGTAATATAATTATTTGTCTTTCGAATAATGATTAAATGAAGTATTCTAATTCATCAAAAATTTTAAGGTTTCATATTAGAAGTATAAGTTCGTTTTATATCAAAGTCTACAATATTGGTTAGTTAAATTGAATTGGTATTGATTTAAAAATATACTTAGCTAAGTGACTTACATAAAAATTTAGTAAATAAATTATTAAAATACTCTCAATAAGTTATAATATTTTTGAAAAATGAAAGAAAGTATATTAATCATAGCAAAAGCTATCACGCCGTTACAATGAGACTTTGAAATTAGTAAATACTAAGATGTCTATAGAGAGCTAAAATGATCAACCATGAATTCCAACTTCTAGTTGTTTTTCAACTCATTATTAAGTGCACTATGCTTGTTGTGAGTTATGAATGCCGCTCGAACCCAATTGACGACGTGTTCCACGATCCGATACTTTTCATCTTCGATTTCCTTGTATAATAATTGACAATAAATCTCAATTATGTTTAGATAAATAGGTTCGGACTTTTTAGATTTTTTTTGTTGATTTAGATTTCAACTTTTTTAGTTTGATTATGACTTAAATATAATTTGGGCAACTTTAATCAACTCATTGAAAATGATTTTTTAAACAAATAATTATCAAATTTTAAGTCAAAATATGGACACATGATTGTCCAATCAATCCCAGTTTGATCCCAATTAAACTAGTAATAGTAAGTCAAGTTCGAAGTTGATGGAAACGATTTAAGTTAACTGGACTTTAAGCGAATTCAGACTAAAAGTCGAATATTTTAAGTGAAATAATATTTTTAATTAATTGAACTTGACTTGGCTCAATCGACTTTTAAGTCAGAATTAGATTTAATCATAAAGGACCAAATCAAGTCCGACCTACTGTTAAGTTTAAATTAAACTTGGTTTAAATTGTTAATTTTGAATGAGATTTAGAAAAATCATTCAAGTTTGATCAGGCTGGATTGAGTTTCACTTTAGATCTAAACTTAAACCCTTGGTCGAACTGCCCCTAACGGTAGTTGAGATGGTAGAGTGGAGAGAATAAGGTCAAAAGATCTTGTATTCAAATCCTCTTATTTACACTATCGTACAGAGTTTTGTTTAGCGTGGAATATCTAATTGATATAATTTGCAGGCTATTGCGTCAATTCAAAGATTTAACTGGTACACATTCAAATGATAATAATTAGAGGTTCGTTCGCTTTCAAAAAAAAAAATTGATCGAACAATATTTAAGAGGTATAATCCATAAATTATTTGAGAGTTTAGTTACTGAAAATTAGATACTATTTACGTACTTGAGAGTTCATTCAATGCAAACTACATACTATTACGTACTTGAAGGTAGAACACTGATGTGCTACCAAAACCAAAGTTTGCCAAATCCCAATACATTTCGAGGTTCTGAAATGAACTTGGTCCCTGAAACAATATACATGTTGCTCATTTTTAAGAGTTGGAACAAGAGACAGGCTTCTTGTCAACTTTCCTGGAATAAGATGGTGTTCTTAATCCAAGTACTATTAAGAACTGACATGGAGTTTTGTAAGCTAATAAGAAATCGTACTCATGGTAGGTAGGAGATCTTGGAACAGGAAGAAAGTTAAAAGGCTGCCTCACAGCGTTGGTCTGAAAACCAGTCCGGATGTTTCAGGTAGAGCAAGCAAAATCTCTCTACAGTCTCCAATTTTATGTCATCTGATAGAATTATACTGGTGATGATCAAGCTAGATTTTGTGTGTGCACCAAAACTCCTGACTGGTATTCTGAATCAATGATACGGGAACCAAGCAAAATCCTCTACTTCGTATGTCTATCACTTGTTCGCCTTCGGTCCCCTGAAAAGTAAGTCCAGGACATGAAGAGTCACGACATAGAGACGAGGACGGCTTATGGTAATCGTGATGGAATGTTTTTACCAGTGATTGGTGAAGAGGGCTCTCTTTATTGTATCTGTCACTCATCATCTGAAACAGATCCTATCCAAAATTCAGCTAGAGAGAGAGCAGAAATAGTCCTGACTGGTGACCATTTAGACGTACGCGTAATACCTGAATCTCTTCTTGCAGGAGTCTGATGTAAAGACAAGCCTCTTGAAGAACAGATGCAGTATCTGTCTGCTATAAGATTCAGAATCATCACATTACTGCTCCCGTTTACTGAATAGTAAATTGGTAAATGGAAATAGAGGTATTACCAACCTTTCCATACGGAGAAACCAACTTCTGAAGAGCTGTGATCTTGTCACTTAGCTTCTGGCTTCTCCTTACAGGAATCTGAAACAGTAATCAATATAATGTTCTTTACTTGTCCGGTTGGTTAATCATTATATTCTACAGTTTTTCTTTTTCCCATTTCAAGTCCTAAAATGTTTTCATAGTTTATTTCTCTTGGTCCTGAACCAAATGACCCCATAGGAGCTGACCCAGAAGTTTGCCCCTATCGAACTTCCGCATTTTAAAACTGCCAAAATTATCTCCTCAAGCTTGTTTGTAAAGTATAAATTCCGTACCTTGTTAGCTTGGATATTGTTTGCTTTCGTGTCTTTTGCACGCCAGAGTTTTCCATCTGAACTAGCCTTCTTTCTCTTATTTTTGTTCCGTTCAATCTGAGCTCCTGTCCCTGATTCATTCAGGTCACCTGCGTCTCTCTGAAGTACTCCATTATTGACTTCAATGGAACTTTTCCTCGTTTCTGTAGTCTGACAGTCCTGAATAAAAAGTACAAACTAAAGAAATCAATAATTTATGGTCAAATCTATGAAACCTGACACCATTAGATTCCTTTTGTTTTTTTCTTCCTTTCCTTTCAATTTTTTCTTCCTAGCCTTTCTGGAATCGAATTACTTCAATTATTGGTTGTTTTTGACAGGTAAATGACAACAGAAGTCGATTACTTATGACAGGGACTGATCTGTTAAACCTACATCCCAAGGATTTTGACCTGAAGTGAATGCATACTATAAAAAAAGATTGGGTTCATATGCAGCAACTGTGACAAGTAAAAGGCTCAATTATCATCAGAATTGATTGAGCCAGGACCAGGTTTAGTGTAGGATTTTCTGATATATGATTGGCTTTGTGCATTAGTTGCAACATCTCACCATATTGGTCTCTGGAAGAATGGCCTGACTGCATTGCATCAATGGATGTGAAATGTTAAAACTAGAGGGGGAATATTGATATCCTGACACACAAAAAAAAAGGAAAAAAAAAGGCCTTAAGATTGCAGGTAACAAGAAAAGGCCAAAGTTTAAGCCGGATCGAGATATTTACTGCTCCGTCGATATTCCAAAAAACCAATGGAATCTGATTGATTGCTGATGAGAGATTGATAAGGAATCATGAAACCTCCATCTGCTAGCTGATTGCTACCATCCAGGATGGATGGTTCGGAATAAAAGTCAGTAGCATGGACATTGCTGTTGAAAAAATCAAGCCACATCAAGAGTTTATGTGTTGAAAGCAAAACTTGAAAATGATCACAATCTGGTTTCTATCATGAGCTTAAGTTTCTTTGGCTTACAGGATATCGAGAGATGTAAAAAAAAACTCTTACAGTTTGTTCACCGATGTTGAGACTTCCAAATTTGATACCTGAGTTTCATCATTCCCTGTAAGTTTGAAGAAAGGTCACTAAACTCAATACTTCTGCAGAATCCGGAATCTTATTCTGGGTATAAATAGTTTGTGTTCTTTTAACTCCAATCTAGCTCAGGATTCAAACTTAAGCCATAGTGGATCTCACGAATCATATTTTCATATATTGCAAGTCAGAAGAAAAAGAAAAATCAAAGGAGATGGAAAGAATATAAATACCATTACCGAAGTTATAAAGCTGAGAAGATACTGGGGGAAGAATGGCATTCCTCATTTTGACCAACTTCACTTTGATTCTCTGCTGTAGAAATTGATCAATATAAACTTACTAGTCAGAATATTACGGGAAAAGACAGGTTTCATGTCTGTCCATAAGGAAATTTCAAAGAAGCAACAATCAGAACTGTTGATATGCCAAACTAGGAGGAACAAGTATTCTGCAGAGATTGGAGAATATAGTCTAAACTAAAGCTCTGTGTCTCCAACCTTGCTGCTGCTTTAATGGAAAAAGAATAATGCCCCATCTATAGCTTAGTACAAGGCTTCAAGGTTTGATCTTCAGATGAGTTTAGAGAGATGTGCAACGCAATGCAATATTTTACTCTTTCTTTGACATTTTTAACAGTGTTTCAAAATTTACGTCTAGCAGGTTTCACAATATAAAATAAATCATAAAGGACTGCTGTAAATTCACAAGAGATATTGTTCTCAAACGTATCAGTAACAAATGCACAAAGCATTGGAACGAGCTGAGGATGGCAAGAAATTTAACCAAAATCCTGAAACATTCTCAGCTTCTTTTTACCTCCGGTTGAGAACACGAACAGCCTTCTATGCCCTTATATTTATCTTTTCTATACGCAATGAAAGTGAACTCCAAGAGACCCTTGAGTAGCGGAATTTCTCTACGTTTATGAGAGACTTGTAAGGGTTTCTTTGAATATGCCAAACGGTTCTAATGAGAGCCTATTTATTTCATGAAAGGAACAGGAAACGGTTGCAACAGCTGAGTCATCCTAAGACATGAAAAACCTTTCCAGGGGCGGCTCTCTAATATCAGTAAAATAGTCTGCTCCATTACCAGTTTGACTTATGTTTAATTAACCCCATTAAAGTAATTAATTCTCTTGAGAAGTTTTGGTCATGTCAAAAGCTTGGAATATCAGATATCCAAGTGACTTTATTTCCAGGGGCGGCTCTCTAATATCAGGAAAATAGTCTGCTCCACTGCCAGTTTGACTTATGTTTAATTAACCCCATTAAAGTAATTAATTCTCTTGAGAAGTTTTAGTCATGTCAAAAGCTTGGAATATCAGATATCCAAGTGACTGTATTTGGATTATATATCAGATGTCTATATATATTCCTGATTAACTTAACTCTTTCTACATCTTCTAAATTAATTACTTTATGCAAATTATGCTCGATGTAACTGGTACACTTAATGCCTGAACCTGTAAATGTTGGGCGGTGGAAATGGAAAATGGTACTTGTTAAACGAGTAAATTCAGGTTGTGAAAAGACTGGAATGAGTTGCAGGGAGCAACAACAGCTATCT
The DNA here is from genome assembly GCA_025594535.1 of Erythroxylum domingense. Taxonomy (NCBI): domain Eukaryota; kingdom Viridiplantae; phylum Streptophyta; class Magnoliopsida; order Malpighiales; family Erythroxylaceae; genus Erythroxylum; species Erythroxylum domingense. The sequence continues at coordinate 32,919,229 of JANQBM010000003.1, read as the reverse complement.
GTATTTAGTTCTTATGAGTTTGTTGCAACCACTTAAAATGTGTTGAAAATTTATGAGTGGAGTTATTCCATATTAAAAATAGACATAAAGATGAAATATACTGTTTTTGGTTTTACATAGGTTGATTTGAAATTAGTCTAATTTCTTTCGAGATCCTTCTTAAAACCCTTCAAGATCATGCAAAAACAAAACAATTATTGTAACAAAGAGGACCTATCAGATTAGCGAAGAGAAAAGAAGAATACTAGTTGATTCGCTATTACTTCGCTTTATCAAAAAGTTGACAGAAACAATCTGAATTTAGTATGTCAGATAATGATTTTTCTAAGCACACTTACACTGATTATATGAATTAGCAGAGACGGCCAAGTGAATTTACAAATTGAAGTGAGAGAGAGGAACCTACTAAACGTTTCATCTTTGTCGTCCATGCATGGTTTTTACTGCTTGTCACTGCATGCGTCAATCTTTGAATTGTTTTTACGTGTCCTAAGACTATTTAGATAAATCTATTCTACATTCAGTCTACATCAAATATAATTTATATTACATTTTAAGTCAATACAGCGTGAGTTTATCCTGAGTATACAGTATTCTGATACTCTTTTACAACTATTTTATTCTTCTGTATGCACCATGCAGATCAGCAGCTAAAACTTGTAATTTATCCTTTGATTCTCACGTTCAGTTTTTGTCGTGATTGTTAAAAACACATCAATTAATCTTCATTTACGTGCATGCCGAATAATTATATTAAATATGTTAAAGAAGAACATTTCTTGACGTCTTGTATCTGTATGTTGAAAGAATCTTCTTCTGGTATATGAATACCTGCAACTATGGCCTAGTTCATAAATTTTTCTGCTATAGAACAAAATCCAACTTTTGGAATCCTGAAATCTGATCCATTCGGCACTAATATTACTAATCCTACCCACTTTTGTATTATTAAAACAAAGCCGGTTTGGTTTGACGAAGTGAAATGACATGTGGAATCAATATGAGAAAACAAACAGGATAAACACTTTTTCTTGGTTTTTGTTGTTTTTGTTTATTTTAGTGTATAGAAATCTAAAAAAATCGATAAAATAAGAATTTTAAAGTTTAAAAAGTTGAACAGGTATTAAAATATTATAAAATTAGTTAAAAATTAAATAAAATTAAAGAATTTGAAATAAGATTGACGAAGAATTTGAAAAAATATTATCCTTAATTTAAAGTTTAATTGAAAATAATTAGTTTATTTTATTTTATAAAAATTGATTAATAAAATTACCGATAAGCTGAAATAATAAAAGTTATTAAAATAAATCAAATTAAAAAATTAACTAGTTCAAAATTTTCATAATTAAATCACATAAATCGATTCGATTTTTTAATTATAGAATAATTGTCATAAAATATCAAAATAACTCAGCAATTTCGGTACTTTTTTTTTGTCTATTCTTGCAGCTTTCTTATACTGAGCATTGAGAAAACAAAACTCATGTACGATAAGTTTCTTGATACGTGTTGATTTGTTATCTCATTATGAATTGTTAGCAAAAATAACAGGAATAATTAAACTGAACATCTTATTTAGAAATGCAAGGCGTTAGTAAAAATTACTACTCTAAGTCAGGAAATTTTCCTCTTATGGTGCAGTAAGATAATAAGATCTGACTTTAAAATTAACGACTTCTTTATCAGCTTCGATGCACTCCAAATAGTAGAGTAGGAACTGTCTTTAATAAATAGAAGAAGCGCAGACAAAATACATAATAAAGCAGATACGTGCGACAAAATACGAAGATGTTTATGTTAAAAGGTGTTTGTATATATGTAGATAAGGATATGTTGTAAGATCAAACAGACCAAATAAAAGGATATGTTGTATAGAGCAAAAATTAAAACAAAAACATGACCATAGGAGGAGAGAAACAAGAGCAAAAGAGTGGGTCGAATATATAGAGGGAGAGCTCCATACGTTGAATGGTAATAAAGACATATCAAAAGGGAACGTTAACAATAATGGTGACAATTAAGCAAATGAATGTAAGAAACGTTTGCGTAATAAGGATGGTGAACGTTTGGGGAAATTAACACATAAACGTTATGAAGGTTTCGGTCAACCTTTGCCATTAAACCAATTTTTTGGAACAATAACGCCAATAATTCCCTGTTTGGTTAAAAATTTGAGAAACAAACTGTAATAATTTATGAGAAAATAGGTGAACAATTAGATGAACTAAGTCTTGAACCTGATATTTAAGAAAATTGGAGATAGAACCTGTTAGAGAAATAAACAGTCTTAAAATATCTTGGTCTCATTATCAGTCTAGAAAGATAGCTCAAATATTCTCATAAGAGGGTGACTAGCCTCACACAATCATGTAGGTTAGTCCATCAAGTATGCACTGCTCACGTCACCTAAACTTGGGCTATAGAACTCATTAAGGATTAAACAATCCAACCTCATCAAACACAGTAAAATCATACTAAGAGACGTAATTCAACCACTGAATGTGTATCGATATTATTTCATAAACAAAGTACAAGTAAATAGTCACCATATAATTTCGTTTGACCCATTGAACTTGGTCTTCCAAGATGGGTGTCTATCACGAGGTTACTACACAGCTGGGATTAACCCCATCCCTTAAACATGCTCTGAAACTAGTTTCCTACTTAAAATTTTTGTAAACGGATCCACTAAGTTTTTTTCTGACTTGACATAGTCTAGAAAGATTACTTCATGTCTAATTTTAAAGTACAAATAATTTTATGTCTTAATCTGATATGTCTACTTTTACCATTATGTGCCTCGTTCTTGGTAATATAAATGGTAGCCTGTGAATCACAATGAAAGAATACAAAAGGAATTAATTTTTCCCAAAGTGGGATATCTGCTAAGAGATTCCTTAGCCACTCAACTTCATGTCTTACTAGCTCCAGAGATTCCTTAGCCACTCAACTTCCTGTCTTACTAGCTCCAAAGCCATAAACCCAACCTCTATTATTGATCTCACAATACATTTTTGCTTGGGTAACTTCCAAGATACTGCATCTCCTGTCAAGGTAAAAATATAATTACTAGTAAAGTGTATATCATCACTCTTCGTAATCTAGTTAGCATAAGAATATCCCTTCAATATAGGAGGATGACCACCAAAAGATAATTCATAATACATCGTACCTTTCAAATATCTCAACAAACAAATCAATGCACTCCAATGCTCTTGACTAGGATTATAAGGATAGCTACTAAGTTTACTCATATAGTATGCGATATCAAGACGAGAATAGTTCAGTAAGAACATTACATTATCAAGAATTTTAGCATAGTCAACTTGGTTTACACTGTTACTAAGATTTTTCTTTAAAACAACACTAGCATCATTGTTGACCCCGGTCCCCGTACGGATGTGTCACTATTTGATATTTATTTGTAATAAGACAACATTATTCCTTTACCTATTATGCCCTTAATGACTATTAAAAATCATTCCTACTCTTCCTTTAATACTTATGGACTTTCTTAACATAGTGACATACCAAGATTGCCCTTATTCCTTCTTAAGACATTAATTTCACTAACTAATGAAATAAAATCAACATTGAAATAAAGAATTAAATCTAATAATTCTATCATGGTCTTATAATTCATGCTAAGGCAAAAATTCAAATTCCATGCTTATTCCATAACTATCATATTTAATTCGACAAAATATTTCGGAGGCCAACAATCATAGGGAGTCTTGACTGGTTCAACATCATAGTAACCGATCTTCTTCAAAATGTTCTCAACATAATGAGTTTGATTCAACCTAAAGTCATAGTCAGTTCTATCAACTTTAATTCACAAAATAAAGTCCACAGGTCTAAAATATTTCATATTAAAAGAAGACTTTAGCAAACTCTTGGCCATATCAATGACAGATAAGCTAGTACAAAAAATAAGCTTATTATCTACATAAACAGATATGATCACATAACCATTGACATCAGATTTCACATAAATGCAAGAATTAACATCACAAGAGGTTAAACCATGTTTGAAAATCTCACTTTCAAATTTCTCACGTCACGTTTTGGGCGCTTGTTTAATTCTATACAAAGACATAACCAAATTACACACCTTTTGCTGTTGACCAAGCACTCTACACCCCCCAAGCTGGACCATATAAATTTCCTTATCAAAATCACCATTCAAAAAACTTGTCTTAACATTCATTTGCTGCACATGAAGCTTAAATGTCGAGGTAATATCAAACAACATCCTAATAGATGGAATTTTAGTAACAGGAGAGTAAGTATAAAAAAATCCAATAATTCCTTTTGTTTAAAGCCTTTAATCACAAGTCTTGTCTTGAACTTCTCAATGGTTCCTTCATGTCTTAATTTCTTTTGAAAATCCACTTACACTCCAAAGGCTTACATCATCGAGGTAGATAAACTAAAACCTAAATTTTATTTGACATGATTGACTTTAACTCAATATTTATGACTTCCTTCCAAAAGATAGCATCCATAAATCTCATTGCTTCTTCATAAATTTTGGGATCTTCCTCAATAATATAAATTAACACAAAAACATCATCTATCTTCTCAGGTTCTTTCACCACAAAGGACATAATAAAGTCAGAATCAAAACTGGTGAGAACTCTAGCTCTTTTGCTTCTTCTTAGTTCAACAATGTCCTCTTCCTCTATGTTATCATTGGTAGAAGAACCAAGGATAGATTCTCTAGGAGTTTGCATACTCACTTTCATAGGAAATATATCCTCAAAGAACATTGCATCTCTTGACTCCATAATTGGTCCATAAGTGCTAGATCCCTCTTTCTTAACTACAAATCTATAGGCAGCATTAATAGTGTCATATTCTACAAAAATTGAATTGATAGTCTTAGGCCCAATTTTCTTCCTCTTATGTTCAAGTAGAACAACCTTAGCAAGACACCTCCAAACTTTCAAAAAACACAAGTTAGGTAGATAATCTTTATAAATTTTATAAAGGGTTTGATCTAGTTTTTTATTAGGGGCTTTATTTATAACATAACAAGCTGAAAGAATAGCTTCTCTCCACTTAAAATCAAGTAAACCTGAGGAAATTAGATTGCATTCATCATATCCTTAAGTGTTTGATTTTCTGTTTTGTCTATTCCATCTTGTTCAGGTGTATAAGAGGCTAAAAATTTACGAATAATACCAACTTTTTCACAATAATCAACAAGGAAATCTATACTTACAACCTCGATCATACCTTAACCTCTTAATATTCCCTTTCAATTGGTTTTCAACCTCAGTTTTGTATTTCATAAACATTTCCTTTGCATCACTTTTATTTTTCAATAAATAAACCTTAGTAAATCTAGAACAATCATCCACAAAAGTAATATAGTATCACATGCCTTCTTTACTCACACAATTCTTAAAATCATCCAAATTTGTATGCACCAAGTCTAACAATTGGGACTCTCTCTCAGTCACTGACTTAAAAGGTTTCTTAAAGTGTTTAGTCTCAACATAAATTTGACATTTTTCTATTTCATTAGTGATCTTAGGCAATAAGTTTAAGCTTTGTATCCTTTTAATTGACCTCTCATTCGCATGCCCATGTCTAGATTATCATAGGTGTAGGGACTCAACAATATAAACAAAAGAAGTAGATGCATTCATTTCAATGTCAAGTACAAATAATTTCCTATTACAAAATCCTTTACCAATAAAGTTTTTATTCTTAATAAGAACTGGCTTATTAGAATCAAAGGTAAGTTTAAAACCATCCTTGTTAAGCAATGCACCATAAATCAAGTTTTTACATATATCAGGAACAAATAAAACATTTTCTAACGCCAACACTTTTCCATAAGGGAGTTTGAGAGTGACATCCCAACTCTTTGGACATGAACTCTATTGGAGTTTCCTATATATATGAAATCACCTTCAAGAACATCATTCAACTCTTTGAACAATTCCTTGTTAGTGCAAATATAGCGGGTGGCTCCTATGTCAACGATCCACTCGACCAAGTTTCTAGCAAGGTTGACTTCGAATACCACAACAGTAATGATCTCCACTTCGTCATCATCACCAGTTTCGACCATATTAGCTTGAGGCTTACTAAAGCTCTTCTGGTTACCCCGTTAGTACCCTATTTGGTTTCCTTTCTTGAACTGTCATGGTTTTTGTCCTTGACCCTTCTTCTCATAGTTGATTTTAGCTTGGCAATAAGCAGCAGGATGGCCTAGCTTGTGGCACCACCAACAGTCGCCATCAATCCTTTTGCGTTTAAACTGACCCTGCTTATTGTTGTTGAAAGAATTGTTTTGTCCACCATTCTTTTTAAAGTTACTTGCATTTTTATGTTCTATTACATTAGCCTTAACAATAGGGACAAGAGTGAGTGATTTGGTCTTATCTTATGTACGGTTGGCATCCTCAATCTTTATATGCCCTTTCAATTCCCGAAGCTTCATATCTTTCTTCTTATACCTCAACTAGTTTTTATAATCATTCCATTAGGCAAATATCTTCTCAATAAGGGTATTAACTTGAAACAATTCACACATGTTCATACCCTCAGCAAAGATTTCAGCAACTAGGCTTTCATACTCATGTAATTGGTCCATAATAGACTTATCATCAACAACAGTAAAATTTAACCACCTAACAACTGCATATTTTTTAGTACCAGCATCATCCGTCCCATATTTCACTTCTCAAGCATCCCAAATTTTCTTTTGCAGTTTTGTATTTACAGTAGATATCAAACAATGGGTTTATCATATAGTTGAGCAATACTCCCCTAACGATGCGGTTATCCTTAGTTGTTTTAAGGTTGATATTGTCACTAGAAATTTCTTGAAATAATAGGTAATCGATTTCATATTGTTAAAACCAAAATAGAATTTTCTCAAACCATTGTTTAAAATTTCTACCATCTAGAGGCTCTAATTTAGTTAGATCAGGTATAATCTTCTAAGCTATGGTGATAAAGGCAGAGCCTATGTGGGGAACAATAAGTGTAGAATCTACGTTGGTCTCATTCGCAGACGACATATTAAATTTGAAAGCAGTGATGTCTCACATGAAATAATTAAATAATACGAAGAGAACAACTACAAGAGCAATCGATATTTCAACTAACATAGCAGCAAGAACAGAATAATATTCCAACTTATACCAAAATAGATCGCAATAGCGAGAGTAGTAATTTCTAACAACAGCAGCAATTCTGAAAACAATAGCAAGAATATAGAATATCCCAACAAAGAGCAAGCAAAACAACACAATTTTCGAAAACAATAGTAAAGCAACAAATAATTTTTCGATTTAGATTGTTAGCGAAAATAACATAAATAATTAAATTGAAACAACTCATTTGGAAATGCAAGGCATCGTAAAAATCATTGTTCTAAGTCAAAAATTTCTCCTCTACAATGTAACAGGACAATTAGATTTAACTTTAGAGTTAACGCCTTCTACATTAGCTTCGGTGTACTTCAAGACGTAGAGTAGGAACTGTCCTCAAGAAGTAAAAGAAGAGCAGACAAAATGCAGAATAAAGCAGACACGATGCGACAAAATACGAAGATTTTTTTTGTTAAAAGGTGTCTATATGTGTCTAGAAAAGGATATGTTGTATGGAGCAAAAATTAAAACAAAAACACGACTGTAGGAGCAGAGAAACAAGAGCAGATGAGTGGGTCGTAAATATAGAGGGAGAGCTCCATACGTTCAATGGTAATAAAGACATATTAAAAGGGAACGTTAATAATAATGGTGGCAATTAACAACATGAACGTAAGAGACGTTTAGGTAATAATGATGGTGAACGTTTGGGGAAATTAACACCTAAACGTTATGAACGTTTGGGTCAACCTTTGTCGTTAAACCAAGTTTTTGGAACAATAACGCCAACATGATTTACTATAATTACTAAACATCAAATCTAGGACAAAAGCTGAGGATCTTTTTTTCATGTTATGTTCTGGACAATCTATAAAGCTCTATTTTATTTTATTTTTAAAGAAAACTCTCTTTTTTTTGTGAATATCATACACAAAATTATAGGGAAATAACCGGCTTAAAAGAATTATTTAGTAGAGTAAGAGATATGAGATTTTCCTATAATTTTAATGATTTGAAACAATAAAATGGACCTAATATGAATAATATTACCCATGAATCAATTAAATATTATTGAAAAATAAACTAATTCAATTTTTAAATTTTATCTTAATTAATTAAATTCCACCTAAACTAATAATTTATAATAAATTATTGATTTCAGTCAATGATTTAAAAATTAAACCAATTTGAACTACCCAATATTTGGATTCAGTTTTCAACTTTTCAGTTCGATTTACTTTAATAAATTTTATTCTTAAAAATTAATTATTTTAATAATTAATTGAAATTTTTAAATTAATTGATTAATTTTTGCTTAATAATTTTTTAATTAAACTTCAAATTTTTCGATAGGTAAAGACAGTCTCTTTTATAATATTTTAAATTCTTCAATTTTATTAAAATTTTAACCTATTTTATGACAGTCTAATATCAATTAAATGTTTTAAACTTTAAATATCTTTTCTTGTCGGTTTATTTCTTATCCAATTTTTAAATTTTTATTTCAGTCAAATTTAATTAATTTTAATTGAGTTTAAAATCTTGAGTCAATGTATTGGTAGCATTTGAGTATTCCACATGTATTATTTATGTCATATATGTTTTGTCATTATTTTTTTAACAAAAATATCAAAAATATTTCTGAAAATTTTAAAACTATAAAATTTTTAATAATCTAAAAAATTGGAAGATTTTTTTAAATTGATTAAAAATCATGATGTAAAACTAAATTCTGCGGGCAGAATGCTGCCTTATACTACTGTTAGACGTAATTTATACTCGGGGAACAACTAGTCGTGGGTTTTTGTCCTCTTTACCGATTCAGGTATCTTCATATATTTATATATGGAAGCACATGTTGTTTATATTATCCGCATATTTGTATGTTTATTGGGTTGACTTGTGAAAAATGTCATTGAAGCTACTCCATCCATATAATAAAACCAGGATGAAGGTTTAATAATGGAGAAGCATCCAATTGAGTTAATAGCTGCAGGTGCAACATTGACATCATGAAATCAATGTTTTAAAAATATAACTAAAAATTGAACTGATAAAATAAAAATAATAAGGTTTAAAAGATTTAATCGGTACTAGACTGTTGTAAAATTAAAAAATTAAAAAAATAAATTGTTCTTATTTATTGAAAATTAAAATTTAATTGAGAAAAGACATTATTAAACAAAAATTATTTAATTTATTTTAGTATATAAAAATTGATTAATTTATAAAAATTAACTGATTAATTAATAAATTAAATAACTTTTAATAATAAAAATGGCTAAAATATATTGAAACTGAAAAGTTTTCGATTCATTTTAATCATTGATGAAAACCAGTGGAGGGTTTGGAGACCAAATTAGACCAAATAAGCTTTGAGTTTGGTTTTTTAACCATTAACGAGAGTAGACCACCACGGCCTTAGCTCTACCACTGCTTTCTCACCTTGCCGCTTCTCTCCCATCCGATTCTGACTTCAGGTGAGCAACGCCTCTTTTCCTAAATCCAAATGTTTGACTTAGGTAGCATCTGATGTCCTATAGTCAATCTCTCTCCGGTATGATTTTGGAAACATTTCTTCTTGTTTTCAAGTTTCACTGTGATTTTATGCTTGCTAGGATCAATTGTTTGTTTAGCTAAAAAGTGTTTTCAACTTTATCTTCTCTTTCGTTTCGTTTGAGTGCCTTAGATTGCGTTGTCATGACCATACTAGTAATTAACATATATAAATCTGAATCTTTTTTTTTTAACATCTATATATTATGACTAGCTATTTGAGGTAACTGTTTCTCGTCAAATCTAGTTGGTGTGCCTTTTTTTTAGTTTATGTTCAAATTTTAGTTTTTTCTATGATGGTGTTTCTTCGTGTAATGTACTTATTTTTAACATTAGATCTGGATATTCTTGATACATTTGAATTGATGATTTGAGACTATCTTATAATTTTCCTCCTTTTTGCTACGTTGTAAGCGTTCTTTTGATTCAATCTCGTATCTTTGCTTTATCTAAGTGTCCCTTCCTTTTTCTTTCACTTTGGGTTTCTACAATTACCTATTTTCCTCTTTACTTATGTGCTCTCTCACTTTGGTAGGATATTTGGGTCTTCAATCCATATATAAGATTTTGGAATTTTTTTCATAAATCTCATCTTATTTTGAGAGTGCACAATTACTTTAATTGACTAAAAAGATGTTCTCTTCAAGGAATCAAAAACTCGGTTTCAACAAATGCTAAGGGAGCACAAGTTAAATTTAATGATATAGTAATTTTGCGTTTTTTTTTATTATTCTTTGACTAGGTTTTGAGTTAAATTGACATATCTTTTAACTTGTTCCGATATTTGTTTGTTTGTTTTGTATTTGTTTAGTACTTTCCAATGCATGCTAGTGGTTCTTCTACTTCCATAGGATCAGTGGGTCTCCATTTTTAAAATTTTGTATGTTTTTCGGTTGGTAGTTGGATGGGTATTTAGCATTTAGTTTTGTAGATTAGATGAAATAATGGGTAGAAGTTTTGGCTTTATTTAGTAATTTGAAATTATTATTTTTTACATAGTGACAGAGTTATTGTTAGTGTTAGACTGTTAAGCTAATTAGAACAAGGTAATTGAGAATCTATTTAGTTAATTCGTTTAATTATTATTGTTAAACTGTTGATTGTTCCTTCAGGAACATATGATAAAATTAGAAAGATATAGAGCAAATTAGCATGGCTCTTATATAATGTTGACATGCACAATTCGAAAAATGGCGAGCAGTTGTTTATAGCATAGCAGATACGAACAGAACTTTGTAGCTTATCTAAGTATATTTGTCTTATTTTTTTAATAACTTTTTCTTCTAAACTTGTATCAACTCACGACAATTTGTAGTTTTTTTAATTATTATTATTATTTATTAGTAGATATGGATACCATATTAGGTATCTTCTTTAGTTCTATTTTTTTATTTATTTACTTATTTAATTTTATTTATCTACTCTTTTAGCATATCAGTTTTTATGTTTACTCTTATAACTTGCATCACTTTTTCATTGTCACACTCGCATGTGAGTTTATTGAAAACAACCTCTCTATTTTATAGGAGTAAGGTTGCATATTATCAGACCTTCTCAAATCTTGCTTTAATACGGGACTCAAATTAAGTGTGATGAAGATGAAGATTGAAGAGTTTTAAAGGGGTTAACGTTGAAATTAAACTAAATAAGTTTTAGGTGATTTATGAAACGTAGTAATTCAAAACTTTAAAATAATAAATTATAAGATGTATTCTTTTTTAGATATAAGTCAAATTTACTTATAAATTTTTAATACTCTATGAAAAGTTTTTTAAGTGTATATTATGGAAGAGACATTATTATCATATTAATAGGAATGATTCATTTAAAGAGAGGCCATGCCGAATCTAAAAGTGGAAATGCCTTAAAACGGACTAGAAGTTCGCGTTAAAATTGGAATTGAACGATCACTACCTTATTCATAAAGAAAAACCAATGTAAATTAGTATTTTTTAGGCAAATTTTAAGGACATTAAGTCCCAATATCTTTAAAAATCAATCATACAGAAAAGTCTAATACATTTGTAAGACCTAATTTTTAAGATTTGTTGGTATACAAACCCGATGTGTATAAATATTTTATGTTAAACTTAAATTAATATTTAAATATAATAATTTTTTAAATTTAATTGAAACTTGATTAGATTAAATTTATTTCCTTAAATTTCATATTTTTATTGTCTTTAAATTATGAATAATAATGGGCTAACATATGAGCTAAATTTAGGTATTCTCAATGAGCCGATCCATGAGTTAAGTCTATACTATCCCAAAGTTCAATTATTTTTAATAAAACCATGTCATTTTGTTTAAAAGAGTTAAATTTAGGACATGTTAAATTTGGACAATCCAAATTCAGATTCAATTAAAAAAGTCGTAATTTTACACGTTTAATTTTAAAAATTTGATGTAATTACTTCATCAGTATATCTATAAACAATTTATAACAAAATAATAAAATATATACATTAACAACTATGCATATTAGGTTTGATATTATTTTCAAAAGTCTTAAAAATGAATAGAAATATAGTTGTTACATAAAAGAAGGGCATAAAAACCATAGAAAATTAAACTAAAACTCTCAGATTATAAATTTAAGAATTATTTGTTATAACCATTCTATTATATTTCTCATATTTTTCCTTCTATGTCTAGCTTGCTTTCTTTCAACTTTCTATTATAAGAATACATATAATTTGAATTTTTTAATTATGAATGAACATATTGCATTTTAAATTTAAAAAAATTAAAATTTACAAGCATATTTTCCCTTAAATTCAGCAAAATTAATTATTTATAAGCATATTTCTTCTTAAATTTCATCAAAATTAATTATTTATAAACATATTTCTCCGTAATTTTTATCAAAAATTTAAATCAAAATTAGAATATTATCTCCTCACTTGGTCCACATTATATAATCTGGGCCTAGCCTGAAAGGCCCAATATCCTTTTTTTTGGTCAAAGTCAAAAAACTACCAAAGAAGAAAGGAAAAGCAAGTCTTAATAATCTTCGAGAAACCAGAATATGGTATGGCAGAACGCATCAACATTAAACGCATCAAATCTGTGACTCGGTAGGTTTAGGGTTGTTACAATCTCCTCTTGTTCTGAAGTTTCTTTCTCTGGGTAAGCATGTTTCGATCCTAAGCTCTCTCAGCTTCAAATACACCGCTGTAGCTGATAAATATGTACGGAAATGAGCTTAAAACGCACATTTTTGTTTTATGTTTCCTTTTGTTTCTAGTGTTGCCCTCGATTTTTTAAAATTAATTTATGCGATATATCTTGTGTTTTGCCTTCCTTGAACTTATGGTGTCGCAGATATGAGTTGAATAATGGTTCATGTCTTCTGCTTGTAATAATTTTATGCGTTCAGAACAGACATGGATGTCCGGAGTCTGGGAATTAAGGATGTGCGGTTTCTGATTTTTGTGTTTCTCGTAGTGGGTATTTTGTGTTTGGATGAATTCATGGTTCGACTGTTTATGCCACTTGGTTTTATTAAAGACTGGCGGAGAAAAGCGAAAGCAAATCTTGGTGTTAAACAAATTCTCTTAACTGTTGTTATGCTAGGTCTTATAATTGGTTCTTGTACTTAATCATTTCGTTTCCTCTTTTGGGTGTGGATGTGAGTTGTGGAGTTCAGTTAGAAGAATCATCTCTGGTTAGGATTGTTAAGGCATTATGATTCGATGTGTTCGGTTGTATCTTCATTTCTTGTCTATTTTTCACTTTTGGTTGTGAAGTAATCATGCATTCTTGTGGGATTTCTCATTTTCTCTCCATATTTATTGACAGGCATTGGAGGCCTATTCTATGATTGAGGTATAAGTAACAGTGTTTGATAAAGATAAATTATAGTGATGACGTGGTTTAGAGCTGGTTCTAGTGTGGCAAGGATTGCCATTAAGAGGTCCTTATCACAGTCTGGATCATATACAACAAGAGCCCGCACCATCCCTGCACAGAATAGATATTTTCATAACACAGTTTTCAAGTCAAAGGCACAAAGTGCACCTGTTCCTCGTCCTGTGCCCCTGTCCAAGCTTACTGATAGCTTCTTGGATGGAACTAGTAGTGTCTACCTAGAGGAGCTTCAAAGGGCTTGGGAAGCTGACCCAAGTAGTGTAGATGAGTCATGGGATAATTTCTTTAGAAACTTTGTTGGCCAGGCTGCCACATCGCCTGGAATTTCAGGCCAAACAATTCAGGAAAGCATGCGCTTATTGTTGCTTGTGAGGGCCTACCAGGTCAATGGTCACATGAAAGCCAAATTGGATCCTCTGGGATTGGAAGAGAGGCAAGTCCCTGAAGACTTGAACCCAGCTCTTTATGGTTTCACTGAAGCTGATCTTGATAGAGAATTCTTCATAGGAGTGTGGAGGATGTCTGGGTTTTTGTCTGAGAATCGTCCAGTTCAGACACTTAGATCCATATTGACCCGGCTTGAGCAGGCTTATTGCGGGACCATTGGCTATGAATTCATGCACATTCCAGATCGGGATAAATGTAATTGGTTGAGGGACAAGATTGAAACCCCAACTCCTACTCAATATAATCGCCAGCGACGGGAGGTTATTCTTGACAGGTTGATATGGAGTACACAGTTTGAGAACTTCTTGGCCACAAAGTGGACAGCAGCAAAAAGATTTGGGCTTGAAGGCGGGGAAACTTTGATTCCTGGCATGAAGGAGATGTTTGATAGGTCAGCTGATCTTGGGGTTGAAAGTATAGTTATTGGAATGCCTCATAGGGGAAGACTGAATGTCCTAGGAAATGTTGTTCGGAAGCCACTTCGTCAAATTTTTAGTGAGTTCAGTGGAGGAACAAAACCTGTAGATGAAGTCGGGCTGTACACTGGAACTGGTGATGTCAAATATCACTTGGGGACTTCTTATGATCGTCCAACCAGGGGTGGAAAGAGAATCCATTTGTCTTTGGTTGCAAATCCTAGTCACTTGGAAGCTGTTGATCCTGTTGTTGTTGGGAAAACTAGAGCGAAGCAATACTACTCAAATGATAACGATAGGACAAAGAATATGGGAATCTTGATTCATGGTGATGGTAGCTTTGCTGGGCAAGGTGTTGTCTATGAAACTTTACATCTTAGCGCCCTTCCAAACTACACTACTGGTGGAACAATACACATTGTGGTGAACAACCAAGTTGCTTTCACAACAGACCCAAGGGCCGGCAGATCTTCACAGTACTGCACTGATGTTGCAAAAGCGTTGAGTGCCCCAATATTTCATGTAAATGGAGATGATGTGGAGGCTGTTGTGCATGTCTGTGAGCTTGCAGCTGATTGGCGCCAAACTTTTCACTCAGATGTTGTAATTGACTTGGTATGTTATCGTCGTTTCGGGCATAATGAGATTGATGAGCCATCTTTCACACAGCCCAAAATGTATCAGGTTAGCTTCATTTTCTTATTTTTATACTAGATTTTCTGTATTTCATTTCCATTTCAAAATAATTTGTCATTATTTTCTAATCTGTGGTGCTGTTAAAATATAATTCAAATATATTTTTCAAATTTTTACTTCTTTCGTGTGTTTTCTGTTATTTTTGTTGTTGATATAAATGTGTATTTTGATTTCTTTAAGTAGCCTTTAAATTGCTTTCTTGAGATAAGTCAAAACATTATTGATTTCTAACACAATTGGGTTACCAGATCATCCGGAACCATCCTTCGGCTCTTGAATTTTACCGAAACAAACTTCTGGAATCTGGACAGGTGACACAAGAAGATATTAACAAGATACAGGAGAAAGTCAATTCAATCCTCAATGAAGAATTTTTGGCTAGCAAAGATTATGTTCCAAAAAGAAGAGATTGGCTTTCATCCCATTGGTCTGGGTTTAAGTCACCAGAACAGCTTTCCCGTGTCCGAAACACTGGGTACACTGAATTGCGTCTTTCTTTTGAGTTAGCTGTCGTTAAATCCCTTGTTTGTGATTTATTCTTAAATTGATTTGCTGTTATTCAGGGTGAAGCCTGACATTTTGAAGAATGTGGGCAAAGCTATCACAAATCTTCCAGAAAACTTTAAACCTCATAGGGTTGTGAAGAAGGTTTATGAACAGCGTGCCCAAATGATTGAAACAGGGGAAGGAATTGACTGGGCACTTGGTGAAGCTCTTGCATTTGCTACATTGCTGGTAGAAGGTAACCATGTTCGATTGAGTGGTCAGGATGTTGAAAGAGGTACTTTTAGTCATCGACATTCAGTCCTTCATGACCAACAAACGGGGGAGAAGTATTGCCCTCTTGACAATGTTATTATGAATCAAAATGAGGAGATGTTTACTGTTAGCAACAGGTATGTGGTACCCTTTTTCAGGCTTAGACTCTATAACTCGGTGAAATTTGCATGTGCGTCTTCATTAGCAATCTTGCTTGTCCATAAAACAGAGTAATGCTTGAGAACATAGAAGACTAATACGCGGAATATCTCTCATTTAGTTTGATGCTTTATGGTGGATTTTCTTGCTCTATTGACAAAAGCACATTCTCTCATGCAGCTCCCTCTCGGAATTTGGTGTCCTTGGATTTGAATTGGGTTACTCGATGGAAAATCCTAATCAATTGATACTATGGGAAGCTCAGTTTGGTGACTTTGCCAATGGAGCTCAAGTCATATTTGATCAATTTCTGAGCAGTGGTGAATCAAAGTGGTTACGTCAGACTGGGCTTGTTGTGCTTCTTCCTCAAGGTTATGATGGTCAAGGCCCTGAACATTCAAGTGCACGTTTAGAACGCTTCCTTCAGGTGATATTGAAATATTTGCTTCATATTTTTCCACCTTAGCTTTAAATATCTTACCACTTTTATCTTTTTAAGAGCAGTGGTTGTTTTATCTGGCAAAGAACTGAAGATTGGATTATCTCGAGTTCTGAGGCCACTGTTTGGTCTGATTAGTATTTATAGTTGATTAAATAAGTGTTTCAACAGCGCAATACTTATTATTCAGTTAGTTCAGTAAGGTTTCACTCAACTAACATGCATAATCAATGAATTGCAGATGAGTGATGACAACCCTTTTGTCATTCCTGAGATGGAACCAACTCTGAGGAAGCAAATTCAGGAATGCAATTGGCAAGTGGTGAATGTTACAACTCCTGCCAATTATTTCCATGTGTTGCGGCGGCAGGTAACTATTACTAGTTCTACTGTGAATTGCAGTTCAACTTCCAATAAATTCTCTCTCATGTTATTAGTTTCATGACCCAGATACACAGGGACTTCCGTAAACCTCTAATTGTGATGTCTCCCAAGAACCTACTTCGCCATCCTGAATGTAAATCAAATTTGTCCGAGTTTGATGATGTACAAGGCCATCCTGGGTTCGACAAACAGGGAACAAGATTTAAGCGTCTCATAAAGGATAAGAATGACCACTCTAATCTTGAGGAGGGTATTAGACGTTTAGTTCTTTGCTCTGGGAAGGTATGCTACTTTTTGTTTGTTTTTGTTTCAGCGTTTCAAAATAAATGCATATTGTATAGCAAGAGGGGATTGTTATTTAACATATAAATCATTGCTTGCAGCTCTACTATGAACTTGATGAAGAGCGCCGTAAGGTGGGGGCTAATGATGTTGCAATTTGTAGGGTGGAACAGCTGTGTCCCTTCCCATATGATCTTGTCCAGCGTGAACTGAAGAGATATCCTAGTATGTATTTTAACTTGATGCATAATCCTTTGTATTGATTAGATTTGTTCGATTGTTAGTCACTTGTCCTTCATGGCTCTATGGTGTTAATGATTTCTTAGAGAGCACAACATTGAACGAAGTGATGGGAACTTTTTACTTCAAGAAAATTAGCTGTGAAATTTACAGAAAGAAAAGAATAAGATTTAATAGATGAAACTTTCAAGTAGCTGTGGATTGTGGTTGACTGAGCTATTTTTTTCCTCGAGGAATTACATCTTTTCCACTTGGAAAGAATGTCTCTACCATTTGGGGTTGTTGACCTCTTTTTTGTCAGTACAAGTAATGTGCTTGACACAACTTATCTTTTGTTTTCCAGATGCTGAGATAGTTTGGTGCCAGGAAGAGCCAATGAACATGGGCGCATACAATTATATTGCTCCCCGGCTTTGCACTACCATGAAAGCTCTGGATAGAGGAACAATGGAGGACATCAAGTATGTCGGACGCGCTCCATCTGCTGCAACTGCCACTGGTTTCTACCAAGTTCATGTAAAGGAACAGACAGAGCTTTTGCAGAAGTCGATGCAACCTGAACCGATAAAGTATCCTCTATGAAGCCCTTTTTTTAAGGAAAAACAGTATCACATTTACAGTAAATCTTCTTTCCAGGATATACCAAAACTGTTTTTTTCTTTAATTCTGTGCTTGCCCCCGTTGCTTCGTTTAGCCGAAGGCAGGTTGGTGTTGTAAAAGTTTTTGAGTTGCACCTTCAGGTTTTTGCCTGAAAGTATGGTGCCTTACTTTTTTCACTATCCACAGAATAAAACTAGGTGCTCTGTTTGTCACCTTGGGAAAACTTTTTCCACCAGTTTGTTATATCCACAATCTTTTCTGACAAGAACTACAATTACTGTGTACTTGCTCAAGATCTGAAGATCATTTAAGTGTTAATTTCAACTGTATTGTTTATTCCACAAATTGGTTCAACCTCCATTGATGAGGAAAACCTCAAGGTTCTGAATTCAAGCATGAACTTGTTCAAATATTTGAATAATTTTAAATAGATTCAACTTTTTTTTTCAATGATGCCTATGCTTAGAAAGTTATTCAATTGATATGTTTTAAGAATTGAAGTAGCTTAGGAGAAAGTTGTATGTTAGCAAATGCAAGAACTAAACGTGACATAAAATTTAAGGGTTGAATTCTTAGTAAATAAAATTTGTCTAATTTAAATTTTAATTCCATCGAGTTTGAGTATTATAATTGGTTTCTCTAATTTGAATTCATACACTTTAAATATTCACATTCAACCATAAACTGTGACGATAAAAAAAATATGTTTTCTTATATCATAAATGCCTTTTTTATTTATTATTATTATCTACCTATTTCTTCTTCTTCTTCTTCTTCTTCTTCTTCTTCTTCTTCTTCTTATTATTATTATTATTATTATTACTATTTATTATTATTATTATTATTATTATTATTATTATTATTATTATTATTATTATTTGTATGAGCAATTAAAAAAAATTTTCTAGATAAGACTATGTATTACAGGATATTTGCAAATCTTACATATTAAAGAAATTTTATTGAGTTTGTTATTATTTATATTGTTGTTTTAATGCAACGATCGTAAAACTTGATCGAAGCTTTTTGAGGTTCTAGAAAAAAAAAAGGCAAAACAAAAAGTTGTGACATGATTAATTAATTAAAAAAATTTACAAAATGGGCTGAATAACTTTTGAAGGCTTATTTAGTGGAAAAGTTGAATGTATTAAAAAGCCCAATTAAATAGTAAGGCCCAACTTTACAAAGAAGCCGAATTGCCTGTTTAGTTGAGTTTTTAGAAGATGAATAAATACTTTTTTTCACCTCAAAAGTTTTTTAAGAAAAATGAATATTTTGTTGTAAAATAAAAAAAGTACTTTTTTAGTATAGATAATTTTTTTGGCAGCTAAAATATAACTTTTTAAGAAGTTCAAATTTGAAGTTTCTAAAAAAAAATTTTTTTCATATAAATTTTTTAGATCAATTAATAGGCTTATTTTTTAGTCCCTTTTATCCTTATATTTTACGCATAATTCCCATGATACCTACAAACATATCTTCACGTTTATTTTGAGATTTATATAATGTTATTTGACTTTTTTATATGTTTTAATATTTCTTTTTGATATTAGTTTTATTTATATTATAATCCATATCAAAGATTTGGTTAAATATATTTTCATTTATGTTTCATATGGTTTAAAATTATATAATAATTAATATATAGTGCTTTACATAATGTTTAATATATTTTAAATAATATTTATATGAATAAATAATTTTTATTACAAAATAAAATATAGTTAAAATTAAATGTACTTTTTATTTTTATGTTACCAAACAGTCTATTGTACGAAACTCTTTCAAAAAAATTTTTTTTTAAATAATAATCACACAGTCAACTAACTTCTTAAAAAAATTATTCTAAAAAAAATCTACTAACAAAAGTTGTAGTGACAAAATTACATCCAAACAGTCACTAAGGCTCAAATTAAAATCTCAAGTGAGGGTTAATCTAGTAAACATATACCACCATAAAATTGTATATATAAGTTGGTTTCACTTGTTAGCCTTCTTCGAAAGCTCTCTACACCTGGTCTATAATTGCTTTGCGTATTGTAAGTATTGTTGTCGCTTGAGCTGATCTCAGATTTTTGTTTTATTCTTCCCTTTCGTCTGTTGTTCTTAAGTCTTGCATTTTTTCTGGTAATTTCTTGTTTTGCATACTTATTTTGTATACATGCAAATGTCACTTTATTGTTGTGTAGATATTGTATTTAGTTTTAAGTCTTGATTCTTCATGTGTATTGAATTTTCTGTATGACTTGCATTTAGTTGCTAATTGCTTTTTAACGCGTTGGTGATGTTACCTGGATCGACACTTGAAAGCGTTTTGAAGTTAATTTAGGGAAGTAAAAACACCACTTATACAACCGGAGCCAGGAGTCCTTGAACTGTAGTACATAAATTATTAAAATACTCTCAATAAGTTATAAAGAAGTTGAGTTTTATTAATTATTATTGTCGTATTTAGATGCGTGGAGGCATGTACTTTACAAGTATTTGTAGAGTGTGGAAAGTGGAAACACATTGAATAGCGCAGAAGAGATGACATGACAGGATTAAATAAAAATATTTAAATAATAGCATTAACCCTTAGGTAAAAATCTCTTTTAATTAAAAATATTAATCAAATTGAATTAACTCAAAAGATATTAATAAATTCGAATTTAATAGAGTTTAAGGAAATAGGCTTAGAAATTTTTTTATTATTTATGCATATTTTATAGTGTATGTACTTAATAGTATAATTTTTGTAAGGGACTGCATGTCTTGTCGGCCATCAGAGCTTCAGTGATGAGCTTTGGCCTTTTCTTCTTGCTTTTTCTCTCAATCCTTGACATCAGTTGTCATGCTTGATCACGAGTGCTCCCGGTGTGCAATTAAATTTAAAAAATTCATATCTCTCAATTATATCTAAAAATTACAAATTTTATATTATTAAAAAATTAAGAAGATAAGCTACAATTTTTATGAAATAACTTTACCTAATTCGACTTACATTAATACAATTTAATAGTTGAAAATTAAGACACAAATTTTCGTCAGGGATAGTGTTGCAGTCAAAGCTAAAATTCAACTTCAAGCTAAATTTTAAAACCCTTATGGGCTGTTTGATTCTAAGAATGGAATAGATAAGGAATAGAATAATTATTCTTAAGAATAGAAAAGATTAGGAATAGAATAGAATAAATATTACTTTGTTTGATTCAAGGAATATAATAAATAAAGAATTTCTATGTCAGTGTTTGGTTTGAAAATATAAACTTAGAATGACAAATGAATAACTAACAAAAAGACCAAAATATCCTTTTTGTTGTTGTTATTATTATTATTATTATTGTTATTATTATTATTATTTTGATTATTATTAAATTTCTTATTATTATTAAAGTTATTATTTTTATTAATTATATTTATTTTATGATTAATAAATTCCTTATTATTATTATTATATATTTTTAATTTTATTTATTTTTATTTTTATTATTAACAATATTTTTATTATTATTATTAAATTTATTATTACTATTATTAATTATTATTGTTATTAATTTTCTACTTATTATTATTTTTTTATGAATTATTATTATAAAATTCCTTACTATTATTATTATTATTTTATTATTTTATTATTATTATTATTATTATTATTAAAGTTCTTATTATTATTAATTTTCTTCTTATTATTATTAAATTTATTCTTAATATTGTTAAATTTATTCTTATTATTCTTATTATTATTATTATTATTAATTTTATTAATTATTATTATTATTAATTATATTTATTTTGATTATTTTAAATTCCTTATTATTATATATATTTTTAATTTTATTTATTTTTTTATTTTTAACAATATTATTATTATTATTATTATTATTATTATTAATT
>JANQBM010000003.1:32865026-32895457 GCA_025594535.1 Erythroxylum domingense | reverse complement strand
CAACTTTGATGTCACCACTATCCCCACCTCATTTGCTGCATCCGGGGGCTCAATGATTTGGAGGAGCATAAAGGCAAGTTGGCACATCGTACTTCAGGGCATGAAATGGATGGTTGGTGATGGCACTACGACGCGCTTCTGGCAAGACCTTTGGATTGTAGGCATAGGTCCTCTCATTACACACATCACCACGCCCTTCCTGAATGACCTTACCTACCGCTGTGTCCAACAATTTGTGACCACAGATGGTTCGTGGCAGTGACCCGTTATTCGCAATTACCTCCCGAGCCACGATTTGTCAGGCTATAGCTGATACTTTTCCCCCAAAACTATTCCTCGGTCGGGATAAGTTAATCTGGGGACTGACTGATACTGGCCAATACACCATAGCTTCCACCTATTCACTACTAATGGGTCACACCGATACCTTGCCTCAGGGTATTTGGAAGGCCATCTGACAATGGAAGGGCCCCCAACGCATTCGCTCATTCCTTAAGCTTAGGCCTTTGAACATGAAGAAGAAGACCAACATCCATGCACAAAATGGTCCATTGTCAACTTGTAAGTCCTAATTAGTTGAAGGGTTAGTAATTAAATGGAATGGAACATAATTACGTTTCTATCATTTGATTAAGAGTTTCATAATGAAATGGAGCATAATGAGATAGAAACAGAGGATTTCATGTTACGTTCCATTTTATCCTAAACAGTGAAAATAAGAATCTTCAATTTAAGGAGTTTAGGATAGAACATAGACTAATAAATATATACTATCTAATATACCATTCCATTTTATCGATCTTTTAAACAATATTTTATTATATTACATTATGAACCCTTTCATCTCTCTAAAAAAACTTTTCACTGTATTACATTACATTTTATTATAAACCGTTCTATTATATTAATTAATATTCAACCAAACAGACCCTAAAGGCTAAAGTTGCTTCATAAAAAATGTTCAATTAAATATTAAAATAATATTATTTTAATAAAACGATTTTCTGTATTGTTGTAATTGTAGCTTAGATGTTAAAACACTTTCATTTTCTCTCTATGCCAATATTTAGTAATTTTCAATACAGTATTAAATTACTAAGTAAGGAAATTGTTTAAATTTCTATCAAATTAAATATTAAAATAAGGTTGATTTCTATTTTATATTAAATTTTTATAACTAAACAATTTTAAAGGAGTAGTTTTTATATGCAAGTTTATGTCTTTTTTGAACTATTAACTATTGAATTATAAGTTTATACATATTTTATTATTTTTAGTTGACGTAAATATTTATTAACTTAATAATATAATATAACATAAAAAGAGATTTATTTAATTATGATACAATCTACAGGGTCTAGTTTGAGTAGCTCCGACTCTGAGACCCGTTTTTAAAAAAAATTAGGCTTGAAATTGATCAACCTGAGCTTGATCTGTTGATTTCAAACTGGACCGAACCGGGTCCGGGCTATTTGTCATCCCTGCATAAGAGAACCAAAAACCTATTAGGGTTTTGATTTCTCTTCATTGCTTATTGGCTACTAACGTTTAAACGGTAAAACAACGATGGCCGTAGGGTATGTTCAATGTCTCCTTAGCTCTACTTATTTATGAATATTTCGCGAAAAGATCGGCTATCGACGTGTTTTCTGTGTTGTTTTGTAGAAAGAACAAGAGGATTTCCAAGGGCAAGAAGGGTGGCAAAAAGAAGGCGTGAGTTTTCTCGCTGACCCTTTTTTTATTTCTGTTAATTTGTTGTGTCACTCATAGTGAAATGAGGATCTTGACGATTAGATACGATTTGGGCAATATTTTTGAACAAGTTTTGCTTGTTGGAATCTATGTTTGGGTTTGATTTGTTGGTCTAGTGACTGTACAATGAGTTTATGGATGTTTGTGGTTTTGGTTTTGGTTTTTGATGATGAACAAATGAAACAGAGCCGACCCTTTTGCTAAGAAGGATTGGTATGACATCAAGGCGCCTTCTGTTTTCTCTGTCAGAAGCGTTGGCAAAACACTCGTTAGCAGAACCCAGGGAACCAAGGTCTGTCTCTCTGTTTATATATTGCGTAGTTTTTTAATTACATTTATGATTATGATGATTGTGTTTGCAAAACTGTGATCTTTTTCTGGTTGCAAGCTTTCATTAAGATAGAGAAAGTTGAATGGATCAAATTTCAATAACTGAGTTGAATGGCTGGCATTTATATCGATTTAACTTCTTTTTTTCTAAGGATATGATATGTTTGACTACTGTATTGTGTGCAATTTCACTCGTGCTCGGATATATTCATAAGCTGTATATGCAGTGATTCCCTGGATAAAAGAGCATTTAGTTTTTTTTTGAGAATTAAAGGAATATATATTTAACAAAGTAGAAACTTGTACAAGATCCACGACATGGATCCTTCAGTCAAAAACAAAACTACAGCACTAGCGAAACAGCAACAAGTGTAAAACAAGAAATTAAATTAACCAACGCATTCTGATATCATTACTGATACAGTCCTGCTTGTTGTGGGCCAAGAGAGTCTCTCTAATCACGATAACGATTACTTCAGCAAGTTCGGATTTTTGCCGCTGCTCATTCTTATAAATCTGCCTATTCCTCTCCCTCCAAATGTAGTAAACAACCATCTGGAAAGAATTATTGATTAAGAAACCATCCTTGTAACCCTGTCTAGCATACCAAATGATACCATTCAACACATCATCCCATACATACAATAAGCATTTTCTATAACGCCGGAACATAAGGGTTTTGTTAATTGTGTTGGAATTGTTTGCTCATGTTTGCTTCATCTAACAGATTGCTTCCGAGGGACTGAAACATAGGGTTTTTGAAGTCTCTTTGGCCGATCTTCAAAAGGATGAGGATCATGCCTACAGGAAGATTCGACTTAGAGCAGAAGATGTACAAGGGAGGAATGTGCTTACAAATTTCTGGGTAGGTGGCGTTTTTCTTGCCATTGCAGATGGATGGACTATGACTGTCTAAGCTGTTCTATTCTTGTAACAATATTTCGTTGTAGGGCATGGACTTTACCACAGACAAACTAAGGTCTCTGGTCAGGAAGTGGCAGACACTAATTGAGGCCCATGTGGATGTGAAGACAACAGATAACTACAGCTTGAGGTTATTCTGCATTGCATTCACTAAGAGACGTGCAAACCAGGTCAAGAGGACCTGCTATGCTCAGTCCAGCCAGATCCGTCAGGTTTATCATATATTCCTGGTTACTCTTGATTGTTTATGCATTAGCTACACCTACTAACAATGGGTTGCTTGTTTTGATCTTTGCATTTTCAGATCCGCCAGAAGATGAGGGAAATCATGATTAACCAGGCTTCTTCTTGTGATTTGAAAGATCTGGTGCAGAAGTTCATTCCTGAAAGCATTGGTAGAGAGATTGAGAAGGCCACATCAAGCATATTTCCTCTACAGAATGTTTACATCAGAAAGGTTAAGATTCTGAAGGCTCCCAAATTCGATCTTGGGAAGTTGATGGAGGTATGATGCTTTTGATCGGTTCATTTTATTCTGTTCTATTTTCTTTTATGTCAAAGTAGGCTTGATCCTTGTGCCTGTTGACCTATATAATTGAAGACTTGTAGCAGCATTCCTCTTATGTCTTAATTCTTTAGTAGTTCTGGTTCTGAAACTCATCCTGTCATTTGCTTGTGAGTAGGTTCACGGTGACTACTCAGAGGATATTGGTACGAAATTGGAGAGGCCTGCTGATGAGCCGATGGCAGAGGGAGAGACTGAGGTGGTTGGAGCTTAGTTAAAGTTATATTCGGTTGGGACATACCTATATTTTTCATTGTCAGCCTTTTGCTTTAAAGAGAACTTACGCTGTTGAAGTTTTGTTTCTTTCTATGTTCACAAATGGATTGAAATGAGGGACTAGTTTGGCCTAGAAATTTTCAGCTGAATGTGTGATTATTAGTAGCATTCTCTCATTAACTTGTACGCTGTGACCGACAGAGTTGCAACATTTTGCCTAAGCGTCAGTATTATATTCCGTGGAGACGGGTAAACCAAATTTACCATCGGAGAGCCCTGTTCACCGTGGCTATCTATGATCCTAATTATTAACTCATTAGTAATAAGCAATTACTCATAAATAACTTGAAAACAACCTATATATTGTACGCATCTGATTATCATTCTCCAACTCAATACTCAATACAATTTTGGAAGTTAATCTACTACTTATTCAGAGAAATCGAAAGGTTTAACGTTATCATGTTTAACTCCTCCAAATTCAATCGCTCTAGCTTCCAAATCAATTAGCTGTTTTTTTTCAATAAATGCATCCTCTAAGTATGCATTCAAGGATTGCTATTTATATTTGTGATGTAATCATTCCACACATCCTCGAACATTATTATTCAACTACTCAGAGGTGGTGGCTCACTTGTCTGGAAGCAACGCATTGCTTAGGCAAAAGCAATTTTGCTATACCTGGAGCCTTTCTTGCCTCATTAAATCTTCATTGGCTGCTTTCTTGTTTACACACAACCAGAGCCATGGCCAACCTAACTAAGATACTTGTCATTCTCTATGTTCATGTCATGCTTCTACCTTTCAGCTGCGGTAATTCGTCCAGTATTACCAAAATCTCACTATTTTGTGTTATTCTTCTGTAATTTTACCTGTGTAAACAATGTTATACTGTGTAGTCCCATTATGCTTGAAATTAGTTCTGTTTCATTTAATAGCTATAAGGTTAGTTTGATCATACCTTCACATCTTGAATTACCTCATCTCATGTGTCCAGATTTCTAACTAAAACAATTCTCCCATAAATTTTAGTCAATGTTTTGATTCAGCAAGTCACAATTTGTTACTTCTTTTGCCAGGACCGGTGAAATTTGCTTATGGATATCAGGTTGGCATATGGGCTAAAACCTACGTTCCATTACTCACAACTAAAATTCTATAGTTATGGGTGGTGGAAATTTTATGCAGGAAAAGACTTGGTGTGTTGCGAAGCCATCCTCAAGTGAATCTGAACTGACTGCTAACATCAACTTTTCCTGTGATCAAGTGAAGGACTGCCGTCTGATACAAGAGGGTGGTGCCTGTTACTGCCCGAATAACATTCTCAACCATGCTTCAGTTGTCATGAACTTTTACTACCAAATGATGGGAAGAAACACATGGAATTGTGACTTCGGGGGAAGTGGTCTTATTGTCATAACTGATCCAAGTAGGAAAGTTTCCACTATTGTCGACATGTATACAATTAACTTCATTTTAAAAATTTATAATTTTCTTCTTGTTTTCAGGTTATCCTGGTTGTGAGTACGACTAATGGTTGCAGGATACTACAGAGGTTTTGGAACTAATTCTGAATAAGCTGTATATGTGATACTGGAAATTATTGAAACCGTATGTTGAGTGTGTGTTTTCAAGTCCATTGAATCACAGTAAATCTTCAGTGTGATTGAGTTCCACTTTGTGTTATGGAATACTTCTGTTCCTACTCTTCAACTGATATGTTTAAGTATACAAGTAGTTTATGTTCCATGAACAAACTCCTGGTGTATCAAGCTTTAAATGCCCGGTCAAGTAGATTTTGAAATTGACGTTCAAGTCTGTTCATAAATTCGGAAAGCGGCTACATACATACATAAATGAGAGGCCTATGAAAAACGTAAAGTGAGATGTAGACATTCATTTAATATCAAATATTTGGTGAGCTCGTTAATTTCTAAAACCATTTGGCACAGCCACCTTCAAATGGATATTGTTCATTTCACTCAGCCGCGATATGTAACGTAATGGCGATTGGCGATAGTAACAGGTAACTGTTCCTGGAAAATTAGAACTTCAAGGCATGTAACGGAAATGAAATTTTATGGCATTTGTTTAGATAAAAATTATATTTAAGCTAGTAGTTATAATATATATATATATATATATATATAAAGAATATTATATTAACTATGCCCTCGTATTGTACATATTTGGAAGTTCGAGTTTTTCGTCACAGTACTTAAATCTCAATACTTTCGTGTGAAGATCTTTAACCAAGTTCTGTAAAAATTCTGCAGGACTGCTGAAGTTGGCCAATGGAGAGGTACACAAATATTCAGTACATATATGTTTTTATATATTAGAAATGAAATATGGTATATAGTATTTGAGAACCTCGTTTATTGCAAAATCTTCATCTACAGAAGCAGAACAGACTGCAAA
Source organism: Erythroxylum domingense (assembly GCA_025594535.1). NCBI lineage: Eukaryota > Viridiplantae > Streptophyta > Magnoliopsida > Malpighiales > Erythroxylaceae > Erythroxylum > Erythroxylum domingense. Next base: position 32,889,249 of record JANQBM010000003.1, on the reverse strand, counting down.
CATCAACTTTGCATGTGATCATTTACTGGGCAGCGAAAAACTACAACCGAACGGTTCTTGCTACTATCCCAACACTACAATCAATCATGCCTCGGTTGCAATGAACCTTTATATAACCAATATATGGGCAAGTACTCATGGAACTGCGACTTTGGAAACTCTGTTCTTATCACCATCTCTGACCCCATTTAGACTACTGATGATCATAACTCCAAAACACTAGCCTGCTTGCATCTCAAATTCACATCACAAAGTCAAACACAAAACCCCTGATGCTTATTGCTTGTATAGTTAATAATGCATAGCTATACATTCATTTTATCCATATTTCCCTTTTAAGGATTTTTTTTCACATTTAAGATTCATCAATAATTATGAAGTTGTAAATATAATTTCGATTAACTCATCAACCATATTAAAATATTAATTTTTTTGACATGATTCATTAACTTTAAAATGTAAATTGCAGTTATTCGTAATATTACAATTAAGGCTTATTTTATTATTGTATTTGTAATTTTATATTTTATGATAAAATAAGAAGTTATTATTTAAATGATTATATAATAATTACATTTACTATTATCTAAATTATTATTATAAATGTTAAATTTTATTAACATACAAAATATTTTATGTAATACTTACTTAATAATTATAAAATTAACAAAAATAATTCACAACTATAACCGACAATCCATAATTTAGAATTTAAGGATTATATAGTTCTATTTTTGTTTTCTGTCGTAGGTTTTAGTTTTAGTTTTCTATTTTTAATTTCTATTTTTTTAATAAAAATAAAAATAAAAATAAAAACATTTTTGATTGTTAACGTCAATATAATTATATTTTTATTACTGATGATAATTATATATATAATATATGCTTTTACTAATTTTCGTGAAACTTCACTTATTAACCTTATACCTCTACATAAGGCTAATTTATTAGTTTTTTTTTATAACTTGATACATCAACCTTTTCTTTTATTTTTTTTTATTTTTTCAATTATTTTAATTTTATTTACATACTTTTTTAATATATCAGTTTTACATATCTATTCTTTTAATCTTCATCATTTTTTTTTATTATTACATTTATATGTGAGTCTACCGAAAATAGTCTCTTTACTCTATAGGGATAAGGCTGCATATTATTAGATCTCCCCAAACTTCACTTTATTGTGGAATTTTGGACTGGGTGCGATGATGATGATATAATAATTATTAATAAATTATCAATAAAAATAAAAAATTTTAAAATAAAATATACTTTAATTATTAAAGTATATTTTAAAATTAAAGTATATTTTATTTTAACAATAATAATAAATAATTTATTATTGTTATTATGATTTTTTTAATAATAATAATTATTATTATTGTTGAAAGTAATTATTTGGAGGTACTTGGATTGGCAGGATACAAAAGAAGTGACATGCGCGGAGTGTGCGTTGAGGGTGACAAAGCTTTCTCTAAGCTCATTAGATTTCACACTTTCTTTTCTCTGCTAACCCAATACGGTATTCTGTTTTTCTCTTCCATTATGATCCTGTGCGTTCATTTCTTCGATTTGAATGCTCTTGTTTCCTGGGGTTGAATCCATTTCTTTTTTTGCCTTTTTCATAGACAGCACACGATGGCTGCTCCACCTGCAAGGGCACGAGCTGATTATGATTACTTGATTAAGCTTCTCTTGATTGGTGACAGTGGTTTGTTGCTTTTCTTTATCCATTTCTGTCTTTAATTTCGTTCATTTCTTTACAATTTTTAGAGGTTTGATTGATTGTTGCCATTTGGGTTTTTGGTTTTGTGAGTGATGCTGGGAGATTTTTTAAGATTTTTCAAACAAATGGCTTTTTTGTTCCTTTATGTGTTTTGATAATCTCAGATGTTACACTTTGGAACTTGGCTGTTTTTTGTTTAATACTTGTGCCCAGCCCATATCTGAAAATTAATGTAGTTTTAATGATAGTGTTTTGTACAAGAGCTGTTGCTATTCACTTAATCCTTACCCTTTTTATTTTATGTGGGTCCTTCAGTGTTCCTCTTTAGTTGCTAAGAAGGGAGTTTAGGTTTGTCTAGTGAATGACGGTCAAAAATTGTTTTCTTTTTGTTAAGTTAAACCTGACATCAGTTACTGGAATGGAGGTAGATTTTAACACGTAATGCATCTAATTGGAAACAAACCACTGTCTTGTTTTTGTTAAGCCTTGTTTTGGTTGGGACGAAGCGGTTCGTTACATTCTCACTAGAGAAGATTGTTCCGGGATCATGCAACAATGAGAGTCCATTGACTTGTCATTGCTAAATGGAAAACTGGATGCTGGATTCATTTCTGTTTCTAATCCTTAATTACATTGCACCGAAGAGAAAGAGCAATGGCATGATAGGTTTTGCAAGAGTGAAAATTATCTACAATCATTGGAATATGCAAAAATTTTTCATGTGTAGAATGATGTGGGATTTCGTTAGTTTAGTTCTTACACTATGTGTGAACTAGTTTATCCAATAAGTAGTTTTTAGTTATTGCTTGGCATTCACTTCAATGCTCATGGCCTTGTAGGTGTAGGAAAGAGTTGTCTGCTTTTGCGGTTTTCTGATGGGTCCTTCACCACCAGCTTTATTACAACTATTGGGTTTGTATTAAGTGGATAAGGATTGTCAGATGTTATAACTACTTATCTGATTTAAAGAAACAGATTTAAAATATATCATCTGTTGCATAACTAGTTGAAAAATGCTAAGCATCGAATGCCAACCTTGAATGGTTCATGAGTCTGACGGTCTTGGTTGCACAAATGCAATCTTGAAATAAAGAAGTTTAACCTTATTCTTAGAACTTTCTTTCTGATATAGGTTATTTTCTTTTATCAACAGCATTGACTTTAAGATAAGAACCATTGAACTTGATGGCAAAAGGATCAAATTGCAAATTTGGGATACAGCGGGTCAGGAGCGTTTTCGAACTATCACAACAGGTCTGTGCTTGGGTTTTCCAACTTGGATTTTTTTACGATTGTAGGTAGAGCATGCATTGCATATTTCTTATTTGCATTTGTAGGTGGTACATCACCAGTATTCCTCTGGCCTTGAGACTACAGTGAATCTTCACCTAGTACCTTTTGACTTACCAGATAAAATCTAGTATCAGATAAGTATATTTGAAACTGCAAAGTGGAGTAACTGTTGGAAGGATCAGATGGTGTGAAAAAGAGACCCCATGGTAGATCCTGTTAAACAAGTTGCATCAGTTCATCAGCTTGATATCTGACCTTTGGGTTTTGGGAGTTCCATGGAGGTGTTAGCTTTTGGATATGAATTATTGAATTTGTATCTCTTCTATTTTCTGTCTAAAGATTCTGAGTTCCTTCTTTCCGAATTCTGAAGTCAATATTTTCTGTAGAATGCTGATGTTGCTCATATATTATTCCTTTTCTGTCAGCTTATTACCGTGGAGCCATGGGGATTTTGCTGGTGTATGACGTTACTGATGAGTCATCTTTTAACAGTAATTTCTCTGCTTTGAGGCTTGAATTTTGATTTGGATTTTTTATTATGCTTTTGGCAATTGATGGTCACTATTTTTCCTAATGTGGAAGATCTCCACAGAAGCAGGAGTTCTCCGTTACTTGTGAACCGATCCTTTTATATTTAGTTTTCTGTGGTTCCAATGGACTCATTTTCTTAATATTTTCAGATATTAGGAACTGGATTCGCAACATTGAACAGCATGCTTCTGATAATGTCAACAAGATCCTAATAGGAAACAAGGCAGACATGGACGAGAGCAAAAGGGTAGGTCTTGAATTTTTGAGTTACTTGGAATTTTCACTTACATTCTTCCAGTTCATAATGGCAATGCAACTTCAGACTAACTACTTATGTCTAACATTATACGCTTCAGAACTAGCTTCATCTTTTGTGTTCTGTTCACTCCAAATGTATGATTGACGGAAATAGAACTATGAGTAGGTTTTCCTGTTCGATGAATAATTAGGACGCAAAGTTGTGCACTTTCTTGATTCCGTCTGTTGTGCATGTGGTTGTCTTTTAACATGTTTGGGAGTTTACGTGTTTGGCTGTGGGTATGTCTTGTCTGCATGAATGTAATGTTCACTGGTTTCAGCAAGGGGTTCTCTTTTTGTTTCATTAGGCTGTGCCTACTTCCAAGGGTCAAGCTCTTGCTGACGAGTACAGTATCAAGTTCTTTGAAACCGTAAGTAGTTCTATGCTTTTGCAATTTAGTTATCGTAAAACCTTAATGCTATTTTCTGTATCATAACAAAATATAATCTTCTGCAGAGTGCAAAGACAAACTTAAATGTTGAGGATGTCTTTTTCTCAATTGCAAGGGACATCAAGCGAAGACTTGCAGAAACTGACACCAAGGCAGAGGTACATATATACTAACAAATGATGCTGGATTTTCTTTTCTCTGTGATTATCTTCTCTTTCACTGGAGCAATCTCCATGTTAAACCCTATGTTCATGAGCGTTAAGATATCTCTGTTTTTCCTGGTATTACTTAGCCTCAAACAATCAAGATCAATCAACCAGATCCGACAGCCGTCGGGGGGCAAGCAGCCATGAAATCAGCTTGTTGTGGTTTGTAAAATGTGGATGAATCCTTGGATCTAGGCTGGAGTTTAGATAGGTGACCCGTAACTTGGTGGGGTGTAGAAGTAATTATGGTGACATTCCACTATGGAGCAGTTAGTTAATTGTACTTCTGTTAGTTTCTTCCAGTTAAATCCTTAGTGCATTTGCAGTGGTGTGTAACTTACAGTACCAAAGTGACACCCATCTTTTGTTTGTAACGATCTCATTGACCAGTCTTGATGCAGATAGTTAACAGAGAATAGCTCATTTTCCTCATATAAAGATGTTTTGCCTTACTTTGGTTCCTGAGAGATGTTAGTTTTTCTTATCTGATGATTGGTTGTGTAATGAAAATATGTCTGTACTAAGTATGGGAAACTGGAAAGAAGGCTCTGTCATTAAACAAATCCACATATGTACAAGGAAAAGATTATGCAGAAACTTCTGTTCTTTTCTTTTTCTTTTTATCATTCCAATTAAATTTGCTAAAACTTTAACTATAAATTATTAGGCATGGTTATAGTATTACGGCCATAAAGAACCAAAGAAACCAGACTAATGTTAATGCAACTTTCCTTAATTAGAAGATGCATTGGAAGGAATTTTGCTTGTGCTATATATTGAATAGGATTGGAAATTGGGCAGGTTCACTTCAAGTCCCTTAATGCCCGAGTTTGAACCCGAATTTTTTTTTTTCAGGTCTAGGATTGATTGGTTTGAATATCTGAGCTTGAACTCTATCAAACTTTTGGTAAACTCAAGCTTAAACTGTATCTTGATCAAGTCTAAATAATTGAATTTGAGTATGGTCAAATTGAACTTAATCTATTAGTTTTAAATTAAGTTGCACTAGATCCGAACTAATTTTTCGTCTCAAAATATTGACAACAGCAATTATGAGGCTGAGTGTGATCCTTATGAAGGATCGATCAGAAACTGGAAAAGAAAAAAAGAAGGTAACAAATAAATGTAATCAACTTACAGAAACCTGGAAGTGCCTGACTAAATCTTGCAGTATTTCTCTATTTGGAAGGTCCAAGTGGCATGGACAGAATTATGACACATGCCACCAAGAGATAGTCCGATGATTCAACCTTAAGAGTTAAAGAGTTTCTAAGTTAAACAACCAAACACGATAATGACAATCCTCTCATCTCATCTTTTCACTTCTTCAATTAACTGTTAGTTCCCACAATCTTTCTTTCACGTTATCTCCAAGAACTTGCACATTAACTAGTCTCATCCCCATCTTATACTGATCTACATTTTACTCTATCCGATGTATAATAGTGTGCGATTATTGTGTGTGCATGATTTCTGAAAGTTTTCATGATTATATAACAGATCTCATAATAAAATCTTATGTAACTTTCCATCTGGGATTGCTAAATATTTAACTGATAAATTGTTTATAATACTCATGATTTTTTTTTTTTGGTAAACATAATACTCGTGATTTGATCCTGTAGGAAGGTGGTTCCTGTATGTTTGCGATTGATCCTGACGATTGGATTCATAACAATGGCATGGTTCAGGGCAGGTTCCAGGTTGACGAGGCTTGTCATCAGGAGAAGTCTATTTCACCATCAGAACCATCGCATCAGGAGGCTTGTCTCGGACTCTGAGAGTAGAAATTTTCACACTACAATCTTTAGATCAAAAGCTGAGACTGCGCAAACCCCTAAATCTGTTCACCTGTCTAGGCTATCTGACAACTTTGTTGATGCATCCAATAGTGTGTACTTAGAGGAGCTCTACAGGTCATGGGAATCTGATCCAAATAATGTTGATGAGTCTTGGGATAATTTCTTCAGGAATTTTGTTGGCCAGTCAGGTTTGCCATCTGTTGGACTTTCAGGCCAAACAATACAAGAGAGTATGCGATTGTTGCTGTTAGTTAGAGCTTATCAGGTAAACGGGCACACGAAGGCAGAGTTAGACCCATTGAATTTGGAAAAAAGGGAAATTTCACATGATTTAGACCCTGCTTATCATGGTTTTACAGAAGCTGATCTTGACAGGGAGTTTTTCCTAGGAGTCTGGCAACTTTCAGGTTTCTTGTCCGATAATCGTCCTACAATGACCCTCCGGTCCATATTGACGAGACTTGATCAGGCTTACTGTAGGAGTATTGGGTATGAATATATGCATATTGAGAATCGTGAGAAATGCAACTGGTTAAGAGACAAGATTGAAGCTGCAAACCCCAAGACATACAGTACAAAGAGACGTGAAGTTCTTCTTGACAGGCTAATATGGAGTACTCAATTTGAGAACTTTTTGGCAACCAAAATGAGAGCAGCAAAAAGATTCGGACTTGAAGGTGGGGAGACTCTAATTCCAGGAATGAAGGAGATGTTTGATACAGCAGCAGATCTTGGAGTTGAGAATATCGTTGTTGGAATGCCTCATAGAGGAAGATTGAATGTTCTAGGCAATGTTTTTCGCAAACCACTTGCCCAGATATTCAGTGAGTTTCACAAGAATGCCAAGACTGTCGATGAAGTTGGCCTGTATGCTGGTACAGGTGATGTTAAATATCATCTTGGAACTTCCTACGATCGATCTACAAGACGTGGAAATAGAATTCACTTGTCCTTGGTTGCCAATCCTAGCCACTTGGAAGCCGTAAACCCAGTCGTGGTAGGAAAAACCAGGGCAAAACAATACTACACAAATGATGTGGATAGGACTAAGAGTATGGCTGTTTTGATCCATGGAGATGGTAGCTTTGCAGGACAAGGTGTAGTCTATGAAACTCTACATCTTAGTGCACTTCCCAACTACACAAGCGGTGGCACCATACACATTGTAGTCAATAACCAGGTAGCCTTCACTACTGATCCGAAGTCAGGCAGATCATCCCGGTATTGTACCGATGCTGCCAAGGCCTTGAATGCTCCAATTTTTCATGTGAACGGAGATGATATGGAGGCAGTTGCTCAGGTCTGTGAGCTTGCAGCAGAGTGGCGTCAGACGTTTCACTCAGATGTTGTGGTTGATATTGTATGCTATCGTCGATTCGGTCACAACGAGGTTGATGAACCATTCTTCACACAGCCATTGATGTACAAGGTTAGCCCACCAAATCTCTTCTTATTTTCAATTATTACGTTGTTTGCTAAATCAAAAGGCATAGTCTATGCAATCCTTTATCTTAAGAATTGGACTTTGTGGTCATAGGTCATTCAAAGCCATCCCTCTTCTCTTGAAATATATGAAAAAGCACTCTTAGAATCTGGGGAGGTCTCACAAGAAACCATAGATAGAATACACAAAAAGGTCAGTTCTATTCTGAATGAAGAGTTTGTGAAGAGTAAGGATTACATCCCCCAAAAGAAAGACTGGCTTGCTTCTCATTGGTCTGGCTTCAAGTCCCCCGAACAACTTTCTCGCATCCGAAATACAGGGTATGCTTCTTCGTCACTCATAAACATTTCTTTGTGTCCATAAATCTTTTGATCAGTGAACCAAAAAGTCCTTCCTAAATGCAGTGTAAATTTGGAAATTTTGAAGAGAGTTGGTAAAGCAATCACAGTTCTTCCAGATGATTTGAAGCCTCACAAACAACTGAAAAAGTTATACGATGAGCGAGTTCGGATGATTGAGACAGGAGAAGGCATTGATTGGGCAGTTGCTGAAGCTCTTGCTTTTGCAACTCTGCTAGTGGAAGGTAACCATGTCCGACTCAGTGGTCAGGATGTTGAAAGAGGGACATTCAGTCATCGACATGCCATACTTCATGATCAGGAGACAGGGCACAAATATTGCCCTTTGGATCATGTCATGACAGAACAAAATGAGGAAATGTTTACCGTCAGCAACAGGTAATGTCTCTCTGAGGAAACTTATATAATACTTCTTGGGATGTTTTCTTGATCTTATATGCATTTTAGGTTCCGTTGTCTTGGGATGAATTTGCACTAACAAGAAGGATGCCCAAAAAAGTAAAAATCCTGCAAATTCCAGATTTGACAAAGCAATATCCTGCAGAAGTTCTCTTTATAGAACGATTAAGTTCATGAACATAACAAAAGAATGTAGCATCTGGAGCTTTTTATAATCTCTTTTCTTGTAGACATCCTGATCATATATCAGTCTTGATTCTTGAAGTTTGTCTGTGAACTTCTGGAAATCTGTTTCATGTTTGAAGTTGCAACCGAATCTATTCATTTAATTGATTCAATGCACTTCTTATGTACGTCCTGTTAGCTTTAAAGTTTCCTATTTTTTGCAGTTCACTTTCAGAGTTTGGTGTTCTCGGATTTGAACTGGGTTACTCCATGGCAAATCCAAACTCTTTGGTTCTCTGGGAAGCTCAATTCGGTGATTTCTCTAACGGCGCTGAAGTAATCATTGATCAATTTTTAAGTGCTGGTGAGTCAAAGTGGCTGCGTCAAACTGGCCTTGTCGTTTTACTTCCTCATGGTTACGATGGTCAGGGCCCTGAACACTCCAGTGCAAGATTGGAACGTTTCCTTCAGGTACTCCTGACCTGTATTGAACCTTGTTTGGAACATTCAAAAGACTTGCCAGGAAATAGGCTAGCCGCTGGTAGACAGGTTTTTGTTTGAAGGACTCATATTTTGGCGTGTTAATCGGTAAAAATTCCTTAAAATCGGTAACACAATTTTCCGTAATTGCGACTGTAGTGACTGTAAGCATTATAATACCTTGTAAATGCAGTGTAACATGTAATCCGTAATTTAAAACTTCGATTCCTCTCTTCGTTGCACCTTTTTTCAGTTAATTGGAACCCAAAAACCTCCTTCTTCAAGTAGCCAACCAACTAATTCTTACAGGTTAAGTGTTAGCCTTTTACAGCTGCTAATGGATTAAAAAATAAATTGCAGATGAGTGACAATAACCCTTACATTATACCTGAAATGGGAGAGACATTGCGGAAGCAAATCCAGGAATGCAATTGGCAGGTTGTGAATGTTACTACTCCTGCCAATTACTTCCATGTCCTGCGGCGTCAGGTGAGACATCACAGTTTTTTTTTCCTTTGTTTTTTTAATGCATTTCAGGATTCCTGACAAGCATCTTCATGTTCCAGATACACAGGGAGTTCCGTAAGCCGCTGATAGTAATGTCACCGAAGAGCCTGCTTCGCCATAAGTTCTGCAAGTCGAATCTGTCTGAATTTGATGATGTTCAAGGTGACAAAGCTTCTGACAGACAAGGTACAAGATTTAAAAGGCTAATTAAGGACAAGAATGATCACTCTGATCGCGAGGAAGGTATCCGAAGATTGATTCTCTGCTCCGGAAAGGTCTGTTTTTCTGAGGAATATTTGTTCACAGCTATATACCCTATAAAAAGAAGAAAATAATTAAGTAATTTTAAAAAATCTAAACTTTAAAAATTTTAAAATTTTTTTATAATTTTCATTTTTTTAGAAAAAGTATGGATAAAATGTAATTAATTAATTATTATTACATGCTAACTTAATTTAGAATTAATTAAATTCAATCTAAATTAATACGTTTACAAAACGACTCAATTCAAATTAATTAAATTCAATCTAAATTAATACTTTTTTAAAAAGTATTAATTTAGATAAAAAATATTAATTTAGATTGAATTTAATTAATTTGAATTGAGTCGTTTTGTTAGTAATATTTAATTTATCAACATATAATTATGCATGTTTCATCGTTATTTTTGGACGAGAAGTTAAGAAAAATTTTCAAAAATTGAAAATTATAACAAAAATTTTTGAAAGTTTTAAAGTTTAGAAAAATATTTAAAATTACTTAAACCGTTAGAAAGTTTCCTGTTAATTTTTTATAAAACAAACAAAAATCAAAATTTTTGTGATTTTAACTTTTTCAAGAATTAGACTTCAGGTTCAGGCAGCTTGTGGCTTATACCAACTATTTTGGTACTGTAACAGGTTTATTACGAACTAGATGAAGAGAGAAACAGTGTCCAAGGAAATGACATTGCAATTTGTCGGGTAGAGCAGCTTTGTCCCTTCCCATATGACCTCATTCAACGAGAGCTCGAGCGATATCCAAGTAAGTTTCCAAGACCAGATATCAAGTTTTTATCTCCAATCTTTCAATTTTCAGGTTTCAGGTTGGTAGTGTTGGTGACTGAGTCTGCGTCCATGAATTTTTGTTTCTTTTATCTTATCAGATGCTGAGGTGGTTTGGTGTCAGGAAGAGCCAATGAACATGGGAGCTTACACTTACATAGCACCACGTCTTTGGACAGCCATGAAAGCTCTGAATCGAGGACATTGGGAGGATATTAAGTACGTAGGTCGTCCTCCATCAGCTTCCACTGCTACTGGTTTCTTTCAAGCTCATAAACATGAACAATCCAAGCTACTTCAACAAGCTATGCAACCTGAACCAGTCAAGTTTCCTTATTCAACCCAGTAGGAAATGATTGTCAATGTTCTTATATCTGAACGTCTGCAATTTTTTGTTGCTGATTTCTTATCAGAATTGATACTCCAATGGGTTTTTCCTCGCATTTCTCTTCGGAGTAATATTGATCATTTTAATTATCCTTTATAAATCATTACCCTATGCTATAATTTAGAAGAGTAACCCTTAATATATATTGTTAATGCTTTAATTATTGAAATTGGACCTCTAATAAAAGATTCTACTTTAGGGTATCATTAAAAGACACATTTTGAATTTGAAAATTCGAGTTACGGTGATAAAAAGAATTTATGTCTAATTATCGAAATATATAATTTATAATTTGCACATTAGATTTGACTTAATATGATTAAATAAAAATTTTATGTCTTTAAATCATACACGTTAAAAATAGAATCAACAAAATTTCTTTTTTTAGAGTACGAAGGAAATTTTTTTTAGAGGGCTTAGCGGTCAACACCTCTCATACAATAAGAGCCCAATGGGCAATATTTTCAACGGAGAGCCCAAAGAGTAACGCCTTAACAGAGGGCCTAACGAGCAATACCCTTATGAAATAAAATCTCTCTTATAAGGACTGTAACAAAACGTCATAATTTAATATGAGTATTTTTTATTTATCCATATCGAATTAGTTTTATTGTGAAGTAATTTGATTGTAATCAACTTGATTCATTCAAGTAATACAAATACAATACGACATATAATATTGAAAGTATCTGTTGCTGAATTCTTTTTTATTCCTTCTTTATCGGATAAACTACAATTCCAAATGCATCAACGCGTCAACTTTTACAACTCGTTTTCGTGGAAAGCAAGTTGAGACATACATCAGCAAATGAAAGAAATTGGGGAAACATTTTTGAAATTTGTGTATAGTCAGGAACATTCCTGATATTTTACAGGCTCCGGTCAAGTAAAAAAATGACTCTTATTTTATTTTTTTATTTTTATGAGGTCAAAAATATATATTTTTTTACTTGGGACAAAAGTTTATAGAATAAAATGGGATAAAATAAAAATTTATTATTGCCTATTTTATTATTCACGAGAGTAAATTCTAGGCAGATACTCTTCTTGCCTTTTTCCAGAGTCGGCCAACTATATACTTAAATTAAGTTAATTATGTTGAACCTCCCTATAGCTCGATATTTTCATCTTAATTTTATATTTAAATTTATTATTTTTATAATATTATTTAATTATCATATATTTTATTTTGTTTGTTAGAGCCTCTCATATTGACTAAACATGAAAACTTTAAAAAGTTTATAAGCAGTAAAAGTCAAATATCCAAATGACTAATTCTAATTATTTTTAGCAATGATTGATCTAAGCTTAATTCTTGTTAATGAGTTCTATATTCTACCCATATTAAAAATTGTAATATGATATCAGAGCAAGTTTGGTCCGGATTATTAATTTTCTGATTGTCCGTCTGGATTTTCAATTTTTCAGTCTGATTACTACTGCATTTATTTCAAGTAATAATTGGATGCTTAATTCCAGTTCCACTTGAAGAGAAGTGTTAAAGTATCCGATGTTGACTAAACATAAAAATGTTAAAAAATTTATGACTAGTTCTAGTCATTTTAACAATGAGTTGACCAAAATCTAATTTTTATTAATGAGCTCTACACTTTATCCATATTAAAAATTCTAATATTGATAGTTTTTCGTTGATTTATTATTCTAAAACAATATTTTAATATTAAGTTAGTTTGAATAAAAAACAATAAAAATAAGTGATAATTTTAAAAATATATTATCAAAAAAAAAAAGCAATCCATAATCCATAGAAAATTCCGGTAACAGATAATTACTCGTTGGAGCAATACGATAGCTGAATTTCTGAGGCATATGCTTACGCGGCTGTTTTGAAGTTGAAAGACGACCTTATTTGGTGGGATTGGACAAACCGGTCAGGCTAAACCTCATCAACTCTTCTGGTGTCCACACTTCCCGCTTATGCACAAGTGTTCGATAGAGATTTCACTTTCAGTCATTTTTTTGGAAACTACAGATGATTCGAAATTAATTATAAAAATTGTGATAACGATTTGGATTATAATTAAAATATTACGGTCATAATTGAGATTAAAGTTTTTAAAATCTTAAATTTGGGAAATTAAAATAAAATAAAGTGTAAAATAAACAAATAGATTTTAAATTGAATTTAAATTTAGAATAATTAACTTAATCTGAACGAATATATCGATGTTATGTTAGTATAATTTATTAAAATTACATCCAAAAAATTAATAAATTTAAAAATAATTTTATTAATTAAAATAAAAGTATTTTAATAAATTATACTCAAATAATGTCATTTTAATTTTGATTTTATTGGATTTAAGGTACATCATCAATCCATTCTTATCTTTGTGAGACCGAATGGAGGTTGTTTTCGTGTTCTTGACTTGAGAGTTTATCAAAATTGCCAAAGCTGGCATGCAATTTTTTCTTAGCTGGCACCACTTGATTATGATTATAATGATCTGCAAGAACAACATCATGATTCTCTCATGATGATGCCATAATCAATCTCAAACTTGAACAGCTAACCAAATTTAATTTCAATAGATTTACCAAATTTCTATTGTATTTCTATGAACAAACAATAAAGAACTATGAACACAAGAGAATGAGAGATGATCCTATATTCAGTAAAAACAATATGAGAGATCTAAAAGAAACAATCAACCATGGGAGTTGATGTTCCAAGCTTAAACAGCTCCATGTCATTCTCGTAAGGAGTTAAGTTCAGATCCAAACACAAAACCCTTTGACTGTTTGATTTCTTAAAAACAGGAACAACATGTGAATCTCTAGGAGGACTCAGTAATGGTGTTTGCAGGTTCTGATCGTTCATGGCTGCTCTGTGCCTCCTCATGTGACCTCCCAACGCTTGCCCTATTGAAAACTCGAGCCCACAAATGGAGCACTCGTGGGTCTTAGGCTTTGCCGGCGATTGACTCTCGGAGATCCCATCTCGGCCCACTAGTCTAGGCTTTTTATGACTCGCACGGTGGCCGCCGAGAGCTTGGAACGATGAGAATTGTCTGTTACATGTCTTGCACTCGAAGACACGACTAGGTGAATTGCTTATAGCTTCATAGCAAGCAAAAGACGAGTCACGTCTTTGAGACAGAAGCATCAAGCAGTTAGCCAATGAAAGCTCTGTCTCTTGAAAGCTTCTCTTCATTGCAGATCAAGAACAGAATCAGAAGAAGGTGTTGCGTTTGAAGGAAGATAACAATGGAATTACGTGGGGCGGTTATTGTAATGTAACGTGTGACTTTTATAGTTGACCTTCTCGAGATGCCATTGGTTACCTAGTTAGCTTCTTGATTGATACGTAAAAGAGGGGCTTAGAGAAAAATAAAGTAGATGTTGTGTGAAACGATCGAGAGGTCAAGAGACGTAGGCGTGAGTCATGACCGCGTGAGGTGAGTAAGAACGAGTCATAAAACGTAGTGGAGAAGTGAGTCATAGTCGTCTCCTTCCTGGAAGCTGCCTCACTACATTGAAGATAACATGTATGCCAGATATTTCAGACTAAACTCCTAAACCCTTTTTCTCGGTTAGTTTTCTTTTGCACCAAACAAAAATAAACTCCTTAAAACTACGGATTCAAGTTAAAATGCAATTGTGGTTTATATGATAATTGCGGCTTATATCATTATATTATAATAAATTATGATAATGATTTGGATTCTAAGGATAATTATTTTAATAATTTGTAATTATAATTTGAAACTTTAAACATGTTATTGAAATTTATGTTTCATTCATTATATATCTCTTATTATTTGTTTTATTTGTGTGTTCTTTTTTGGTTATTTAATTATTTCGTAAAAATAAATGAATGAAGCATAGAAAAGGGTACCTTTGAGGGTTTATTATAATGATTTTGAACAATGTGAATATAATTATAGCAAATTATGATAATTGTCTGAATTACAATGATAATTATTTTTAATAAATCGTAATTACTATTTAAAATTTTAAAAGTAAAATATATAAACCTCTCCTGTAGTTTAAAATTTTTTAGAAAAAATCTACAATCTTTAAAATTCTTGAAATACTCTTTTGAGTTTTTAGTTATTTGAAAAAATTTTTTCTTAGACTTCGGTTAAAAAATAACAACGAAACACACGTAATATAAACACCAAATATGGACTAATTAAATATTACAAATATCATAATCCAACTTTGTTTTTAAACCCGACCTGAATGAATTAAATTCGATTTAAATTAATAACTAAGATAATTATAATAAATTATTTGTTTGTGTTAGATTTAATTATTTCGGTTCGAGTTTAAAAATTGCGTTATAAATACTATTTGATTAGTTTATGTCTGGTATTTATATTACATGTGTTTCGTTTTTATTTTTATCTAATGTATAAAAGAAGAGTTTTTTTTTGAAAATATTAATATTAAAAGGAGTTTTAAAAAGAATTTTAAAGATCATAGGATTTTTCTAAGATTTTCTAAACTTCTTACTCAAATTTCAAACACTCCATTAAATTTTATTCCATTCAACATATATTTCTTATCAATTGTTTTATGTAAGCATTTTCTTTTGCTATTTAATTAATTTACAAAAATAAATTAATAACGCATAAAAAGGTATTTTTGAGTTATGTTTATACATAAATGGGTTGATTTTTGCTTGTGAATTAGCTAGTCCACCTGTTGGGTGACGCATATTTCACACTAGCTACTTTGACACTATACTTTGCAGTGTAGAACTTGAATTGCTCATTTTTCAAAGTAGCCAAAAGGATTCTAACTTTCTAGAAGTGCTTAATCACTCTGCTGAGATTTTGGTTCATGACGTTTCGGAGATTGATGATCAGAAGAAAAAAGGGTATATGTTTAGGTTGGTTTAATAAATGCGTAACTAAGACTTTTGTATTTGAAACTAAGAAGTATATTAGAATGGTTTAAGGTAGTTTAACCGTTTAACAATACCAATACTGAAAAGAAAGAGAGCTAGTCAACTACGACTATGCAAAGATATAAAACAACCCCTTTATTAAAAATAATAAAATATTATCATTTTTATTCTTTAAAATATAAAAACGATTGATTTTTAAAAGGAAATTTTATGTTTTCTTTTTATAAATAAAATTAAATAAAAAGGAGAGTTAATATTTTGACTATTAATTAATTATAGAATGAAATTAATTCTTTTAGTTATGATTAATTAATAATTACCTTATAAAAGTCACAAGTAGAGGATTTTTCTTCTAGTCTACTATTCTAGAAGTAAAGTTGAGTCTAATTTCCAATTTGGAGTGACTTATAGCTTAATAAATAATTTAATTTCTAATCATAGAAATTACTTAGGGCTAACATAATTTCTACCAATCTCTTCTTTGTTTTTTTAATGAATAGTCTCCTTCTGGAACATGCATGAATCAGTGCAAGCAAAATGGTAGTTGGTGACCAAGTGAAGTTGGTTATATCAAGTCATTGACCATGATAGTGGTGGATATATAGTTAATTACACAATTAAAATTAAATTTCCTTATAATTAAGTATTGATAATGGTTGGAGTAAGGAGATTTCATTGCAACATATTTAAAACGCTAAAACTAAAATTTACTATTTAAGATAATATTATAAAAGATAAGATTATTTCTATATAATTCTTTTGCCAATAAAAATATTATATTTGTTTGAACAACTGATTTTTTGGACTTATTGGTGTCATCGTCATCCACCTCACCTCTTTTTTTTTTATTGCCTACGACATGTTCTAGGCGGGTCTTAATTATAGAAAGACACTTTTAAATTATTC
Source organism: Erythroxylum domingense (assembly GCA_025594535.1). NCBI lineage: Eukaryota > Viridiplantae > Streptophyta > Magnoliopsida > Malpighiales > Erythroxylaceae > Erythroxylum > Erythroxylum domingense. Next base: position 32,872,435 of record JANQBM010000003.1, on the reverse strand, counting down.
ATACTCAGACTAATTCCCGCTTGAACCGGGTAGGTTTTTTGCAGGAGACAAAGCTTTGGCTCCAAATTTTAAATGACTGCATATATGAAGGGAGTTTGAACTCGCAACCTCACTTAAGCTAGAAGAGCCTCTTAACAACTCACCTGCGGAGTTATCCACCTCACATTTTTTACGGATCGCAAATGGGCCTAAGGATTCACATTCAGCTCAATCGGATTTGAATAGTTCAAAGTTCTATTGGGTTATATATTTAAAAAATTGAAAACAAAATTATTTTATTTAAAATGATATCATTTAAAAAATTTTAAATTTCGTGTCAAGTCAAACTGTGTAATTCATTTCCAAATTGAATTTGAAACCCGATTGGCTTAAACCGAGCCTTCTGATCGAACCGAGTTTATTTTACCAATCTCAGTTGTTAACCATCAAGATCATTTTAGCCTGTCGGCTACGTCTGCATGGAAACTTGGTTCGATCGGCTTTTCTGAAGTTCAAGTCAGTTGATTTATTAACTCGTTTCTCGAAGGATACTACAGGAATTTATTACGTATGATCTACTCGAAGCATATATGGTTAGAATTTGTTGCGTGTAATTTACTTAAGAGGTATGGTTGAAATTAGTATTCTTAAGAACTCGTTAGCATATATACCGTCATTATTATTATCATTACACTCAGTTAAATCTCGCATCAATGTGGGATTAGAGGAGGTCTGATAGTACGCAACCTTATCCTTACAAAATAGATAAGTTATTTATGATAGACCCACAAATAAATATGACATGAAAAGTAAAAAAAAATTTCAAATATGTGATGCAAGTTTAGAAGACAAAATAATAATAATAAGAATAATAATACTAACAATAATAATAAGCCAAATCGAAATACAAATATTAAGAAAATAATAATAATAATAATAATAAAAGAAGATGAAAAGTCCGACTAGCTGATCCAGCAGATGCCCAGTTGGTCAATCAGATGCACACGACAGGAGAATCACATACAAATCAAATTTAACAAATAGGCTGAAGAAAGAGATATGCAAGAATTAACAAATTAAAAGCAATAGTCAGAATGCATGTAGCAAAAAACTGAGACAATTAGAAAGTGATGGAGATACCGTGACCAAAGCGTTTCCACACACAAAACCTGGATATGGGTAGTGGCGCTAGAAGTATAGGCGAGCTTGTTTGTAGATCTTGAAACTCCACTGTGTGAAATTTATCAATATAATATCCAAAATATAATGACTAAAAACTCTTTGAAGTAAAAGAAAATTATTTGATGAACAATCAAGAAAGTTTAATTAAGAATGATAAAATAGTTTGAGTATTAACTAAATTTTAAATTAATTTAAATTTAAACTCAAGTGGATTTAATTAAACAATTAAAAATAATACAATTAAAATATCAAACTAAAATCATATTTTTATTTCAACTACAATTTGTTTCAATTGAGTTTGAACTAAGGCAAAAAGAGCAATTTAGTCCCCAACTTTTACACTAAAATATGAGTTTGACCGTAATGTTTCAATGTGATCAAAATGAATTCTAACATTCAGAAAATGTTCAAAATAAATCATAATGTTTGGAAAATGTTCAAAATAGCTCCTGATGTAGGCTAAACTTAGCGCGTAATTTTGTCTAGTCAGGAGTTGTTTGGAACGTTTTCTAAACATTAAGATTTATATTAAACATTTAATGTTATGTTTCATTTTAAATGCTCTAAAACTTTTAAGTCTAATTCAAACTTTAGTGTAAACGTTAGAGATTAAATTATTATTTTGGCCTTTGAACTAAAGAATTCAAAACTTTTCTGGTCAGATAGTAAATTTAATTTAAACATTAAAATAATATTATTCTTATAATTTAATTATTTGAGTTAAGTTCAAGCTAAACAATCCTAACATAATCTAATGTAGACTAAAATTTTAAAAGATCAACTTATGGAAGGGTGCAATCATGACCTGTTTGAAGATTTGTAACATTTCATTTAAGAAAATAGAAAGTATAAACAAAGCATTAACATTTCATCTGATAAAATAAAAGGAAAATTTAATGCATTAACTAATATATTTAATTTTTTTATAAGTTTATCTCAACTTTGTTTTATTCGAGTGATAAATTTATATTCGGTATAGGTAAGTCACCATCACGTGGTTTAATGTTTAAATTTTGTATGATATTATTATTGAAAAACCGTAGGAGATTAGTAGTTTCGCAAATTGTCCAATTTTATATAGTTGTCTCTGACACAAATAAAAACAACACCAATAAAAAAAAAGCAGATGATACCAGAAATTTAGTAACACAGTTCAGCACTCCTCGCCTACCTCTGTGGGCCCTCACCTAGCTTAATTACTTTCACCAAGAAATAATAGATTTATCCGAGGCTTTACTAAGCCAACACCATTTATTCTTTGACACTATCTCTCAACCTCACTTCTCGTGAAAGATTTTCATACCCAATAACAAGATCGACTCGTGTTAACCTTGTCAGAGGATTTTTCTCTAATACTCTTAATGAAAGACAATTAATAAAAATAACTCAAGTGATTAATCAACTAAGAAAAGAACAACAATACACTTAAGATAAAAGAAAATAACAACTTCCCGAAAAGTCCACCTGCACTGAAATAAATCTGAAAATTGTGGCAGTAAACTATGAACTGATTTTGCAAACTCCAACATCAACTCACGATAGCTCAGTTAACAATTGACACACAACAAAACGTACATGCAGTCCCCAATTCTCCTAGTTGAAGACCACTCCACTTGAATCCACCAAGACTAAAATCACATACATGCACACACACGAAGAAAGACCCTTCCAACCATGTGCTACTCCAGCGTTTTAATGCCAAAACAAGAAACCAACAAAATCATACACCAGTGTAGCACTCACGCATACACCACAAATCACTCACGCTTCTCTTAAGATCCCATCCGTATGTTCTCAACAAAAGGCCCCTCCATCGTATTTTTCAAAAAACAACTTAATTTACATACCAACACACAATTGCTGCAAACCACCTGATTCACCTTTTAGCCAAGATAGAGACATGTACCTCTCAACCACTGACCCACACCCACACAATCAAAACACTCACACAACACACATGGACAACAGCCATAGGTGTTCACATACGTATTTTTTGAAACAACTTAATTCACAAGGAAAATTTCAGCAATACCCTTAAGCCCATTCATTCACCTAATACCTAACAAGTCTTTACAATATCTACTTCTATTCAAAATAGGATTCCATACTATCTAGAATATTATCCAAATAATTCTTTTGAATCCAAGACAAACAAAGATACTTGATTAGCTATCATCTTCTAATTAATATCTTATAGGTCCAATTAATAATAAATATGCAGTCACGAAGCGATCATTCTTGGATTTTTAAAAGTATGTTGCAATTCAGGGAGAAATAATATCCTTTTATAAAGGTTAGGGTAGGGAATGGTGAAGATGTCAATTTTTGGTATGATAATTGGTCCATGTTCAACCGCTTATAGGATCGGGTTGACTTGCTACTGCTTCGTAATAGGATTCCGATGGAGGCAACAGTAGGTTGGCTTATTCGAGAAAGGGGAAGAATGGATAATGTGAGATTTTGCCATGTGCTTGATTACTATATTGCTGGTGCAATGGTTTATAGTAGGGCTGATATGGTCAAATGGACTGCACATTCCAGTGGAAATTTCACAAACAAATCAGCTCACAATTTAGAGTGGGCTTCTTTGGCAGCAGCGTCGTGGGCAGATCTTGTATGGAAATAGGTATTAAGTCCGAAATCTTCAATTTTTGTGTGGTTAATTATCAAGAATAGGTTAAGCACGAAGGATAGATGATTTCTTACTTATGACCCACTTTGTGTGTTATGCAAACAAGCTACTGAAAGCAAGGATCATTTATTTTTTGAATGCCTATATACGAAAGTGGTGTGGAGTAAAATTCTGAATTTGCTAAGAATTTCGAGATTCTCCTTTCAATGGAATGAAGTGATAATGGATATCATGAAATTGTCAAAGTTAGGACAAAAAGATCGTCTTATTATTAACACATTGTTCCCGATGGTGATTTACTACATTTGGAGGGAGAAGAATAGGAAGATTTATAAACATGAAGAGCAACAAAAGTACGAGTCGATAGTTAATCTGATTAGAGAAACAATGATTCGAAAGGTAAATAAGATAGTATCAGCCAAGAACTCATAATGATACGGAGGATTTAACAGATGTAGTCAAATTACTTGATGTTTAGTTTCTAGAAATGTAATATGGGTTGGTTTTCATTTCTTTTACATATCCTTGTAAATGATTGTATATAAGTTACTACATCTTTAGCAATATAATACCAGTTTAAATTTTCAAAAAAAAGAAAAAAAATACTATATATCTAACAATTATATTTTGGGTCAAATTAAGTTTAAATAAGAATGATAAGGATTATATTTCTATTAATAAACATAACAAATTTTAAATTTCAATCATTTAAATTTTGGTCTTCTGCTCAAACATGAACTATCAAATCAAAATAATATTCTTTGGATAATAGTAGGGAGTATCAAAATCATATTCTTTGTAAAAACGACCTCATGACTCTATTTGAGTATAAAATAATATAATAAACCATAATTTCAAACATCAAACTCATGATCTTTAAGAATATAATATTTTACAACAGTCATAACACGTGAAACTTGCGATCTCATCCAGATCCCTGTTTTACATGGTACAACAAAGTCATAACACGTGAAACTTGCGATCTCATCCAAATCACTGTTTTACATGGAACCATGCAATATTCAACATTTTAATTCTAAAATGCCTGATAATTATAAATCAACAATATTCACCTTTTATAAAAGAATTTGGTATGATTATTATTAAAATCAATATATTTTTTTAATTTAATATTTTTCTTGTTTCAATTTTCTAATTATTGAGAACATTCTTACTAATATTTTTAACAAAATTTGTGTAGAATTAACAAAATTCAAGTTGAACATACAACTAAAAAATGTGTCTAACTTGAATATTAAGTAAAATTTAGAGTTAATTACCAAAAAAAACCCAAAATTTTGTCAAATTTTCAATTATAGCCCGAACTTTAAAAAGTAGTAATAAAATACTTAAAGGTTTAATTTTTTTTCAATTCTAGCCTGAACTTCAAAAATTAGCAATAAAATGTTCGAACTTTCAATTTTTTTATTCTAGCTTGGCGTTGGTGTTTTCTTTAAGTTGGCTGACATAACTTGTTACGTATTTCATAAGCCTTAACTATTAATACGCATTAGCCAAAATTAACATAACAAATAAAGATTAATAAAATGATGTTGTTTAATCACATAATTAAAATAATGCAGTTGTTTAAAAAAAATTACGCAGCCCCAACAACCTTATGCTTTGATTTTAATTTTTTCTTTCGTTTTTAGTTTGTTTTCTCGACACTCTCACCCTTCAATTTTTAGATTACGCAGTTTCGATATCTTCACATTAAGGACATCAAGAGAACGAACTTAAAATAAAGAGCTTATTGGTGTAGTACGCTATAATGTCAGAGTAGTTTGAAAGGTTAGAAGAATAAACAAAAAACAAAAGGTTGAGAGTATCAAAAGAATAACTGATAACGTCGGGCTATAATTAAAGAAAATTGAAAATTTGCGCATTTTATTGCTACTTTTTTAAGTTTAGGCTAGTATTAAAAAAATTGAAAGTTTATGTATTTTATTGCTATTTTTTAAAATTTGGGCTATAATTGAAAAGTTAACGAAAGTTTGAGTTTTTTTTGGTAAGTAACCCAAAAATTTAATATGAAATAATTAATAAATTTCAAATATAATTAAAAATTTGATAATTAAAAGATTAAAGTAAAAAAAATTAGATTAAAAGATCATAAATATGCTTGACCATTAGGATTAGTACAGACAAAGACGGTGCTTCTTTAGTCTGCGAAGTCTACAAGTAATTGTTCTAAAGCCAATGTAGTCGCCGCATTTGCCGTTGTCTAAACTGCAACTTCTTAGAACTTTACGTACAATTCCAGTAAGCAAGAACATAAATGATTAGGAAAGCTGGAGAGTTAAAGCAGAACAAGAAATCAATTCGACAAGTCAAAGGAAAGGGGCTTTAAAAGTCAGTAATATATTCAACACAGCCAACCACTTTCTAGTTAAAGGAATATTTGACTTTGAACCAGGTACTGAATAGACTAACTGGTATAGTTGTATATAATATTAATACATTCCTGTGTACTATATACTGGGATTCAGTAGCCACTTTTGAGTCGTGTAAAAAGGCGTGAGTTCTTGATCTATCAAGTCAAGCAAGGAATCAGCATGTTAGAAAACAAAACTTTGAAAAAAAAATCCATCCATCTTGAAGATCTTACATTCTTGTTCTGTAAAACTAAGCAGATTTTATTATACACTTTTTTTTTGAAACAGAGGAACTCGCAACTGTTATTTTTTGGATGTGTACTAAGTAAATTTTTGAATTGACGCAATTGTTTAAAATAATTATTTTTAATATTACATAAATTTATATTGCCTATTTTTTTACATGATATATACTAAATTTATGACTCATATGATAACAGCTATCAAAAAATTTAATTCAATTAATGTTATAGGATATTTCCTGTCCATTTGAAAATATTAAGATGTAATATTAAGGGATAATTTGTACATTTTAGATTTTACTCTAAATTAAAAAAAAGTGAAATAAGGTTAGTGCTTAAATTAATCTTTGACGTATTTATGAAATTAAGCCGAATAGTAAATATAAAATACCTTATAAATTGCAAATATTTATAGGATAACAACGACTAAATGAAATTCTTAACTAATAGTAAACCAACGAAACTTCCTATTTAAAAAATAAAAATAATCTTGTCCTGAAGCGGTGCAATTGTAGTTGCAAAGTTCTATTGTATGAAAAATTGTCCATTTTCATTCGAATACATTTCTATGGCTATCTTTCTGCCGAGTAAAACAGAGAAAACTCCAAGTCGGTATGCTGGTACCGCGGAAAGCTAACGAAAGCTTCCAAATCAACAGGAAAAAAACAAAAACTTAATCCAACAGGCGACTTCAATTCAATGGACTTTTATCTTAAATAATGCATGAAAGTTTTTGTGTGGTTATTCTCTTATTTCAATAATAATGGCTTCTTCTTTTTCTTCTACTCCTTCTTTGGCCTCCTAACCATGTAATTCTGATTATTCATATTATCCTTATTATGATAATGAGTTTTCGTCTGTTGCAACTTCAAAGTTTGACCATCAAGTGGCGAATTTCACACCCTTAGCTACGCAAGTGCCGAGGGATGACCAACAAGCTAAGGTATGTGAAGTTTGCTCACTTTTGGGTTATTCTTTTTGTACGTGTTCTTTTTTGCA
>JANQBM010000003.1:32843246-32854051 GCA_025594535.1 Erythroxylum domingense | reverse complement strand
GGACATCAACGAATCATGAGTTCCTTCCTCTACAATTCGCCCTCCATTTAGAACTACAATATTGTCAACATGCCTCATCATTGCAGCTCTATGAGCTATCAGAATGGTAGTTTTGTTCCCCATAATCAGTGTATCAAGTGCCTCTTGCACCACTCGACTCGATTCAGATTCAATGGACGAACTAGCCTCATCCAATAACAATATGGGTGCATTCTTCAATACCACTCGAGCAATTGCAATTCTCTGTTTCTGTCCTGGCGTCAAGTCAACACCCCTCATTCCCACATGTGTGTCATAACCATGAGGTAAGCTACTAATAAAATGGTGTGCGTTTGCTATTCTAGCAGCCTCTTTTATCTCAGCTTCACTAGCATTATGCCTTGCATATATAATGTTTTCTCTTATTGTTGTTGAGAAAATAATGGGCTCCTGCTGAACAAGACCTAGATGGCTCCTCAACCATCTTAGGTTATAGAGCTTCAGATCTCTTCCATCAAGTAGAACTTGACCAGCAACTGGATCATAAAATCTCTCGATTAAAGAAATTATGGTGCTCTTTCCAGACCCTGAAACCCCCACAACAGCGATAGTTTGTCCACCATTAACTTTGAGACTGAAATTGCTTAATACCAACACTTCTGGGCGAGTTGGATAACAGAAATCTACATTCTTCAACTCAATGCTTCCATAAACATTTGGAGGCTTCAATGCTGCGTTATCATCTGGTTCTATCTTAGGCACCCGATCTATAATTTCAAATACCGAAATGAGGGATTTCCGTCGTTTAAGAATGTAAGGAGCCAACCCAAATGGCTCGACCAGTGCAAATGTAGCAAAGGAGAAGACCATATACTCCTTGAGAGCTGTATACAAATCCACACGGTCATGTTTTACAGAGTGAGCAGTGTACCAGAGAAGAAGGGCATTACAGGCAAAAAGAAGAAATTGTGAAAATCCAAATGCAAAACCAATGGCCATTCCATGCATAAAACTTTGCTTGAATATTTTCTTCAACTGCAACCTATACAACTCCATTACTTTGTTGCCAGCACAAAATGCAACTACAGTGTAAATATTTCTAACAGCATCCTCAAGGACCAATGATGCCTTCCTGTGCATCTCCTGGATGCCCCTTGAAAATCCAGCTAGCCACAACTTCTGCAACATTCAAGAAGGTAATGCTTACGATTAGGTGCAAAGTATTTCATCAAACTCTAAAAACTTGTTCTCCAGGATTTGACCGGTGTTAGGGACATACTCCCAATCTACCTGGTTTCAAATATTGATTACCACAATGGGAAAGGGAAAGGATACTAAAAAAGAGCTTAGTCAATGAATAAGCAACATTTTCAGTTAAAAAGAATCAACCAAAAAGCAGCTCAACAATTGCTGCAAATAAATATTTAGATGAACGAACATTTTAGAGAAACTAAATTTGGATGTGCATTAACTTGAAAACCATGAAATGTTTCTGTAAATCATATAAACCATGAAGCCAATCGAGGACTCAAAAAAGAAATCATAGAAAATTTAAATGCATTTATCTCATTAGACAAGTACCTACCCATCATATGGTCTCAAAAATGAAATGGGCCAAATGGATACAGAAAATAATGCAAACCTGTGCAATCGCAGAAATAGTGAGAACTGGTAAGGTTGCCAATGCCACAAGAGCCAATTTCCATTCGAGCACCATTCCAATAACAACAGCCACAATGACAGCGGCACTGTCTTGTATAAATATTGAAAGTCGGTTGCTAAATGCAGCTCGGACAAATGTAGCATCATTAGCCAAGCGCATGGATAATGTGTCAGAACTATTCTCCTCATCATCAAACCATCCAACTTCATTGCGCAACATTGCTGTCAAAAGGTACTGATAAGGTAAAGTTGATGCAGAAAAGTACAGGACAGTTCCTAAATAAAAGGGCATCAGCTTGCGTAAAATAAAAAATTCTTTACCTGAGAACATCATTCTCCGAACACGTTCAGTCATCTTCTCCCCCATAATTCCGAAATAGAAGTGCTGCAAGAAATTCGCCACAACTGTCACTACTCCCATGCAAGCAATTAGCAGGCACCACTTGTCTACATCATGTCGCAAATGGTGATGTTCATCCCTTGCATACTTATAGTAAGCAGTCACTATCAGTGCAATAACATAAGCAAGTAGTGGATTGAAAGACCCAAAGATGGCAGCACCAATGCTCCCTAAAACAGCATAAAGCCACTCTGCAAAACTAAGCTCTGCCAGCCTCCAAAATGATGGTGATTCTTGGTGCTTCAGTTCTTTTGCATCCTTAACTTTACTTGGAAAATCGTCAGAGTGACTAAGGGGTCGGCTAAAGGTCTGTGAGTGTGACCGTTCATTTTTTGGATCAGATGTCAATAATGGTGATACAGGGGATTCTGGGTCCGAACCATTAGCTGTATGTCGATGTGCAGATTGAACATCAATCTTCGGTAGTTCTGGCAGTCTCATCTCAAAACTATCTTGCCTTCGTATTGATGGCTCTTTATCAGTTCCATCCACATAAAGACCATTTTCCAGTAGTTTCTCTGATGGTGGGCTGCGAGCTTTAGGGGAATCTTGTGAACTAAAGGCACCATCAGAAGGTCGTAATACACCAGGAACTCTCTGCAGGGAAGGTGATTTCATCATTTTAGGTGAAGACGGTTCTTGGAAGCTGTGACTTGCAGAAGAATCCTTCTCAATTTGGAATGCAGCAGACTCCGTGTAATTCCTAACTGGCACCCTGGATAAATATACACATATTGTCAGTATAGGTTAGCATACTCAATATACCTTTCCAAAAACTACTGACAGAAGGTAAGTGGGGAAAAATTAGTCCCATATAATACCTCCTTGGAAGTTTTGCCGCTTCTTCACATTTAAGAAGCTCTGCATATAGACCATCCAGGGTCAATAATTCATCATGTGTACCTATTTCAACAAGCTGACCCTCCTCCATTACAGCTATGTAATCAGCATTTCTGATGAGACTAAGACGTCGGGCTATTATTATTGTTGAACGTCCCAGCATAAGAAGATTTAAAGCTTCCTGAACTGCTCTCTCAGCTTCAAAATCAAGTCCACCAGTCACCTCATCTAGAAGAAGAATTGTTGGGTTTAAAAGAACTGCTCTAGCAATAGAAAGTTTAATTTTCTGCTCCTCCGTGAGTGCCAAACCAGCCCTACCCACCTGAAATCCACAGGAATTCATTTTCTAAAAATATAGATCAAAGAGAAAAAAACAACAAAGGATTAAGCTACAATTTATGTACATTAAGTTCACCTGTGTTTCATAGCCTCTCTCAAGTGAACTGATAAATGTATGTGCGTGTGCTATTTTGGCAGCTTCTTCAATCTGATCCATAGTAGCATCTCGTCCATAAGCAATATTGTCTCCCACACTCAAGCTTAGTAGGGCAGGTTCCTGTGTAACCAGTCCTATTTGGCTTCTTAGCCATTCTAGTTTCAGGTTTTTGATGTTTTCTCCATCCAGAAGAACTTCCCCTGAACAAAAGAAGGGAGGAAGACAGTAGAATTTGCATGTTAAATATAACTTGTGGAAAAAAAATAATAAGTGAAGCGAGACAACAGCACTAGCTTGTAATTGTATTAGAAATTGAAAAGCCATTAATACCTAATGTAGGGTCATAAAACCGCTCCATGAGTGGGATAATACTGCTTTTTCCAGAGCCATTTCTTCCAACAAGGGCCACAGCCTTTTTAGCAGGTACTGTGAGGTAAAATCCACTCAAGATGGGTATCTCAGGACGAGAAAGATAGCTAAAATATACATTCCGAAACTCAATATTTCCTTGTACTGAAACTAGGGTGTTCCCATCTTGATTAACAGTAGAGGATGATCGGCTTATCATCTCATAAAGTCTATATGCTGCAATTCGTCCTTGGTCAAAGGAGTAAAAATTTGTTGCTGCCTGATTTAGTCCACTACCAAATGCAGAAGATATGGACAATAAGAAAACATACAGACAAGACAGCAACAGAAAGAGGGAGAAAACTAGAGACTTACAGGCCACTCAATATCACAGCAAATAAGGCCGTAATTACTTTCCCACCATGAGCTTTATTGTGTATAACCAGGAACCTACCAACCCAAAGTTGCAAGGCACAAGAACATATAGCAAGCCCATATGTAAACCCAAGCCCCAATCCTTGCACAAGGCTAATCAAAATACCATATCTCAAAGTTGCCTGTAGTGAGGTTGCATAAGAATACTTTGCCAAAGTTTCATTTGTGAATGCATACAACGTCCTAATATAAGAGACTGCCTGCATAACATGAAGAAAGTATTACATCAAGTAACAAAACTCTAAAATATATCAACAGAATAATGGCTACGTTACAACTGTGTGCTAATAAGTTCAAACGTTACAATCAATAGCAGCAGACCAATTGAATAACGGATACGCATTCTGATATACAGCAAAACACAGAAAAAGTAACCAACATGACTTCAATATACTGATTGTTTAAAGGATGTCCACAAAAGAGGAAATCTAAAGCATGTACATAACAGCTAAACACAACTTGATCAATCCAAATAGGAAAAGAAGATTACAACATCTCGGATCATATGAATATTGGTAATTTTTTCCTTTTTTGGGGGGCACAGACGTATAACTTCCAAAAGCGAAGCGAGGGGGATTGGTATATGTCAGTGTTGAAAGACAGGGAAAAATAATACCTGTTCTGCGATGCTAGCTGCTTCAGCATATGCATCTTGAATGCTCTCAGCAAGCCTGTGAAGAAAAATATTTGATATTCCACCTGCAGCAACAATGAATGGACCAGTGGCTAATGTTATGAGCGCTATCTGCCAGCAGTTGATAAATCCAATAACAAGGCCACTGAAAAATGTAGCCATGTTATGAATGTAATTTCCAACCTGCATTGCGAAGGGTCATTCAAGCTTAACATTTGCCCAAAACTGAAATTAACTTGAGGTGCATAAGGAAATAATTTAGCTGTTATGTACCTTTTCACTAAGAGCAGACTGAATGAGCAGCACATCACTCAATACTTGACTGACAATGTCCCCATTATTCCCATAGGTATCAAAGAAACTCATATCCTGGTTAAGTAGTACTTGAACATACTTTGACCTTATGACAGCTGTCTGACGTTCTCCAGTTAGAATCCAGCATGAAACCTCTGTTACAGAAAGAAAGACAATGTCAATGGTTTAAAAACATGTCATGAAATGGTCAATGAGTTATAAAAAAGCTGATTAATGGATAAAACTCACCAATCCAACCAGCAGCAAACACACCGCATGCTATGTAAACAATCTTTAAAGCAAGCTGCAAAGCAAACATCATAGTTAAAACCATACAGAAGATGATATATAAACTATTTAAATAGAGAACAAACTGATGAGATGTATAGCACATCATAAAGTAAAGGATCAAATGGAGGACCTAATTTTTTATTGAACTGTCATCAGAAAGGAAATGACTAGGTGAAAATGCCATTTATGAATGGTGTGAGCTATCACTTAAACCTGAATGCACATCAATCTGAATGCAAATGCAAATGAGAATTAAACGCAAATTTTTCAGTTCAGATATTTCATCAGTGAAGAAATAAAAATAAAGTGGCTCTAAATTATTCGAGAAGTCAAAATATCAAGACTCTCTGAGCAAAAATTGGCACATAATCAAAAAGAATCCAAGATTTATAGATAAACATCCAATGTTTTATTCCAGGAAAAAGAATTACACAACTGGGAAAAAACCTAAGTTTTTTTTAATTGAGTACCACTTAAGGGTGTACATCGCTTCATATCTTATTTGCCCAGAGTATAACATAAATAAGCTGAAAATTCTACAGGTCTGTCAAGGATCACCAGACAATATTATGAGTTGAATTTATCTAATGGATACAAAGTGATACATTATTAAAGACTCCAAACTGTAAAACCACAGACGGTAATGTCTGAATAGTAATATCACCAACACTAGCTTCTAATAGTCCACTGTTATCAATCAAATCCCTATAAAAGAAAACAGCTGCACAAAAATAACTACTCAACAATCAAGATAGACAGGATCAATCAGTAGAGTCCCAGCCAAAACTCCCCCAAAATCCTAATACAAAAGATAGCATAAAAATTGACAAACCTAACCACCCCTGTGCTTACTTAGATAAAGGAATTCCATATTAAGCATGTATCCAAACAAAAGCACTCCAAAACCATGCATTCTCAAAAATAAAAAACTCACATGCACCAACCCAATAAACTTCTGTCAAACCTCTCAATGAACAGCTAAAAACCCAAAAAATATGACCAAGACAACAATCTTGTGATTTGGACATACAATCCCATTACCAACTCACACAAAATAAACAACATCCAGAAGAAAGAACCCAGATCTCTTTTCATTTCAGAAACTACATCACCAAGAAATAAATAGAGCTTTAACACAGAGAATCCGAAACTAAACAATTTCAATTATGTGCTCCCAAAAATGTAGAAGAAATTCCACTAGCGAGCCTACACACCAAGCCAGTTCAAACAAACTTAGTCTGCATCATGCTCACTCAGAACCCTAGCTGGCTTCCAACTTCCAACTGCTTAACTTCCACCAAAAAACTAAAAGGCAGATGACATATACACACACACTAAAAGACTGAACTGAAAGAGTTTGTTCACATTACTCACATCTGTGAACCTATCGAATGGATCCTCATTATTTCTTCTTAAAACCTCTATGATCTTCGCGAAGTAGTGCAAGTAAACAACAAGCGCTGTCCCATGCGCCGCCGCAGCAAGGGAGCCGATGATCATGAGGCCCCAGTCAAGCCGGTCTGCGCAAGCAAAGAGCCGAGAGAACGGAACGGCCGCGGGCGGCGGCTCCATTTCCTCAGCCTCCTCGATCTCCTCCTCCGCCTCCGCCTGCGCAGCCGCGGCAGCAGCAGCTGCGGCCTCCGCGCTGGTGTCCATGTAAGGAGACGGCGACTCCGGCGGCTCCGACACCTCCGATACTGGCGTTAACGGTTGTATGTGAGGTGGGGACCACCCGAACAACCCCCTGGAAATCATCATCTTCCTCGACTACGATACGAAACCCTAATCAGTCCCTCCCAAATTTAGCAGCCGATCCACTAAATTTAGAGGTCCGGTACTTTCAGAGTTTTGTTGGGTCCGATTTCGAAGTCCCGAAAATTAAAATTAAACAAAAAGAAGAATTATAAAGCTCAGAGAAAAGAAGAGGATTGCGGGTCAAAAGAGGTGTGTTGGCAGAGGAATCGTTGACTCGTCCAAACTCAGAATCGGAATAAATGTTCCAAAGCTTGATTTTGGGGTTTGGTTTGAACGTTAAAAAAGTGCCGGCTTTAAAACTAATTAACCTCTTAATTAATCTTGTTTTTGACTGAGTTAACTCGAGTTAAACGTTGATCGGGGCATTCTGGGAAAATGAACTTTTCAGGATTTTTTCCTGAATTTGTTTTTTGAGAAATGGGTGCTCACTGCATAGCTGTTATCCAGATGGTGCAATATGAGTGGTTGTGATAGGTTTTGTGTGATATTGCGAGTGAGGTTAGTGAAGCTTCTTGTTATTATTTATTTTCTTTATAATATTTTTATTTATTTTACAATTCTCTTTATTTTATATTTATTTTAATACGAAGATGTATAAAATTAAAAATTAACAACAAGAAAATTTCATAATAATTAAAATCATATTTTTTTATATAAAAATTATACCACAAAAATTAACATAACTCAATTACATTACATATTTTTTAAATCTTCAATCAAATATTTTTTAGAATATATTAACAACTGCAACGCTTTAATGAGAAATTAATTTTAATATAAATGAATAAGAAATATGATAATTTTTAAAATAAAATGATAAGACAACAATGATTGAGAAGGTGTGAGTGTGCGTGGGGTTTTATGGCATATGCCAGTGCAATTGTTCTGTTCTTTTCAGTTCTCTTTTTTCCCCTACATTTAAAAAAGGAAAAACCTCTATAAAGTTGGATTTGATCTAGTCATCAATTACTTTTATGGTCATGTGTTTGTTTTTAAAAAACCATGTTAAATACCAAGCAGACAAGGCTATGGGCTGCTACGTACATCAAAGGGATTGATGATAGCTTGTGCCGTACCAATGTTTACCATATTTGCATCGTTTGGCATTCAATGATGCCCCTACTTTTAGCAAAGATTCAGACACCAGACTACCTTGTTCGTCGCACTTGAGATATACATGTGTGTGTATATATATATTACTAAATATAATATTTTATAAATTACATAACGAATTAATAATTTAGAATTAAAAAATTACATTAATCTAATTAATATTTATAGGTTTTAATATATTAATAAACTATTTTTATAATTTTAAATAAATTCTAATTCTTTTTATTTGGACTTAAATTAACAATCTATTCAATTTGAACCACTTTTTATATATTATTTTTTAATGTATTAATAATTAGGAGTGATCATAAGCGAAAATCTATTCTTTTTTGGTTTACAGATAATTCAAAATCCGATCAAACTTTACTTGACTTATTTAATTTCTGGAAATTTCTTTTATTTACTTATTCAACAAAGTGATTTATAAATAGTTGACAAGTTTGAATTTGACGAGCCCGAACTATTTTGCCTTCCTTTCACAAATTGAATATATTTGACTTTGATGACTCCTAATGGAGAGTAATGCATCAATAATTGGAGTTCGTATTTCTTGATTACTTCAATTCGTTGAAAATGGAATCATTCAAGAACTTTGTGGAAACACAAGTTTTGACGAAGAGGGAAGGATTTGAACGCCTTGATCATATTTGGTAAATGAATTTTCTGATTTTTTTGATAGATTGAAAGGTTTTAGTTATTTAACTATATCAAATTAATGATAATTATGTTTAATAAACAATTGATTAGATTAGTGAATTGAACTCAATCTGTTAATTTTGAAAACGCTATTATGAGGAATATTTTCCTCTAGCGCCTAAGAAATTAAGAGACTAAAAGATAATTATATTCAAAAGTTATTACAAATTATTCAAAGAGATAGATATAGTGATATAAATTTGACTTAATTTATACAAATTTTAAAAAGTTACTCATTAAATTAAAATTTTAGAATATTTAATATTAAATTTAAAATTTTCAAAACATTAAATACTTTTAAATTTGTTATCTCTAATTATATTACATTAATTACTTTTGTATAGACTCGATATTTAGGTCCTTTTTTATATCAATATTTAGTATATAATAGTGTTATCACTTGTATTATGTTTTATTCAATTCAATTTAATCTAAATTTAATAACTAAAATTTAAATTAATTATTTTTATCTAAGTTTAAATTTCAAGAGATTAATATAATAACTTTTTTCAAAATAATTTTATTTTAATTTAATATGTTAAAAATATAGTTTCAAATTTTTAATTTTTAAAAAATTAAAATAACAAAAAAATATAAATCTTTTTTAATTGATAACTTCGTAATTCATTTTACACATAAACAGCTATTATTAAACAATTAATTTTATCAAACGACTTTAAATAAACAACTGATCTATCCGCTGGTTAAGTCAAGTTTATTAATCTGCTGTTAACTAATCGCTAATAGAATCAATCAGATCGACAAAAATAACCCATGGATGTGGTGGGATCTATAATTTCAAAAAGTGGTAGGAAAAAAGACAATGATCATGATGTAAATAATAAAAGTCATGATTGGGATTATAATTTATTTTTGATTTTTTAGTTGGTAATTATAATGATCATGCTTTTTTTGTGATAAATAAATAATATTTTTTATCTAAATTTAATATTTAAAAAGAATATTATTGAAATTTAATTAAAAATAATTTTGAAAAATATTATGAAATAAACATCATCAACAATAACGTCACCCAATATAAATACTGTTGTGGCGCAGAATTTTGGTAGAACTAATAGTACGCAGCTTTATCCTAATTAGTAAAGAGACATTATGAAATAAACATCAAAAATTATAATATAATTTAGGGTAATTCAAATCAAATTTAATGAATCAACTTTTGAGTGTTTACTTAGCTGTCATATTGTTGACTCAGTCTCAAATAAGTCCTATTATATAGGACATAGTTGTTAGCGTTTGTTGTTTTGATTTCCTGCATCATAGCACGTATAATACGTGGGTTGTTATTCAGTTTTCTCTCTTGTAAGGCTATATATATATGCCATCACGTTATTCAGTTCAATAAGATGAATATTTTTACAAACACTTTGGTCTGCAACAGTTGGTATCAGAGCCACTGTGATTGAGTGAGTGAGGTTTGAAATCAATTTATTTTGAGAGAAAGCCATATAATGGCAGAGAGTAGTGGTAGTGGTTTTGTTCAACTAGCCATTCCCAGATTTGATGGACATTATGAACACTGGGCAATGTTGATGGAGAATTTCCTTCGTTCCAAGGAGTACTAGGATCTGATAGAAAATGGAGTTGAAGAAGTGTTGGAGAATCAAACGGAAGCACAACGTAAGGTGGTAGAAGGACAGAAGTTAAAAGACTTAAAGGCAAAGAATTTTCTTTTCCAGGCTATTGATCGAAGCATTCTGGAAACAATACTGAACAAAAACACGTCAAAGGACATCTGGGACTCAATGAAACAGAAGTACCAAGATTCAACCAAAGTGAAGAGGGCACAATTACAAGCACTCCGGAAAGAATTTGAAGTTCTCTATATGAAAGAAGGTGAGACAGTAGATAGCTTCTTTGCACGCACGCTCAATATTGTCAATAAAATGGTCTCATGGTGA
>JANQBM010000003.1:32826626-32841888 GCA_025594535.1 Erythroxylum domingense | reverse complement strand
TTTAGTGTGAAGATTTGGTGTCTTCCTTGGAGTGGATTTATTGCACCAAAACACCAAATTTGGTGTTTTGGTGCCTTGGTTGGAGATGGCCTAAGTGAAATTAAAAGAAGAGAAGAAACAAAAACTTGGAACTTCATCTAATCCAATACATGCTCAAATTGCATTGACCTCAATTCTCATTTAGTAAACAATCTTCATCATTAAAAAGAGCCTCATCATCACTATCATTCAAATTTATTGCGCCAAATGACATGTCAATACTTTTCCATCCAAGATTATCTTCCAATTCGCTCTCATCTATCAAACATGATTTCTCAAAAACCTAATCTGCCAAAAGTTGATATGATTAAGACAAATTGGATTTACAAAACTACTTGTTTTATAAAGAGCCCTAGTAAATAATAAAATTAAATTATTAAGAAATTATGAGAAACTATATCTAACTTAATAATGATAATAAAATATCTTTCTTGAAGCTTTAAATTGTATTAAACAAAAACCACATTGTTCAATCTTTTGTGCTCCAATCTATTCATTTTCTTAGAATGGATGAATTCAAATGTGCTCTAATTCTTTTCATACTCTGTTACAGTCAAACATTGACTTAGAATTCACCCACTTATCACTTATAAACATTTGTCTCAACTCTTTCTTCATCATAATAAAACACTGAAGTGACAAAAAATTTGTTGCAAATCTTATAATAACAAGATGACACAATTCCTACCATTAACAAAATCCTTTCTTATTAAATTCAAGATCCATGTATGATTGTAGATGAACTTGGTTACCTTTTTTTTGCTTTCTGCACAGTCTCATTATTAATTGGAAAATATCTAACATCTCCTATATTTTTCACCATTAAGTCAATGCAATGTACAACACAAGGAATTAAATGAAAAGAGTTATACTTACTTTGCAATCTTCTTCTAGCTGCTTTATAAGCAAAATCATTGTCAGTAATGAACTAAAAAACGTTTTCTGATCCAAATTCATTCACTACTTCATCAAATATTTGAAATAGAGTATAATTATTTCTAACAAGGACAAATGTATCAATAGACTTCAAAAATATTGTCCCTTTTATATAATAAACAAAAAAATTAATAATAAGTTCATGTTTTCTATTTGTCCAACCATAACATATGATTGAACACCCAAAAGTAGTCTAAGTCATTCTTCTTTCATCTAAATAGCTTTTTATTTCATAAATAGACCTACTCAGAAGTTTACCTCTGTAGTCATCAAGCTTTGTATCTTAGACTATAAGGGGCAATAACATCTACCATAGGCTGATAATAATGAGACTAGAAAGTATTGAACATTATACCTGAATCATACCACCATCTAGCCATTTCCATATCCATATTATAAGTCACCTCTCTAGATTGTAAGGCGTTATGGATTGAATGTTGAGCTCCAAAAGTTATTCATGGTGTAAAAATATTAAACATCTATCTTCTTTTTTTCCTAACATCAGGTGCAACATGCCCTTCTTATTAAGTAGGAATACCACCTCCTTCAACATTCTCACTATCATCCTGAACACTAATAAAAGAACTTCCATTACCAATTTTGTAATTCAATCTTTGCCTTCTATCTTTATCAAGTTGATACTCTTTAAGTAAGGTCTTCATTTGATATTTTACATCATGAGTCACTTTTTTATAAGGCTCCATATCACCTTTGACCCCACTTAAATGCTTATTTAATCTAGTGATTCCTCCACCTTTCAAATGCTTGTTACAAAATAAACAAATAGGACGGTTCTTTATTTCGAGGACTAGTCCAACATAAGCCCAAGTTGGATCATTGAATCATATTAAAGTGGTTGAATTATTAGGAATAACTGAACTGTCTTCCATTTTCTATAAAAATAAATGAATACATATAAAAAAATTAACTTAATAACTTCATATCAAAATAAATAACATATAATTTCATTATCAACTACTATCACAAAATATGTATTATTTAACTCAAAAGTCAAAACTAATACAAAAGCACATACATCTTATATAACTCATTTTATATGATTACATCATTCAACCATAAACTAAAGACATGCACTTACAACTATAATCTATTCAATTTCAACTATAACTCACAACTTTATAACCTATTTTATATAATCACGTAATTCAACTATAAATTAATCTATTTTGTTTGCTTATACAATTGACTTTGTAATGCTTATCAACATTTTTTTTCTTAACTAATTTTAATTAACATTATGACTAAAATCCTAGTTCTCAACTTTAATTTAACAATCTTTCATTCCCCAATTTAATCAACATTCTTAGTTTTTAACTCAAATTAACTCTACAGTCAACATATACAATATCCTATATAATTCAATTTAATCCAACACAATTCATCAATAACCAACAATTTAACATATAAAATTACTATGCAACACAAAGTCATAAGAGTCAAAAACATAATTCATCATAAATTCACAATTTAATATTCATTTATTTATATCAATATTCTGTAGAGAAAAATACACAATTTAATATTCAAATCAACATCAACTGATCAAATGATCAACACAATTCAATATTTCAATTTCTATTTCTGTAATTCCAAAATTCATAATTCCACAAAACTTGTTGCAATTTTTTGCAAACTTCATTGAGTTGAATCTGGGACTGGTGCGGGTCGAGTCAACGGGTTTGTGTGAATATGTGTGGACTAGGGTGACTAGAGTTTATAGAGTATTAGGACAAGGTTTCCTTTGGAGAACTTTAACCCATCTCTTATTACTTGAAGCTTCCTCATCAATTGAAAACTCTTACATCTAGCAATTAAAATCTCCATACCATTTCTTACTACCTCTCCAAATCCTTCCAACTTAAAGACAAAGTTGAGCAACATAAAAAGGACTTCAGGAGGAGAACAAGTATTTTGTTGAGTAATTTCAATGAAAAAATGGTCTGAGTAAAATGAATGCCTAAAGTTGGTAAAGCTAGCAAGAAACTTGTTAAGCCACTCCTGGTTCACCATAGCTCAAGCTTTTTCCTGATCAACCATTGACCCTGTTGTCTATTGCACTAAGTGTGGAGCTGTCCTGCAGAGTCTAAACCAACCACCTTTATATGATTGACAATTTCTTTGGATTTACTCTAGTACCCTCAATTTCATTAAGGTGGAGGAAACAATTGAAGTCCCTCATTAATATCTAAAGGCTTTTGAATATTTCCATTAATTCTCCTTAAGTCCTGTTATAACTTGACCCTTTGGAAGGGAAGTTAGCTGCATAAACAATAGTAATTTCAACAAGATCTGGAGCCCCAAAAAGTTTATAAATAAAATGAATCAAGGTCGGGCATTTCACATTGGAAATTTGAAGATTTGAGAACTATAAGTCAAAATTTATCCTACCATTGAAATGGAAAGCATGATTAGAGATGAACTTCCATCTAGCACCAAAAAATCTCAATCCTTTATACATTCTCTTAGCCTTTATTTTTGACTCTATTAGGCTTAGAACAATATTTGATAAATCGATTTCTATTTTAACCATCTCCCCATCTATGTCCAATTTCATTATAGGAAGTATATTAGGGAAATTCTCCTTCATATTGATCTTTATACAAATTCTGGCATAACCAATAATCTCTAGTTTAGTGTTTTGAGCACTTAGATATAAAGGTTTCCCTTAAGAGCTTGCTAAGAAGCTAAGTCCATCAACCATCTAATATTGTAATAGAATATTATGAAAGTTACCCACATAGGAATATAGTTAACCTTACTCCTATCTAGGCTCATACCACAACACCACTTTTAAAGTAAGAGAGGTTATCCTACATTGTTCCATAGTCCCTGTTGAATAATGCTTAATAGATTTGCATCTCTTGTAAACTTAAAGATGAAGATATTATTCTTAGACATGAGTGTTTCCTCTAGTCTTAGATTTCCCCTTTTTGAGTTCACCTAATACTACACCTGGGAAAAGTTAGATGCTTCTCTAAGAAATAACCAACTAGTGAAGATGACCAAACCATAGCACCTATTTAAAGTAGTTCTATGTGGGGGGATAGATACCCATTGATATTTGAAATTTGGTAATGTTTAAGATTTTGTTTGACTATATTATATTCCATAATATTTCTCCTTATTTTAGTTATGGTTGAGGCCTATGACTTTATGTTTAATGCAATTTCAGATATAGTTAGAGCAAGGAGGAACTTACAAGGTGCAATTTGAGTATCTACTTATTACTCTTAGTCGACTTTCACAGTTTGCTCTTTAGAAGACAAAATACGAGGAAGCTTACATGGACGTATAGGGAAGTCATTTGATGATAAGTTGAGAATCTGAGCATCCACACATCCTGCATTTGTTCTTAGCATCTCTTACTGGATCTCAGAGCCTTCCATGTCTAACAGTGAAGTTAGGGGTTCTGGCCTTAGGGTCTTCCCTATAAGATAAAGGTTCTCTCGGTCAAAGTGTAGGAGTAATCCAATTAAGAGTATCTATTGTTAAGAAAAAAATTTCTTTATAACTTTTGAAAGATTCCTCTTTTTGTTTCTTTCTAAAAACTTTTAAAGTAAATAAGTTTTATAACTTATTACTAACTTAAAGAACTTTAAATCTTTATAATAATTGAAATTTATTTATACTACTCAATTTTTGAATTTAGTTCAACGTAATAATGTCCCAAGACATTCCCATTGAATTTAAGACTTTCATTAATTGGAAATTCTATTTTAGGGACACTTTTGTAATGAGGTGCTCTCATTTCCAATCATTTTTATTTTGCTGTAACCTAGGAATGGGATCATTTTACAATGACTCGCTCTTTATAAATATAAAGTAGTTAAATTGTTAATTGGATTAAAAAAGTGAAAGAAAGAAAGGAAGAGAAGATGAGTAAGAAGTCAACATAGCAGGGTGTGCAGACCCAAGCCAGTCACAGACCCTCTTCATCTGAAATCTGAACCCGTAAGTGTAGGATAGCAGATAGCAGCTGGTAGTTGGTAGTCGACACATCAAGATATACGTCAGAGTTCCTACGACTGTCTATCCATGTGGCATAAATCAGTTGACTTCCTTATGTTAAAGACGAGATCGTCTATTCCTTTCACCAATTCCCACTCTGTGCCATTTTATGGCATCCACACATTTAGTAACAAATAAATGAGACAAAACTAAATGAGTGAATGTTATGTAATGGCACCTAATGGGAACAGGGGAAGAAGAACAAAAAATCTCCTCCCCTTGTTTTGTATGTTTTTTTTTCCTCTCTTTAGGTTAAGGTACTAACCACGGAGTGAGGTCTAGTGATCCTACTATTGATGAACATTTTGATAAGCAAAAAGAGACAAAATTCTTGAAACTAAAGTTAAAAAGGGAGACTTTAACTTGGAAAAGAAAAAGGTTAAAACAACATTAAGGGAGTGTTTGTTTAGTGGGTATGAGGGAAGAAGAATGGGTATAAAATGAAAAGCAACGTTTGGTGAGAAACTATGATTGAATAGCTTATACTTTGATTCCTTGTTTTCTGGCATTACTTTATTTCTCTAATAATCCAGAGGAATGGGAGTCATTCCTTCCTATGTTTTGCACGTGCTATCCCGCGACTCTTGTAGTGAATCTCTCCTCCTTAGTCTGGTTCTGACTACACGCACTGGTACTCTTTTTCATTTCACTCACCATATGCTACAGTTCCACTGTCGAAGTATCAGCTACCATAGACCAGTAAGAACATCTCTCACATTTTTGTTTCTGTTTTTACGATACTGCCATCTCTCACATTTCTGTTTCTGAGATACGCAAAAGTGTAGTTTTTTATTGAAGTTTTTTTTAATTTTTGAGATATGTAGAAGTGTAGTTCACTATAAGAAAAAGGACTCGGAACCTTTTAAGAGTTCTTAGTCGATGCAATGAAGGTGACTATGGTTTCAATTCAAAGTTCCATTGCATCTTATCATTCACTAGCCCCAACTTTTTTCCTCAAGTCATCTCTCCAACCCCATCCCTCTCACTCTCTCGCTTTTAACATTTTCATTTCTTCATGTTATTGGTTTTTTATATGTTTTTTCTGTGTCTATGTTTTTGTAGCTAGAGTTGAGGAAGATTTAGGACACTTTTTGTAGCTCTAGAATAGAAGGTGCTCCAATTCTTGTTCGGGTAGAGCAATCATTGGAGAATTCAGGGTTGCATTTTTAAAGTGAATTTTTTTCTTTTCACTGATTCTAATTTCACGAATTTTGACATAGAAACCGTAAATAAAAAATGCACGTAGAGCTTTTCATAAGATTCGTCACTATATATTTGTCCTCCTATTGTTCCTTATCTATTGCAGTCAAATCTGGGAGATGCCAATTGATTACTGTTACTGTGATTGCCCCATCAATTTCTTTAATTAACCAAGCTTCTGTATCATGTAAGGGCAATTGTTCCAATTATGCATTTATGTTACTCTTTTGTTGTAAGCTTATTAGAGACTAGGGTTCTAATCACGTAATTAGAGCTACCTCTAACTATGCAATCTCTTGTTCTTTAAAGAATGCTCAAATCATAAGAGTCCATTTTTATATAGTTCAGTTGCTACAGAAACTAAAAAGGGATGTCAGTCATGGACAAAAAGGATGGGTACTCATTTCTCTATCCATTTAGGTGGTAGGTACTATCTGATCTAATTTCTCTTCATCGTGTGTCGATTTCTTTGTCAGCTTGCTCCTCGGATAGCTACGTCAACACAATCCCAGATAAATTTTTATCTCATCTTCATGGAATTGAACAAGAAGTGGTGATTGAATGACAAGAAAAAGTCTTTGAAGATGTGATTGAGCCATTAGAAAGTGTTAGTGTCAATATGATTCCAACTGGTAAACGAGACATTAGGGAATTTGGTCCTCCATAAGTGGTTTGCTATAATTTTATGGAGAATGATGTTTTGCATCATGAATGGTTGCTAGATTTTGTGATTTAGGGGGCTTTTTTAATTTGAAGTTGTTAATGCTTATCTCAGGTAGCCGAAACACTAATTAAAAAAGTTTTGGCCCCTCCTTCCTAGAAAACAAAACTAATTGAAGCAAAGGAGGTCTCTTTTTACACATCTTCTCACTCCTTGCAAGTTTTATTATACGTGTTTTTATATTCCCAGAATCAAGATTGCCTCATTACATAAAGTTGAATCTCTGGCTACTTTTGTCAAATTATACTTTTACAAAAAGCATACATAAATTGTCAAATTGCTAACATTTGTAACTGATCTACAGTTATTGTTTTTTATGAGTATGGTGTAAAATAACATTGATGGAAGGGTATATTACACATTTAAATTTATTGCTAAAGCTCTAAATTATACTCGTTATGCTCTTAGTTTAATCTCTATTGGAAATGGTAAGAAACTTTTTGATGACCGTTTTAGCGTTTGAATGAATGTTTGAGATTCTAACTGTGTTTTAGAATTAAACTAATTCTTCTAAAAATAGTTTCTTAGGCCTAAGATTCAGAGGAACTCGTTAAATTAGTCTACAATTTCATATTTCTTATTCTTGTTCCTCATAAGACATCCATTGACCTTTTCTTTTTTAATTAATATACTACCACTTACCTAACTTGGTTAGCCTTACCCAATTTAAAGTTAGTAATGACAAACACTATGAATATGCACTTCTGATCTTCTGATTCTATTCTCTCTTTGATTGAGTCATTTATTAGCTCTTGAATTTAGAAAGTATATAGAACTAGCCTAAGAAAGAGTAAAGAGATGTGAAACACTGAAACTTATGTCAAATTATCACCATGCTCTTGTTGTATTATAAAGGCCTTGTCATTGAGAATCAAATTTTTATTGAATCTGTCATTTTTCTTTTCCCTATTTGGATTTTGGCAGGTAAATTCTATACTTTAACAATAGGAGCAAATGAAAGGAGGTAGGAGAAAATGAAAGATAGATTGCACACAGTCGTTGAATCCTTTAAAATAGTTTATGTGTAAAGTGATTGTTCAATTGGTTTTTTCACTTATCAGGCGTAGAGCAATCTACTTCCAAGAATATGACAAAACTTCTATTCAATTTCCCTTTATTCCCTTGAGGCTTGGTTTTGAGTAGTTATGATTCCCCTAGATCAATTATTTCCATTCTTTGTTAGTGTTTATGTAGCTAATCAACGACCGACTTATTAAAGAGCTCGCAATCTTTTTTTCAAATTCAACAATTTACATAGCGTTCTTGATTAAATCTAAAATCCCATTTTTAAGATAATGTCATTTTTAAGAAATATGTCATTAAGTAAGTACACTATATAATCAATTAAAATACATTTAAAATTTGATATAAAACAAAATTTTAACAAATTTGTGTTTCTCAACATTTTTTACAATCCAACTACTATCAATGATAATAGTAATCATCTCTTCATCTTAACCAACCATCATAATTCTAATGATTATATCTATTCTCGTTCCTCACTATATTCATTCCCATTCCCATTCTTATTGCCCTCTGTGAACCAAGCGCCCCTTAAGTTTTTAAACTTGTTTTATTAGCACGAACTTCTTACAATTTTTCCCTGTACAAATGTAAAATTTTGGAAAATAAGTAAACTTGTTATATTTTATATGAATCTCATTTTAATAAGTTCACTTAACACCATATTAACATTTGTATTCAATTTAAATTAAAAAAATTCATGGATTTATTTATTTCCCTATTTCCTAGGTTTTCTTTTTTCTAACCTATTTCCAAGTTAATTGTTAGGTAAGTTTTATATATAATAAAACTTTCAATATCTGTAAGTATACAGATCGTATCTTGTAGTATTAAAGTTATTGTTCTCACAAGGACTATAGACACGTAATAACTTGAATAAGAACTTCGTCTAAGGTCTTAAGAATTGATTGAATTAAAAGAAACAACTGAAATTTAAACAAATAATAAAACAAAAAAGTAAGCAATAAAACAGTTGAGCTGTTAATGAAATTGAGATTTATCAAAATTAAAGACTTTTGAACTAATCTATCCTTATTTTGTTTACTTTAATCTTGTTTATTCAATTTATTTTTGATCCAAGATTTCCTAAGGTTTTCATTACTCTCTCTTAAGATCTAATCTAGAAATCCTAATTGAATTTGATATTCATAGAGTTGTAATCTCTTGATTCACAAAACTACTCCTAACTTGTTAAATTAGATCTAAAACAATCCTATAAATAATTAATTTCATAATTAAGATCTCTCTTCAATTGTTAATTAATGTGATAATTGTAGGCCTATTAAGCTAACAACTTCATTGTGCACTTTAACACATGTAACTTGATTCACTTTTTATATTTATTACCAAGTATAAGCATGATAATTATCACAAACATTCATCAATATATTGAATTTAAAAAGAATAAAGTTCATAAAATAATTCAAGAACAATCCCTAATAGGGATCTTACCCCATAATCATTTTAAACATCTTATAAATTCAAATAAACATCTAAGACAATCAAAGAAATAAAGGGGAAAGAAAGACAAACTACTTTGTATCTTGAGTTGAAAATCTGGAATTTCTCTAAAGCTATTCTTGATGTCTCCTCTTGATCTTCTTTGGTGGTTTCTGCATTTTTTTGGTGTTTTTTATGTTCTTATATAATTCTTGAGGCTTCTAGGGTTCTTTGTAGGGTTTCCCCACTTAATATGGTTCCAAAAATAATCATGAAAAAAAACTCATGAGCTAGAAAAGCTGAAATCCTTAAGACACTTAAAACACAAAATTCAAAGCCAAGCTAATTCCATTCAATTCTCACCATTGGTAAATTCACAAAATACACACATCACAATGCCAACTTAATAAAAAAAAACAACATAATACAAGTGCAAAATTCACACGCAGTTGATATAAATGTAAAATTCATACACAATTCATATGCAATCACATATTCATCCCCACACTTAAATAACACATTGTCCTCAATGTGGAAAGCAAATAATACAAATGAAAAAGAAATAACAACAAAGAAAAAATTGAGCAATAATACTTATGGTGTTCCAATGATGATGGTGTAGGCTATGAAATTTGGAGACACTCTATGCCATAAAATTTCATAAATTCGCCCCCTAAAAAATAAACATAAAAATAACAAAATAACAAAATATCAACAAATAAAATGAAAATAAAAATTAAAGCTTATCTTAATTTTTGGATTGCCTCCTAAATAGCACTTGTTTAACGTCATCGGCTTGATGTCCTATGCCTTCTGCCCTTAAATTAGGTCTACAATAAGTGGTTTGTTGCCACCCATTTCTCCACATGATAGTTTAGGAGCCTGTAAATATCTACATATTGTAAGATAATCAAAAAGGACATAATTGATCAAATTAAGAAAATCAAGTAAGTTTAATAGTGCCCTTTTTAGTAACAAATTGTCAATAAAATAGGAAATGATGAAATTTTCTCACTTGTCTATCGAATCCAACAATTTGCCCTGTAAGTAAGTGAATTGCTCTTCTTCTTTTGCAACAACCCTTATTACCTCTTCTTCTTCCACTTCTAGAATGGAGACTTCCTTATATTCTTCAAGCTTTATGTCCTCTATCATCCGTTACTCTTCCTCTTCTTCATCATTTGAGGATTTAACTACATCAATTGTTATGAACGAGTCATCCTCCTTTGGATTCTTTATTACCTTATTCATATTGAATTCCACTTCTTCATCACTAATTTGAAGGATTAGGTTGCCTTCATGGATATCTACTAAAGCTCTTCTACTACTTAAAAAGAGTCTACAAGAATTAGTAAAAAGTTTCAAACCTCTTCAAATTCTAGCATGACAAAATCCATAGGAATGATAAACTTAACCACTTTTACAGGCACATCCTCCACCATGCTAAATGGTTTCTTTATCGATTGATCTGCCAAATAAATAAGCATAGAGGTTGGTTTCACATATCCTAGCCTCAATTTCTTGAAAATTGACAAAGGCATAAGATTAATACTTATACCCAAGTCATATAAGCATTTAGAAAATTGTAAATTATCAACTACACAGGGTATAGTAAAACTCCCTGGATCTGTCAATTGTGAGGGCATATGGTTGGTAATTATAAAGCTATAACATTCCGTCATAGAGACTATTTGATTGTCATCCCAAGTCCACTTGTTTTATAAGATATCTTGAGAAATTTAGCATACTTAGGCATGTTGTCCAAAGCTTTCACAAAGGGCAAGGAAATTTGCAATTTCTTTAGCTTTTCATGAATGCTGTAAATTGTATATCCAATATGTTCTTCTAAAGTCTTTGTGGGAATGATATTTTCAGTTGGTAAGGCGAAGGAGGAACATAAGGAAGGTCCTTATTCTTTTCTTTATATTTCTTCTGCTTCTTTTGATATTCTACAAGATAGGTTTCAACTTGTTTTCCTTCTGGTTCTTTTAGCTCTTCCCCACTCCTAAATGTGATAGCCTTAAATTGCTCTCTAGGTTTTACTTCCGTATTGATCGGAAGATTTTCCCACATTTTTTGTAGATAATATATTGGCAAGCTGACCTACTTGAACATCTAGAACATGATCCTTCACTACTTGATCGAATTGCCCTTCCATCCTCTCTTAGGTCTCCTCCATACTCGTGAGCTTGTCTATTATCTTATCCACTTTTGAATCATTTGCATTGGACTCGTTTTGTTGAAATCTCGGTGGATCTTGATTTCTTAATTAAGTCCCTACACTATTAGACCAAAAGAAATTCAAGTGGTTCCACCTAAAATTTATGTGTTCAAGTAAGGATTATTACCTCACTGACCACATTGTGCTCCATTAAAGTGGAATTACTTTACATTGTTGTTTTCCACTAGGAAGCAATCACTTGTGATACGGTTCTCTTATCTATATAGCTCGCATCTGTGCTGAATTTCTTTAAATAGAGAGAAGATGTGGTTATCAGGCTGTTTAATTGCTTGGTTAGTTTATCTATTTTAGCCTATAATGTTTCCATTAAATCTACAACAATTATTCCTTTTAGATATGGGATGGTTAACTATTGTCTACTTCTTTTTGATTTCCAAAGACAGCTATTATTTGTCATCTCTTCTAACAGATTGTGTGCCGCTTACACTGGTGGTCATTTACTTCCTTGATAATTGGCATTGAACCCTAGCCTCATGAAGTTTATAAGGGTCCTCTATTGCTTTCCATGATTTAATTACTCCACCATCTTTCTTTCCATCACTTCTTGGCATTTAGCTCTTTGAATTTCTCATTCTTGCTTTAGGATGTCTAGAATTATTATATCTTCGACTTCCTGTGCAAAATATTTTTATTTTTTATTTTTGTTTAGGCACCTATACTCACACAAGAAAAATATTAAATTATTAAATGAAAGGAATTCAAATCATACAAGATGCTAAAAGTCCTCGACAATGGGGCTAAAAACTTATTAAGCAAGTTTTATATATAATAAAACTCTCAATATTCGCAAGTATATGGATCATATCTTGTAGTATTAAAGTTATCATTCCCACAAAGACTATAGACACCTAAACAACTTAAATAACAACTTTTTCTAAGGTACTAAGAACTGATTTGAATTAAAATAAACAATTTCAGTTTAATCAAATAATAAAATAAGACAAGTAAGCAATAAAATAGTTGAGCTACTAATGATATTGAGGTTTATCAAAGTTGAAGACTTAGGAACTATTATATCCTTATCTTGTTTACCTTAATCTTGTTGATTCAATTTACATTTGATCCCAGATTTTCTAAAGTTTTGACTACCTCTCTCAAGATCTAATCAAGTAACTCTAATTGATTCAATGTTCTTAGACTTGTAATCCCTCAATTCACAAAACTACTCATAACTTGTTCAATTAGATCTAAAGCAATCCTATAAACAATTAATTTCATAATTAATGTCTTTCTTCAATTGCCAATTAATCTAATAATTATGGGTTTATTAAGCTACCAACTCTCGTTGCGTATCATGTAACTTGATTCACTCTCTAAATTTATTACCAAGTATTAGCACTACAATTATCATAAATGTTCTTCAATGTATTAAATTCAACAAGAATAAACTTCACAAAATAATTCAAGAACAATCCCTAATAGGGATCTAAAAACCTATAATCATGTTAAACATCTTAGAAATCTAAATAAACATTCAAGACGATGAAAGAAATAAAGAGAAAAGAAAGAAAAACTAGTTTATATCTTGAGCTGGAAATCTGAAATTTCTTTGAAGCTCTTCTTGATGTCTCCTCTTAATCTTCTTTGATATAGTGGCTGCTACAAATTTGTTTTTGTGTTTTTCATGTTCTTATATAGTTATTAAGGTTTCTAGGGTTCTTCCCAGAGTTTTCTCACTTAATTTGGTTCAAAAAATAGCCCTAAACATTAACAAATCAAAGAAAAATAGCGAGTTGGAATAGTTAAAATTTACTGGTTTTGTTGTTTATCACGCCTGTCACGATCGTGACATTTGTTGTCATAATCGTTATCAGCTTCCACAAACACATCAACCACCTCTTGAAACATAAAATTAAGATCAAATTCTTGCTATAAATTAATCAAACACTTAGAACGCATACAAGCACTAACAATAACACAATTCTAGGCCGATATACATGATAATGATCTAAGAAATACTTGAAAGCACACTTTAATATCTATAAAAATATAATATAATTTACACCTATCATTAATAAATTATAGTTCTCCATCTTTAAAGAGCTTTCTTTTTTTCTCCTAACAACTTAAAGAAGATAGTTTTATAAAGATGCTCCTAACATTTATAAAAGTGAGTCATATATTTCATTTAAAGTAAAGATTCCATGAAAATCTAACCCTTCCACATAAAGAAACACTTAGCTGCTTTCCCATTTGACATATTTAATTGAGGGTAATGTCTTACATTCAAAATTACAGGTTATTTCTTGACTCCAAATTTGGCTTTGCTGGGCATCCATTTTCTTCTATTAATTTTGTAATCCAAATACCATAATAGAAAAAGAATAATTGAGTTACATGCATACATATGTAACAAAAGCATGCAACAAATGAGGTTCACTACAAGAAAATAATATAATCCATAACGTTTTATTGATAAATCGTCGCTAAATGTGAAGATTTTTTGTGACGTTTTAAAAACTTCACAAAAAGTTCAAATTTTTCGCGACGTTTTATGAAAACGTCGTAAATTTGTAACACTCTTTACAACATCACAAAATAGAAACCACGACATTTTTTTGAATAAAACGTCGTTGTTGGCATCCTTAAAAAATGATGTCGTTTAGTTTAAAACCAAACGACGTCGTTTTGGTTTTCTTAAAACCTCTACCTGAGGCCCCCCCCCCCCCCCCACCTGCGTGCTGTTTCCTTTATTCTTCGTCCTCCAGATATGCTCCGTCGTCTATTGTCTGTATGTTCTCCGTCAAGCTGCTGCATCTCCGGCCATTGTTGTCATCTTCTCCAGCATATTTTGTGAAGATATTTTCATCTTCTCTCTATCTTTTTAATGTATTTTAAGGGATTGTTCATTTCGGGAGTTACGACATAGTAGTGTTATTTTGCTGCCTTGAATGACTTTTGTTTTGAATTTTTTTCCTTTTCCATGTTAGGTTTATTATGCAAAAAACATTTGTAGTTTACAAATGCTGAAGAGAATATCTTAACCTACCTCGATAGATCTATTTACACAGCTAATTGACCAAGAGTGTATTAATCTTACTTTAGGTTTTTTGTATGAAGATTTATGATGGGTTCATGTTGTTTATCTCTTTAATTGATCCCAATTTTCTCCCTCTGGATTGCCTACATTCTTTGACTAGATGGGTTTTTATTTTTTTGGCAACATGATTATCTGAATATTGTACTCTAAAATATACTAGAAAATTTAATGCTTGATGATGAATTGTGGTTATTGTTAAAAACCTCCTAGGCTTTGAGTAGCGCCTTTTTTTGTCTTAAAGTTAAGATCTTTGGGTTTCTATATAGGCTAATGCATTGCATGACAAGGGACTATCCTCATATCATAATTTTAAGTTAATTACTTTACATGGTTAGAGCTTTTCATTTTCCAAATTAAATATGATGAACAATTTCAATGAGGTTTATCTTGTTCAATTATTAAGTGCTAATATTTCAAAATTTTATTTTCAAATAATTACACCATGTATAGTAAGTATTCATATCAAACTACTTAGGCCATCTATTAGTGTATAGATGTAACATCCCGGTCCCACATAACGGGTCGGACCAGGGAACCGGGTCTGTGAGGAGACCAATGAGAGAAGTGATGACAGACATACCTCATGCTCATG
>JANQBM010000003.1:32790017-32826526 GCA_025594535.1 Erythroxylum domingense | reverse complement strand
GTTTGGTCCTCCACAAGAGGTTTGCTATAATTTTACAGAGAATGATGTTTTGCATCATGAATGGTTGCTAGATTTTGAGATTTGCGGGGCTTTTTTAACTTTAAGTTGTTAATGCTTATCTCAGGTAGCTGAAACGCTGATTAAAAAAGTTTTGGCCCCTCCTTCCCAGAAAACAAAACTAATTGAAGCAAAGGAGGTTTCCTTTTACACATCTTGCAAGTTTTATTATATGTGTTTTTATATTCCCAGAATCAGGATTGCCTCATTACACAAAGTTGAATCTCTGGCTACTTTAGCCAAATTATACTTCTACAAAATGCATGCATAAATTGTCAAATTGCCAGCATTTGTAACTGATCTACGGTGATTGTTTTTTGCGAGTATGGTGCAGAATAATGTTGATGGAAGGGTTTATTACACATTTGAATTTGTTGCTAAAGCTCCAAATTATACACGTCATGCTCTTAGTTCAATCTCTATTGGAAATGGTAAGAAACTTCTTGATGACCGTTTTAGTAATTGAACGAATGTTTGAGATTCTAACTGTGTTTTAGAATTAAACCAATTCTTCTGAAAATTGTTTCTTGTCCCTAAGATTCGGAAGAACTCGTTAAATTATTTGAACAAATGTTTGAGATTCTAACTGTGTTTAGAATTAAACCAATTCTTCTGAAAATTGTTTCTTGTCCCTAGGATTCAGAAGAACTCGTTAAATTAGTCTGCAATTTCATATTTCTTATTCTTGTTCCTCACAAGACATTCATTGACCTTTTCTTTTTTTATTAATATACCACCACTTACCTTAGTTAGCCTTACCCAATTTAAAGTTAGCAATGACAAACACTATGAAATTGCACTTCTGATCTTCTGATTCTACTCTCTATTTGATTGAGTCACTGATTAGCTCCTGAATTTAGAAAGAATATAGAACTAGCCTAAGAAAGAGAGAGAAAAAATTACAGAACTGTTGTTCTAATTTCTCCTGACAAGGATGTGAAACACTGAAACTTATGTCAAATTATCACCATGCTCTTGCTGTATTATAAAGGACTTATCATTGGAAATCAAAATTTTATTGAATGTCATTTTTCTTTTCCCTATTTGGATTTTGGCAGGTAAATTCTATACTTTAACAACAGGAGCAAATGAAAGGAGGTGGGAGAAGATGAAAGATAGATTGCACACAGTCGTTGAATCCTTTAAAATAGTTGATGTGTAAAGTGATTGTTCAATTGTTTTTTTCACTTATCAGGCGTAGAGCAATCGACTTCCAAGAACATGACAAAACTTCTGTTCAATTTCCCTTTATTTCCTTGAGGCTTGGTTTTGAGTAGTCATGATTCCCACAGATCAGTTGTTTCCACCCTTTGTTAGTGTCTATGCAGCTAATCAATGCCCGACTTATTGAAGAGCTCACAATCTTATTTTCAAATTCAATAATTTACATAGCGTTCTTGATTAACTTTAAAATCCCATTTTTAGGATAACGTTATTATTAAGAAATATGTCATTAAGTACACTATATATTCTGAGCAAAGTTCCTCATTAGTTTGTTGATTAATAAACAAC
Organism: Erythroxylum domingense; assembly: GCA_025594535.1. Classification (NCBI taxonomy): domain Eukaryota; kingdom Viridiplantae; phylum Streptophyta; class Magnoliopsida; order Malpighiales; family Erythroxylaceae; genus Erythroxylum; species Erythroxylum domingense. The sequence goes on along the minus strand of JANQBM010000003.1, from coordinate 32,824,957 downwards.
CACCTGTGACAGTGATAACCCTGAAAGTGACACACAACTGGTTATGTTAGAATCCTACTTTCATAGTTTTTCCAATCTATGCTACATTTTATCCACCATAATCTACAATTTTCTCCCAAAATATGTGAAGAAGAGTACTAAGATGAGGCTCCACCTGAATTTATGTGGATCAGCACATGGCATGGATAAAACCATTTGCAACAAGCATGAATATGACAGGAGGATCATACATTCAAGTGGTCCTATTATCGGAGAAAAAAAAAGGGGAAAGAAGTTAATAATTAATGTATCTATTTTGCTTTAATCTGTCTTAATCTATTTGTCTTTGAGAATTCCGAATATTCAAGAGCATCCAAATTGTGGGACTGCAGCACTGTACAACCAGGTGGTAGCCACAAAGAACTTGAAGATTAGCTACCTGCAACGTGCAAACACTGTATGCAAAAAGGAAAGAGAAGTATAAATGGTTAATAGTAATTCTAGTGTCAAGAAGTAAATAACAACACGCAAGTATAGAAAGAAATTCGAACTTCACAAATGAAGGGTAAAATACATCAATTCCAAAACTCATACCTCAACAGGGATGTCTCCTGGTAGCCCCGTTTGAGTTAGAACATGGCAAGCAGCTTGCTTCCATTCGATTAATTCAAGATCTGCTGTTCCTCTGTTGTTATCTAACCTCATCATATTTCTATCGCACGAGAAAGACCTTCCTACCCAGAAATACAGAATCCTATTCACTTCTCTTCCTAAACCTCTAGTTGTCTCTAGAACTACAAAAGCAGCTTTAGAATCTCAATTAATGATGTCAAAATCTGCAATCCTTTCCAAACTTGGCCAGCTACATGCCAAACGTTGCCTTCCGTTACAAGCTGGAATGATGGTATCCATCCCATTTGCGATGGCATGCCCTGAGCCTTCTAAAAAATATTTTCTTGCAGATACATCATAATTATCACCAAAGCTGGACCCTTTGTCACGTGCATCAGAGGCAGTCGATCTACTTGGAGAGTTCATGACCTTGAATTGAAGCTCCATTTTCCTCTTTTGCATATTTTCCGGGCTCCAAATTGATTTCTACAATACCTGAATCAGAACATGAAAAAGGAATTCTTGTTTATCTCAGCATTATCTTCCAAGCTGGCGAGAGAAGTAGGGGCTGTCTCGGTCACTCTTCTTTGATCAGTCATCACGGACAGCTTCGAAGACTTTGATAAGCTACCTCTACGTTCAGCAAGTGAAGGTGAAAACTTCTTTGAGGGTGAGGAAGATACATGAGAGAATCTCTGCTACATAATATTGAAATCAAATAATCCAGGAGTGTTAGAAGATGGTTGATAAGAATTCTGTGTAGAAAGAAGAGAAAAGTTAGATGAAATTGATAATACCGGGCGAGAACATCGAGCTGCAGACGGAGAATCAAAAGAGGATTCTGACGAGTACTTTGAGCAAGAACTAGAATCAGAAGAGATGGAATTTGGGGACAGATAAGGAGGAGAAGATGACGAAGATGACAGAGATGATGCTGATGAAGGAGAAGATGTGCGCAAAATTATCATGGAATCTGAATAAATCCTGGTGAGGCAAATTTTGGGTGGGGGGAAAAACACCATCCCATCAGCTGGTGCATACTTTCGCCTTAACACACTCCAACAGCTTTCTCTAGCAGGAAGATGAGTTTCATACTCATCCTCTGATGACGAAAATGGAGGTACAAACCCACCCTTAACAGCCTTTTCAAAAATCTCAAAATCAATATTATAGGCATCTACCTTCCTCTCACCTGGGAATATATTCAGCGCAGAATCCCCAGCATCTCCTCCATTACTAGATTTATCCGTTAAAGGTAAGTAACTAGAAAATGCATCCCAAAAGTAAGATGGTTCTTCACCTTCTTTAACCACCATTACTGGTCCTTGAGCTTTCTCATAGCGAAGTATCTGACAAACAGCCCCATGAGCATCCCTTTCCATAAGGGGTTCACAATTTTTGCCAATCCATATATGTATAGCAGTAGGTATATGAACAATAAAGGCACCCCTAGAATCCAGGGCAAATGATGAAGGATCATTCAGCATTCTTGGGACAAGATGCAATGGGTCATATGGTGAATGTGGGGCAATTCTGTACATTCTCAACAATGAACTGGGACTGAGAGGAAACGCGTGGACTCTCTTTTGGCATTGTAGTAACTGGCAAGCAAAACCCATATTCGGGTCAGCACTTCCTCTAGCCGCCTTCACATACTGAAATGCATCGTCGAAACTCTGACCCTCCCTCCACATAAGATAAGCTATAACCAATGAAGTAGATCGTGATACTCCTTGACAGCAATGAACAAACACCTTTCCTCCCCGTTCCCTAACATCCTCAAAGTAATCAAAAACATCATATAGAATACTTGTTATGTCCTCTGATGGACTATCCTGCAACCACAAAGTCCTATATACAAAATCGCCTTTGAAATACTCGGGACAAACAAAGCCCACACAGTTCAGCACATGAGTAATACCATTCCTCTTAAGAATTCCCCTGTCTCGAGCAACGGCATCCCCACCAAGATATACATGCTCTGCTACTTTTGAGCATTCCTTATCAAAAAATGCAATCCTTTCTTTCTTTCCCAGTCCTCCATTGCTATCCGGATTTCTCTGAATTGAAGATAGATCTAGTTTCAACCTGTCGCTAGTCCTGTTGCCACCAGGGGTCGGTGGATGTGGCCATTCCCCCAGGTCATCTGATCCAGCTTTTGGCCACTCCTCTAAACTCCTCCTAGCAATTGCCAAAGGCTGCAAAGGTGGCAAGCATGAACGTGCTTTACAGTTCTGTTGAGACCGTGGGGTTAATGGAGCTGGGAACCTTCGATTTTGTCCATTATTACCATTTGGATCTGCACAAGAATCTTTCTCTTCCATATTAGGACTTGGAAGTGCAGTCCTGGAAGATGACCAAGATGCAGAACGCCAGAACATTCTCTTGGCTCCAGCAGTGTCAGGCACCTGTGGAGCCAGAGTGTTACTGTTGGCATCCTCTTTCCCCACCATAACAACCCCACTTCACAAATTTCCAACAAACTCTACAATCAAGCCAAACCCAGAAATCCTAATAACCAGGCTGTTCTTCTATACCACTAACTTGGATTCAAATGCAACATGAAGATGCTGTTAAAAAGGGTAAGAGACAAATAGCTCGTACCAGATCAAACACAGTACTATTCCACACCACGAACCCTGCAACCAAAAGAACAGAAACGGCAAGTTTAGGCCAAGCGCATTAAACCCAAAACAGACCCCAAACTGAGATTCTAAACAAACCCAAAAAGGGAAACAAAACTCACACAAACAAAACCCCGCAAAACAAAACCGTTTTCTTTCTGTCTCTTCTACCAAAGACCCAAAAAACTGCAGCTACAGACTTATATTTTAAAACTAACACTATGATGTGAAGCCAAATTCACGAAGCTAAGATCAAGCGAATAACAAGAGGGGCTGTTAAAGAACTGAGAATAGAAAGAGGCAGGAACAGTCTTTTACAGTTCGGAATATGTTTGGTTATTTGACTGAGAGAAGGAGAAAACCAAAACCCATTAGCCCATTTTGTGTTAACGCTTTTCTTTATAGCAAAATTGTGCACATTACACTTTCTCTGTTCCTCTATTTATAGAGTCGAATGACTGTTTCTTTCTACTCTTTAGCACTGAAATTTTCTATTCTTGATAGATATTAATATTTTATTTTAATGTCATATTTTATATTTTCTATTTCCTTTGAATAACTATTTATAGAACATTTTTTCTTTACCATTTCATATTATTAAGATGGGTATATTTAATTTTTTATTTTTATATGTTTTTTTAAAGGAAAATTCAACATAGTCAAAACTTGGTTACCTAATAAATGGAAAGATCCTAAATTTCATGATCAGATTATATGAGATTGCAGTGATATCTTGACCAAATTGTTTTGATCAAACTTTTACTTGCCCTAAAAATGAGATTTGGTATTTATGGGATAAGACTTGGTACAATTATTTGTATTTTTTAAAATTGTTTTCAATTATGTATCTTGACTCAAATCTTAAATTGTTAGTGACTATTAATGACTTGTCTTTAAAAGATGTATTTAATTGTTGTTATGGTCAACATAGATTGCCTTTAATTAAGACAAAAAAATGTATAAAAAATAAAAGAGAATGAATTTATCTTCTTCTCACATTTTTATAATTTATAAGAAAATTTTAAAATTAAATTCTAGTAAAATATATTTTTTTGTTTAATATCAAATAAAGAGCTACCTAGTGATCTTTGTTAAGCGACCGTTTCACCACAAAAGTTTAAGCTGTTGTATGAGACTAACTTAATTGGTTTTATATATTCGCTAACACAGCTCCTAAGTGAAAGCCTTTTGGGCTTGAAACTTGCACAGACTTACTCTATCTTGTGCTAAAAAATAGGAAGGTAGTAGGACCTTGTGCTGAAAAATAGAGGGTAGTAAGATTTGAACTCATGACTACTTAGTCACAGAGGCTTTAATATCATATTAAGCGACTATTTCATCACAAAAGCTTAACCTATTGTATGAGACCAACTTAATTGATTTTATATATTCAATAACAACCTTTCATTTGTATTTTACAAAGATATTTTCATGACATGAGCATGTGACCGTCTAATTACAAAAGAGTAACATCATCAGTTGCTCCGAGACTCACCCTTTTAATATTAAGTAAACAATACATTATTATAGAGTTAGTATTTTAATTTAGTCTCTATCCAACTTGAAATTAATTGATAAATTTTGAGTTGGTTGAGTTTTAGATTGAAATTAATCCTAAATTTTTAAAAATATTTTAAGAGATTTAATTTGAAACTTTTAAAAAAGTTCAAAAGAATAAAAAATAACTCAAAAAAATTAAAACATTTTTTAACCAGCCTTAAGCCTATTGTCAATGCTACTAAAGTTGTTTTCAAAAAAAAATAATTTTTGATTAACAAAGAGGAAACAATTTAAGTATTTTTCTTTACCAAAATACTTAAATTATTATTTCCATTATTTCGTTTTATTTATTTATTTTCTTTTTTATTTTTTTTCGTGCAAGTCATTTAAAAATAGCCTCTTAAAAATAGTCATTTAAAAAGTATTTTGGTATTGTTGTTATTTCTTTACCAAAATACTTCTATCTCTCACAATAAATTAAACATGTTCTTAGCTTATTCTATTTTTTAGTAAAAATACAACATATTATATGAAGAAAAAAAAACACACACATTCTTATTATTTAATTAACGTGGTTATTATCAACTCCTTTTTGCTCGAAATAGCATTAATGAGCAGTCTTGGAAATTTTCCTTGTTTGACCATTTTATCTAATAATTCAAGTTTTGAAGGCTTACATTTTCATGTTTGAAATTCCCGGAAAAAGCCATTTTGAACTCGTAAACTAAAATATTGTTTTATATTATTCTACATGAAATGACAATTTAAAAATGATTAAAACTTTGAATATTCTAAATGAGCTCGTTGATGTTTTCTTGGCTTGGTTTGACCTTTTAGTATATAGTAGCTGTCTTAACTAATAACTTTCAAGCCATCTTTGAACAAGTATGCAAAAATGTGAAACAACAATCTTTCAAAGCAAGTTACAAATTACGTATTTCAAATAAAGTACTTGTTAAGATATCGATTTAGTATCAAAGAACAAATTTGATCCGAGATAGTTTCGATTTCGAGACTTTTCAAGTTGATAGGCAAATGGTAAACATGTTTTACCAGTTCAACACTCATCGGAGACTTAGAAATGCTAGAATTTAGTAATTAAGGAAAGAAATGAAGTTAGAATGATTGGAAAGAAGAACAGTAATAACAAGATTCAAATCGACTCATGTTAATATATTACAGAACAGCAGAGTTTTATGTTTTAAGGAATGTTGCATTTTATTGTGATCAAGTACAGAAGGAGAGTACATTATCAGACTAAGAATATTTACTGAACATAGCATGAACCTGGACCTATAGGAGGATTGCGGGCATAACTGTTTGTGACCGGAGCAGCCGGAACTCCGCGCCGATTCAGCAGGCATCTGAAGTAGTGCAACCGGGGCAATGCAGTTAGTGTTATGTTTCCGGAGGATGTTGCCTCTCGCTTGCTCCATAGACGCTCTATAAGAGAAAGAAGAAACACCATATTTAAGGGCTGAGAAAGAAAATACTCTCAACAAACCAATCTCCTATAATAGAAGGTACAAGCACACTGCATAGTGTTACAGATTCATGAATAGTATGAGCAAGTTCCAATCTTTAATCAAAACGGACAATTTGAATTTTGAAAAAGCTTTCACGTTAATCTATATTCCGAAACCGAGGCCATACCTGCAGCTGCAGCTGCTCGCGGCCATATTGTTTGTTGAACAACTGAAGTATCAGCTGTCTCACCCCACATGCAAACTTCTCCTCCCAGAACCAGCTCTTGCTCATTAGAATTACTTATTCCTTCCACCGGTTCAGCTGTATAAACGTCATCCCAAGGGACGTCTAAATGGTCAAGATACCAGAAGCCTTGATTGCTGAAGATGCATTTGAAACCCTTTGAAACAGCTTTGGGACAAACTCCACCTCCTAGCCTGAAAGCAACAAAGAAAAAATAAAGGCATGCCCAAAGATTTGCGTTGGTTTGATAATGTGAAAAAGGAGTTTTAATCCAATGAGAACTCACCAGTTATGCACTATAGTCTTCGGACTAAGGCTTGATGGGAATGCATTAAATGTTTCTTCCCTGAAACAGCAGTTGCTTAGCACTGTCAACAATATATTGAGGAGATAAAAGAATGAATACACGAAAGGAAAAGTATGTTTGAAGTGGGCATTTTTAACACAAAACTAGCGTATAATCAATTTTGAAAAGCTAATAATCTTCTATTTTCATAAAAAGAACGTACCAGTTGACAGGTGTCCAACCTTTTGAAATCGCCATTTCTTGAGCTCTGAGTACAAAATACTTGTATGCATCCTTGGGGGTCATGTTGTGATCCTGAAGCCTAGAATCAAACAAAATTGAAAACCCTTGAATGCATAATAATTAATAAGGTTACTTCTGGTGATATATCATACTAAATGAAAAGAAAATTGAATGATTCTCAGATTTAAACTTCACGATATAAGGAATGTACCATTGTTTGATGTGTGGTGTAGAGTTCCAGCAGTCTGTAAAGAGAAACCACTATGCCTTATTAGACATCAAACATGAATTCAGAGGAAAACTTACTTACCAGACATGCGTGATGCTTACAGAAACATAATCCACAGAACATCCCATCCACTGAGTAGATGTGGCACAAATAGTCAAAGACAAAGATTTCGATTTTATAGAGAAAAAGTATTGTGATGTCGATTATGAACAGGTACATTCACAGAAGTTTGATAATTAAGAAACACAAAAGTGCTACATCCTTATACTTGTGACCACAGATCTCAATCTCTTTAATCAAGTGAACTGTATCTTTATTACCAACGACCAAAGCCCCTGCTCATAGAACAAAAATTCGGATTTCAATCCAGAAGGGTGAAAATATTATTTAAATTTGACTGGGAATAAGAAACTCATTCAGAGGTCCTTGCAAATGATCATTCAAGTGTTAATGTTATTAATCAAACGCAAATTTCACTCAACATTGAACTGTCTACTTTTGTCTTTACATTAAAGACTGAATATCTTCCTCTATACAAATTTTTCACTGGCAACAAATTCACAAACGATAATGATTGCTACAGCTTAACTCTCTAATTATACACAGGAGATGATAAACATTTATAAAGTTGCTGAAAGACGTCTTAAGGAGTGAAAGACATCTTTTAGGCTATGCTCAACAAATTTATTGTTTCATATTACGTGTCGAAAGTTGAATCATAAAACAAATGATATGAAATGTTTCAAAAGGGAGTAATAGATCTGTCGTTAAACATAGCACACAACAATCTTTGTGGCATTAATCCAACATATTAATGTAACTATTGGTAAAATATCTTACCCTTTAACCGGAAAAAGTAATAATACTAACCAGTGTTGACCTCATCACCACCCAAGTGGAAGAGCTCAAAGGGGAAAATTTTTCTCATGTCTGTAAAACAAATATCAGCAATAAAAGTCAAACAACTGAAGTATATGTGAATAGCATCAACAAACATCAACACCAACAAGCACAAAATATTTAGTGAATGAGCTGAAAGTCTGAGAAGTACATTGTTACACCATTTAGTTGCAAAATTGAATCTGGCTAAGTTAGTGTTGATCTCAAAGGATTACGTCCATTGTTAGTGTTAAGTTAGCAAAGCTGTAACTAAATGCAAACAATAACCTCTGCAATTATCAATCAATGGAACAAGAAGATATAACCTGTCAAAATGCCAGAGAGAACATCGAAAGTAAAATTTTTGGAAACATCAAGTGGCTCTCTGCATGATTTGGAAGGCCAAAGGTCAGAATATCCAACACCCCTGCCAGGAGAAGTTAACAACTTCAGAAATTATCAGACTCAAACATAGCACAGAATTAAATAAGCGTTTTACCAGGATTCTCCATGACCAGGGACATCAATTTCAGCCATGACATGGATTCCTGAACCAAAACAATAACAATTTAAATCACATGCAATAGGAAGTTCTACATCTCAAGTCTTTCCATAGGCCACTGAGAACAATTGCAAATACCTTCTAATAATATGATACAGTTCACTTACGAAAGGAAAGAAAAGTTATTCCGATTAACAAAATGAAGAGCCTTACCTCTTGACTTGGCAAAGCTTTATGTTGATGCAAGGAGAGATGTTAGCCAAACAGAAGAAGTAAATTAGTAAACAAGAATATAATCATAATTCAATAAAGGTAAAAGTGATACATTCAGACAATGTTTTGAAGTTGTACATGTATTGTCCATATGTTTACTCAAACCCTGCACTAATTAATCACCATCATTGATATTTCCCTTTTCCTAAAGCATTATATCGATCTTTAATTCAAAATGGACCAAGTAGCATAAATCTTACTTCACAATTTCGTGTGCATCCTCAACTGTGTACCGCTCCCATTTTGTGTATGAACCTTTCCATAACTTTGAATATGTGGGTACTTCTAAAGGAAATGATTGTTCATCTATGATGTGCCAATGGAGGACATTCTACGGAACATAATTTCAACTATCAGAATCATATTCAAAGTGACAAACACCATAAAAGATGGAATAAAAGAGAAGTGAATGCTTGAATAAACTGAAATATGCTCTAAAAATTACCAGTTTAGCATATGACATGGAATCAATTATCTGCTTGATAACTTCAATAGGTAAATAGTGCCTTGATGTATCTGCAAAAGTGTGTTTTAGAGAGGTAAACATACCTATCTGCATCCGTGACCTATTAATATTTTATGGTGAATCTAACAAGGAAATTAAACAGAAAAAATTACAGTACTCGGTAAAAAGTCCTGACATCTTCTGGAAATCCCAGCTATTCGGAATATAATTGCAGGCAATCTTGTTGCTATTACTCAAACAAGTATCTACATGGACAGGAAAGAAAATATACAGACTGAACAATAACACTTACCAAGTAAAAGTCCACGGTATGCAAATCTCGGTTTGTCTCGGATGTACCACGGTGCTTTGTATATTTGCACAGCTCTAGTATCATAATCAAATGCACATAGTTGACTAAATGTCTGCAATATTGTTTATCATACAAATACAAAGAAAACAACCATTACAATCCCAACCACTCATAAAACCATCAAACTCTTTCGACAAGCAGTTAGTCAATAATACTTTAGCAAGTGAGAATTCAGCTATATAGCACCAAAGCTGGGCATTAGCATTCTCTACAACGTCTCATACACCAAAATTAAAGTACAGTTATCATTTATCATTACCTCCAATCCCCTCAATGCACCATAGACAGTATTTGCCTGAAAAAAACAGAGAACAGAATAAACTATTGCGAAGAAAGGGATAACTAACAAGACCGAACCATCAAATTGCTAATCCCTAAGATTCAGCGCTGTAGTTCTAACAAATACTTAAAAATCAAAAACAAAAGTCTGTGTCGTGATCTTCACTTGATCATAGGACCAAAAACAGTAATTAGCACCGAAACAATAAAATCCCAGAGTCTTACCTCAATAACCACCTCCTGAACAATTGACTTCCCATCTGTCTTCGCTGCGAGCAATGTATAACTCTCATCCACTCCAAGTTGAAGCTGAAAGAACCCCAAAAATCACAAGCACACACAATGATCAAATTTCGAGAAATGGTAATAAAGGGAATGCCTTGTTAAACACTAAAATTATGAAAAACCAAGTTGAAGAGACTTACTTCTTCACTAGCAGAATGAACAATAATTCTCAATCTCCTAACATCATAAACCGATTTTCTCCCTCTAAATCTCTGAAGAATCGAGAAGCTGCTACTCTGCTCAAATATAATCCTACTGTACCTTTCAAACCCATCTCGCAAAATGCTCGAATTGCCTCCTTTACCCTCAACAACCAGAACCAGCCCGGGGTCCACCGAGAGGGTGTCGTCGCCGAATGTGAACTCCGCCGGAAGAGGCCATACATAAGCGAGAGAATCGCCAATCTTCGCCGCCGAACTCCCACCCAGAATCTGAAACACTGCGAAGATCACAGCAGCTGCCATAATTTTCTCCATTGTGGAACCAAAAGCAAACAACAAAGCTTGATGGAGCTATAAAGAAGAATAACGGTGATGATGGGGGATTGCTTGGAGATTGCTACCAAGGCAAAGAATCTCTAAACAATCTTATCCTATATATCCCCAATCTTTGACTTCAAGCAGTTAAAATCTTCTTCCTTTTTCTTGCACATTAAAGTACAAGCCATGGAGGGGGTTGTTCTTGAGATATAGATTACTTAGCTGCGATCTTTAAGTTCATATGTGTCATTGCGGATAATCTGCCATGAACATAGCTGCCAACCAATCCATAGTGTCTGGGTCGCTGACACGTGCAAAATGTCATGAGTTCTGTAATTGAAAACAAAAATAGAAAACCGGAGACTGACGGTAAAGGTCTCCTGCTTTCGTTACGGTTTCCACAAGGACCACAACTTGTCGATAATGGATAGGACAAATCCCAAGTAGAGTAGGATTAGGTGCAACCCATGATGTCCGAAATAATTAAGAATCATATGATGATAACATATTCAATCCTTGTTCTTCACGCGACTCCGTACGGCGATTCCGTTAAATATTCTTACATTTTTCATTTTGTTATTTTTCTACATTTACCTTAAATAAATTATAAGATTATATATACATATATATATATAATATAACTTGGTATTTATTAATTTTAATATTTTATCAAAATTTTCATTTATTGAATCTACTACTTTAATTAATTTCTGATCATTTATTTTACCAACTTCACTAATTTATGGTGATTTGGTACTATTTTTTATTAACGATTATGTTATAGTTATTATCTTTTTTAATTGAATTTCAATATTTATTTATATATCTAATAATTCAGATAACCTCAATATTTTAAGGTGTTTTTTAATTCATTAAGTTAATTTTTAATTATTATTAATTCTAGACCTATTTTTTCTTCTGATTTTTCTTTTTCAATTTGTGGGTCAACAATTTTAATAGATTTGTTTAATTCAATGCCTAATTTAGTAAATCTAATGAATTTTTCTAATCTTATAGACTATGATCTGATTAAAAATTTGTCTTTTGATGATTTATTTTCAGATAAAGATAATCATAAAACTGATGAGGTAAATTTATAAAATTATTGTAATCCTGAGTACACACTTCTTGAGACTTTTAGTTGTCTATGCCATGCTTTCTTTCAGCCATATAATAAGAATAAATTGGAATATCGTTCCAAACCGAGTGTTTTTCTAGGCTATATTTTAAAACATAAAGGCTACATGTGTCTTCGTACGAGACAAATAGGCTTTACATAGCTCGTCATATGGTCTTTGATGAAACAAAGTTTCCTTATCTCTCTCTTGCTTGTCCATCTATCACTTCTACTATTGAATCTCCATCTACAGAAATCACCCTTCAACTATTACATGATGCAGCTTCAATATCTCCTACGCCATCAACTCCTTCGCTTGAGAGTTTGCAGCCCCCCGTGGTACCCAACTTGAGTGACTTGGCAGCACCTACAGTCTAATCAGTCCACGATGCTTCCACTCCACCAGACCCATCAATTTTTGAGTCATTTACAACCCGCTGCTACATCAACTGACTCTATGGTGACAAGAGCCCGCACCATTAACCTCAAACTTAAGGCCTTCACTATCATCAAACTTACTCTCCCAAATTCCAGCCTTGCATTCTCCGAGCCCACTACCTACAAACAAGTATCTCGCTATCCTGAATGGCGAGAGGCTATGGATAAAGAATATCGATCTGTCATCTCCAATAGACCCTGGAATCTTGTGCCTCCTCTTCCCGATGCCAACATTATTAAGTGGGTTTACAGGGTTAAGCGACGGGTGGCTGGCACCATAAAGGAGTGTTACGGATATTGTATCAAATTTAGTATTGAATTGAGTTATAATATTGTACTGTATTAGTATTAGATATTATTTTAAATAATTTTTTAAATTTATGAAATAATTTTTAAATTTTTTAAAAAATTATAAAATAGTTCATTGTTATATTATATAATTGTACTGTATTTTTTAACCATATTTCTAAAAATCAAAATGATAAATAATAATCACATTTAATATGAAATGATAATAATTTTCATAAATTTTACATATAAATAATAACCACAATTTATATGAAAAAAGACAATCATTATTATATAAATATAAACTTAAGAACAATATAAAGTATTTAAAATATTACAATTTCAATTTTAATTTCATTATATAATAAATAATAATTATATCAAAACATCCAATAAAAAGGATAATAAATATCCTTAACTCTCAAATTATTACAATTTACAACAAGAGTTCGTGATAAGGAAATAACCAAGTAGAATTAAAACATGAAACAAAAACATATATAATTTAATTTATTATCAATTAAATATATTATATATTTGATTAATCAAAATTAATTATTACTAAAATTATAAATATCATAATTTAATTTATAATTATTAATAAATATAATTAAATTTAAAAATATGTTTAAAATATATATTTCAAATAACATTTGATTTAATAATTAAAAACATATAAAATAAATATTAGTTTATAAACAATAACTTTTTAAATTATTTATTTTTAAAAATTAAATATTTTTATTAATACTTTATTAATAAATATGATATAAAATATTTTAAAATTTTCAATAAAATTTTTTAAAATTTTTTAATGTATAATAATTATTAAAAATAAAATATTTATTTTATTTAAAAAATAAAATTTACAATAAAAGTTTAACTAAATAACAAATTAAAAATATTTGAAAAAGAAAAGAGGACCGATACTGACTGGTATTGACCGACACCGACAATATTTAAACCAAATATTGAAAACAAATATTTCGTACCATTATTCGGCTAATACGGTATGAAATTCATGTCTATGCTATAGAGCATTGTAAAGCTTGTTAGGTTGTTCGGGCAATCACACAAAAACCTAGTGTTGAATTCTTTGATAATTTCAGTGTAGTGGTTAAGCCAACTACTGTATGTTTGGTTTTGACTCTTGCTGTTTCAAATGGTTGATCTGTTCGACAACTTGATATAAATAATGTCTTCTTGCATAAGGAGTTAAATGAATGTATATATATCTCTCAACCACCAGGATACAAAGATTCTAAGCTCCCTGATCATGTTTATCATCTTCGTAAAGCACTTTATATATTTAAACAGGCTCTGCGTGTATGATTCACTAAGCTCAAGTCCTTTTTACTTGACTATAGCTTTACAGTATGCTATTAAGATTATTCTTCATTTGTGAGATGTCACAATAACTCTCTGACATATTTGTTAGTTTATATTGATGATTAGTTCTTACAGGAAATGATGGTGGTTTTATCCAAGCTTTTATGGAAGATCTTAATGCTAATTTTGCCTTGAAAGATTTGGATAAGTTGGTTTATTTTTTGGGTATTGAGGTACATAGGGACAAACATGGCATGCTCCTCTCTCAAACTAAGTATATTGATGACCTTCTGAAACGTGTTCAGATGGATGATGCTAAACTAGTTTCTACCCCTGTAGAAGCATCCATGCGTTTATCTTCCTTAGGATAGGCATTTCATGATCTACATCTCTACAAAAGTATTGATGGTGCATTGCAATATGTCACTGTTACTCGACTAGAAATATCTTATTCTGTTAACCTAGTTTGTCAGTATATGCACTCACTCATTATTTTCTATTAGCAAACAGTTAAAAGGATCTTGCGGTATTTAAAAGGAACCATGCATCATGGACTATATTTTTTTAGCTCATCTTCACATTCCTTGGTGACTTATTCAGACGCTGATTGGGCAGGGGACCCAGAAAATTGTCGCTCTACACATAGTTATTGTTTTTCTTTGGAGAGAATCTCATTAGTTGGTCATCTAAAAAGCAAAAGGTTGGTGCAAAGTCATCAACGGGAGTTGAATATCGTGGGCTTGCAGCTGCTACTATGGAGATAATTTGGGTTGAATAATTTCTCCAAGAGCTCGGTGATTCTCAGCCACCTCTCCTTTTGTGTGACTACTTGTCCGCCACTTATACGAATGCTAATCCCGTTTTTCATAATCGTTTCAAGCATATCAAAGTTGCTTTTTTTTTTGTTCGAGAAAAATTGGAAGGGAAAAATCTCACTGTTAAGTATGTCCCTACAGAGCACCAAGTCGCTGATATACTAACCAAGGGTTTCTTGTTAAGCCGCTTCTCTTGTCATTGGTTCAATCTCAATGTCCGGTCACTCCTATTGAGCTTGCGGGGAGATGTTAAGGAAATAAAGTCTCGTGGTTCACAAATTGACTCAGTCCAAGCGTTGGTGATTTAGAGCCTAAGATTTCATAGATCCTTTCAGATATATTGTAATTTTATCTACTAGTTTGTTGTATCTAAGATATGCTATATCACTATGTGTAACAACTCCCAGAATATCTGATATACTCATTGCGACGGTGACTATAAATAAATAGAAAGTCACGTAAGATAGATTATGGAACCTTACAAATTCTTCTGACTTTTTTTATCTCAATACCTTGTACCCACATTCCATTTTTGCCTCGTGCAAGTTGTGTTGTAAGATTAAGATAGCTGAGAAAGAACCTGATCCTGGCAAAATTCCTCAAAATCGACAGCTCATGTCAAATAGTCCAATTTGGCAACTCCTTTTAGTCTCTTGGTGTTTTTTGGGTGCTATCATCGTCATATGTCATTATTAAACCGAGCGATAATGAACTAACGTCGTCTCTTTTTATGTTTTTTGGTTTATCTTTTGTAATATACAACTAAAAGAATATAGCAACCCACCACGGCAGCCACTAGCGTCTTGTCTCTTTGATTCAATCACTTTCGCTTGATTCAAACGACGGCATAAATGCTCGCTCCGGACGCTTGTCTCGTAGTCAATCTCGAGCTACTTCCGCCTAACTAAGGAATCATTTGTCTTTATACTCATTCCCGTGTTACGTATCCATAAGTTTTAAGATTTTAACTAAATTATAAAATTATAAGTTACTTTTTAATAGACGGTCTGAAAATTTTCGAATTGAATTTATTAATAAATTAGATTCAATAATAATAATAAAATTGAATTCAATTCAATTTATTTAAGATTTATATTAAATAAACCTTTAAACATTTGTAATAATAAGTATCAAACGTTTACATATTTATAAATTTGAACTCATTATATAATTTATAGTATAAATGATTGATAAATCATTGAACATGCATGGTACTAATTATCATCACGTGTTACATATTCATAACTATTAATATTAATTAAATTATGAGTGATTTGTATAATAAATCATTAAGGTTGATAGAATTTATATAAAATAAATCATGAATACTATCATGCATTACATTTTTATAATTTTGGAAATGATTATTAAATTATGAAATTACCAATTAATTTTTACAAGTTTTCTAACATAAGTAATTGAGCTTCATATTAAATTCTATAATTTGAATTTACATTGAATAAATAATTGACATGCATAATAATTATACACAATCACTTAAATACACACTAATTACGAATTAATTTCATAAAATCAAAGTCAAAGTCAACGAATCCAAATGCACAAGATTTCTCGTATTTTCGTGACTCGCACCTGTGATTAGAATCTATACTAATTATTTTAAAGTTTGCCCTCTAAATTTATGTAATCAACAAATCTTAATTATAAAATATAAATATAAAATGTTAAACATTTACCCCTAACTAATTACTCTCATTTTTTTTACCATAGACTTATTTTTATATTATTTGATTATTTCTATCAATTTTAAAAGTGTAAAACAACTTTTTTTAAAATTAAATTTGAGTTTAAATTGTCTAAGTCCAAATTTATCCGAATCCTAATTTTTTTTAAATAAAATAATATTATTTTATTTATAATAATTAATTCTCGAATTGACCTTACTGAAACTAACTTAAAATGACGTATACTTAAAATGTTCGCTTATTGTCTTTCTCAACACTAAACACTAACAAATAATAATTTAAAAAACATAATGATTATCCTACAAGGTGCAATCTTCGTCGTGGGCCCATAGGTCATGAATCATCGAATCAAGCGCGTCCCACCAACTTCGCCGCAGAAGCAAGGATAAGATCTCCCACTTACACGTGTACTCAAATTCCACACGAAAAGCCAACTCCTTCCCGCCCCCAACCACACGCAAAACGTTCCAACCAATAACAGAAAAACACGTGAGTTTATTTTTATTTATTTATTTAAAAAGACAGATATAATTTATTTATAATAAAAATTAAAAATCCTAAAATAACATAGACACGATTTGGTATATAAAGCAGTAACCGTACTTAGATACTATCTTTCTTTTCCAAACCTCTCACGCTCTCTACACTGCAGTCTCTACATACGCTGTCTCTCCCAAGTGTTTATGATTCAAAGATACTTCGTTACCTCCTCGAATCCGGGCTTTTACACTTCGTTGGCCGGAAAATGGTGGATCCGGTCACCCACGACAAGGATGAGGAACTTGCACTGCTTTCGGTCAACGAAAATGCCGACAACTCCTGGCGTTTGAACTTCGACGGTTACCAGTTGTCGCCAGAGCGCCAGGACAAGAAGCCCTCCCGTGGACTCCATGATTGCCTCGGTGTTTCAGGTGATTCTCATTGTTTATAGTGTAACAAAGAGAGAGGATCTTCAGTTTGTTTTGTTTTGGTTAAATTATTGTATTTTGGTTATGTTGAAAGTGCGTATAGTATCTGATGCTTGGTTTTCTGCGAATGCTGTTAACAGTTGAGACAGACGTGTACGATAATCGGAATTACTTTTCTCTGTGTGTGTTTGTATGTTTATGTTTGGTTTCGGTATTTATTGGCGGCGGCGTCTTGTTTTTTCTGAAATAGGAAAGTTTATTTTCCTTTTTCTGTTTTTGTTGAATCATTTCGTACTTCTGATGAAAGGTTTCGAAGGAATGGATTTATTTGTAAAATTTGTTTTAGATAGCTAGACTGGTTTGAGGGGTTTTGATTGCTTAAAGATTGTTACTAAGTGCGACTTAGTTCTAGTACTGATAAAAGGCTGCGCCTTTTGATGTGTGTGCTTGTAAATCGAGAGAGCTTAGATTTAGTATGAAAGTTTTAAACCAAAAATTTTGAGTAACCTTTATGTGGCTTGGATTGGTCTTACTGTGTAGCATTTTGTGGTATGGCTAATTAGATATGCTGACGGATAAGCGAGTTTTGTTGGGTTGGGGATGAGGGAGAGCTATTTGATTGAATGCCCCGTGCTTGTTTCCTTTCTGGGTATTGACGCGATTCAGAAATTTGTTTTGAAGTTTAGATCATTTTATATTCGATATAGTGTTAATAATCGTCGGTGCTAGGTTCGGAAGATAATGTGGCTGAGTACTATCAGCAGCAGGTGGAAATGCTTGAAGGGTTCAGTGAAATGGATGCTTTAGCAGATCGTGGTTTTATTCCTGGAATGTCAAAGGTTTATTTACCTCCACATCTGTTCTGTTTTATATTGAATTAGAGCATGCTCCACATTTTAAATAGGGACATCAATTGTTGTGGTTGCAGGAAGAGCAAGACAAGTTGGCTAGAAGTGAGAACTTTGCTATTAGAATATCAAATTTGGCCAACATGGTTCTTTTTGCTGCCAAGGTTTATGCATCCATCAGAAGTGGTTCACTAGCCATCATTGCATCTACTTTTGACTCTTTTCTTGATCTGGTGTCTGGACTCATCCTGTGGTTTACTGCTTTCTCCATGAAAACACCAAATCCATATCAATACCCTATTGGGAAGAGGCGAATGCAGCCTTTGGTCAGTACTTTTTCTATATATTTTTTTTATGGATTGTAAGAATTATTATATTCTCTTTGATTATTTATGCTAAGTTGTCAAATTTCTTTTTGTCCTCCTTTTGTCTTTCTGCGATATATTCCATCATCTGCCTGTCCACTCAGTGGAATATATGGTGCGCATATCAGGAAATCCTGCATCTTTTGTTATCTCTCACCATTTTCTTGCATTTTCACACTCATCACTTAGCCTTCTGAACGGTCATATCACATGGACGTTCTGCAACTCTGACGAAATATCGTGTTCGCATGAGCCTTGGAATAGGATGAATTATGCTTTCTGATTTATGTGCTATTAACTTGTGGAATGTCTTATTCTATTCCAATACGAAAAGTTGATGCTTCGCCTTAGTTCTTTAATGATATATCTTGATATTCTTTTCTGTGATTATCATTTCTGGGTTTACATTTTCTTTAATCTTTTTGAACCTGATTAAACTATCTAGCTGAAATCATCTATACAGCTATTTATTGGTTGTCTCTAATTTTCTTTTCATAGGAAAGTCACATTAGATAATTGCAGAGTGCACCCCTTGCTGGCGCTCACTGTAGTTGCTTGTTTCATTTGCTTTTTCCAAATTCACATACATATGTACAGATGAATGCTCTTTCCACCTGTCTGTGTTTACTGTATCACTTATTTATTAATGTTGTTCACTACTGTTCTCTTTCCCTGGCACATGTTTGCCTTGTTTAAATCATAATTTCCCCTTCTTGATGCTTTTATAATTGTAATTCATAAAATGTGTGTGTTCTTTCTCATTATTTGTGAATCCTGTTCAGGGAATCCTTGTTTTTGCCTGTATTATGGCAACTCTGGGACTGGAGATAATATGGGAATCACTTAGAACCTTGATTTTTGAGGTAAGTGGGCCCTAAACAATTCTCAGTTTTATTGAAAAGACAGGAAATAAGGAATGCATTTAACCATCTTTTACATTTCATTTAATGTTCTTTCAGGACAGTGCATTTGATCTTACCAAAGAGCAAGAGGAATGGGTTGTGGGTATTATGCTCTCAGTGACAATTGTGAAGCTTCTCCTGATGATTTATTGCCGCTTGTTTAAGAATGAGATCGTCAAGGCTTATGCCCTGGATCACTTTTTTGATGTTGTCACAAACATGATTGGCCTTGTTGCTGCACTCCTTGCCAAGTACATTAAAGACTGGGTTGACCCTGTCGGAGCTATAATTGTGAGAAAAATCTGTTCTTCTTTTGACTTGCACTTTCTTTTATACATCCCAATTCATTACACTTGAAATTGCCGTTAAAATACTTATATTAGTCGTGTATAGAGAGGTTTGAGTTTAACTCTTTTTCCAAGGCACGATACGGTTTTAATCTGTTTGCATCTTGGATTTGGAGTTAAAAATAGTATGAAACGGACCGACCATGATTGGGACTTTAAAGCCCTTAAATTATTAGATTTGAAAAGTTCAATACAAGTAAAATGACCACTATAGATTCCTTCATCATAACTCGTTTATTTATATCTCTAACAATATGAGATTTTGATGATGCTGCAGCTGGCATTGTACACAATATGGACATGGTCAAGAACCGTATTGGAGAATGTTGATTCACTTGTTGGAAAGACAGCTACGCCAGATTATCTTCAAAAGCTCACCTACCTTTGTTGGAATCATCACAAGGCCATTAGACACATTGATACTGTCCGGGCTTACACCTTTGGATCTCATTATTTCGTTGAGGTTGACATAGTCCTGCCCGCAAGCATGACCTTGCTAGAGGCTCACGACATTGGTGAGTCCCTGCAGGAAAAGCTCGAGCAATTGCCAGATATTGAGCGTGCATTTGTTCATCTTGATTATGAGTACACCCACAAACCTGAGCATGCTCATTCTCATTCAGTCTAGCCACCGTCTCCCGTCATCCCCCTCGTGTCCGCGACATTCTTTCTCGTCAGTTCTCAACAAGGTCTGCCTACAATCTATTAACTACATGCAAAGTTGATATATGGTTGATCAAGTATTGCAAGTTCCTTAATAAAATAACTTGCAAACTAGGAATGGTGACACATTCGTGGCTAGGTATATTATGTTATTATGGCTTCCAAGGAAGTGGACAGAGTCTAGTCATTCGTCATTCAGCCCGCTATTGGATGGTCTGTTTAAGAATCAAACAACCTTGTCAAGTAGTCTAACCTTGTGCTTTCCACTAGATAAGAATACCGAGCTATGTCTTGTGTTTAATGTGTATATATGTTGATGATAATGGGGTACTTCCTGAAGCTGGGTTGACACCTCGATGATACTATTTTCGTGCTTGCTTTCTACAATACATCCGTGTTTTCTGCATATATGGCTCATACGGAGAAATATTGAGAATTACATTTCATTTTAAGTTTTATTTTTGTGCAAAAAATGTTCTATACTCTACTCTTGGTGTAACTAAAGAGTAGCTGTTAAGTATGATAATTAAACCATATTATAATTATAAAATTAATTATATTGAAACTTTCTCTTATTTAATATTTTATTTTAATTCTAGTATTTGAAAAAACTATTATTTAATATCCTTTTAATTATCATACAACATTCTTTGTTTATATTTTGTTAATTCTTTATTATAATTGTCATGTTGAATTCTGGTCGTACTGAGTTAAACCGAGTGCCTAACCTTTGGAGAATAAAAAAGATCTAATGATTCAGATAAATAAATATAAACCATAAACCTTTTACATATAACTAATTCAAAATTTATAATTTTAATAAATTAATTCAGACTTGAATGTGTTGAACTTTAGTCAAGTTTGGATTCAGAAAGTCCATATTTGATCTAATAAATAAGCTTAGACTTTTCAAGTATATTCCAAGTTTAAAAAAAAGTTTGAGCCGAAACTTGTCTATTTCGGTTCAATGTGATCGGGCCTTATAGCGGATCGATCATAAAATCATGTTCAATAAGTGAAATATATTAGTCATGTTAGGCAGTAAGGGTTGGAGAAAGGTAATCACTCATTCTTATTTTTAAACCAGTATTCTTAAGACTAAAAAGTTGTTAGCAAATAATAAGGTCTAGTTCAGGCTAAGATCAATTTGTCATTCCTAATGTAGGTCAATCTTATTATTTGCTGTTCCTTAATGGGAATGCTGTGTATTATCATTACTGTTAAGTTAAACCAGACACAGGCCTTAAACTTTTGAATTATGTTTTTTTAATTCTTACCATCTTGAATTTCTTTAACTTTTGGTCTTTTTTCTCCATGTCTTTCACGGTGGAATTGGAATTCTTAATTTCATGTCTTTAGTACAACTTTGGTAACTATTAGACTATTAGTTAGTAAATCAAATAATTAAATTTTGAAATAAAAGGTTGAGTTTGGATTGGATTTTAGGTACAAGAGACCTGGTGCGAAGTCCTATCTAAAACATCATATATATATATATATGAGCAGAACCATACGAATTCAAACTCAAGTCCTTATCTAGGATTGACCCATTGTCATCCCATGTTCAAGGACAACTTAATGTTTCAAGTATAAATATCTGCAAGGATTTATAGAATGTATCCAGAATTAAAAATAAAAGAATGCGAAATATCTAATTTCGATTCTATCCTATATTCCGAAGCGATTTTCAACTTTTAAACAAGCTCCATTTTTTTAGGACTTTTATAGAAAATGTTCAACAATACGTGATCTAGGCTTTTTCTACAATTTTCTCAACATATGAGCTTTCTTAACGGGTCAAAGATTCTGTATGCTCGTGATTAATATGAGCAACTATAAAATACTATAACCTATTTATATAGCTTCTATATTATGTTTTCCTATCACAAAGTCGATATAGACCATGTCTACACTAAAAGAGACCCATTTTTTACCTGAACTTTGACCTATTAATCTAAATTATTTATTGGATCACTTTATTACCCTTATCTAGATCAAATTACATAATTTAACTGGTAATTTATTGAAAAACTAAAATTACAATTAATAACTATCCACTTTAAGGGAAAATTACAAAATTACCCCTACGGGCAAAATTGTCTTACATAGAAGACTTACCTAGCCTTTATCAAATCAGCTTAGAACCAAAAGAAAAGTGGTCTATGATCAGAATTCTGTACCTTTTATTTAAAACACAAGCCATAGCTCGAAAGCACTGGATTACATACCTTTTCTTCAACTTAAAAAACTCAAAAGAATTAAAAGGTCTAAAAGCTTGAATCTGCTTCATGCATTAACCTTAGGCTCCCATCCAGCAATTACGTGTTCTTTTGCAGCTTTTGTTTTCTCAAAAGATTCCCGAGAAAATAGCGTCTGCCGACATGATTGGAATAATTCACCATAGATAGCCCACAAAAGGAACATAAGTACAGACGTTAGATTGCAAGTGAACAACTGAATCATGTCCTTATTGTAGTTATGAAGTAGCAGAAACAGCAAAACATACCTTCATGTAGTTGTGAACATGAGTAAAGCTTTCAGGAACACTCCACTTCTTAAAATGACCCAAAGCAATCTGAAGATGGTAAAGCTTTGGTGCCAAGCTCAAGTCAGAGGCAGTGATCTTTTCCCCAGCGATGAAAGGACCCTTTTTTTATTTATATAACATATGATTAGCCTCTATCTCCAGGTCAAATTGTAAACTTAAGATCAAATCCTTTATGAAGTGAATTTTTCTAGTTAGATCATATCATACATGTGCCTTAAGATGCTCATCCAATGTCCTCAATTCCGCAAGCAGAGCCTGTTCCGATCCATCATTTGGATCCTTGCTCTTCAAAAGTTTGACAAAAGATGGGAATACCTTTGAGCCACTGCAGTGCAAAATGGTGCAAATGCATAACAGAATGAATCTCTTAGCTACATGTATTTATCTCTCCAAATCAATTTCAGAAAAGTTCCAAGCAAGAATGTTATACTTTCCTGGACCTTAAAAAGAATTTAATGGAATTTAGGATAAGCCGAATTTGGAAGTACAGGAATCATAAAGATAGATGTTACTATACCAATAAGCTTCTTAAGAATCCATTTTCAATGCAAAGAACAACAATTTGTTGTAGAGAGAAATTTAAAAAAATGGAACTTGCAATCACAATCGCCATTTCAAAGAAACCACTTTCATATCCAAGAATAAGCAAGTTTAGTTTTAAAGAAAGTGATAATATGGACATGAAGGGAGAGAGAGAGATTACACAGAAGCAACTTCAGGGGGTGTCTTAAGAGATGGTTCAGGATACTTCTCCTCCAAAATACCAACAATCACATCAGAGTCCCCTACCCATTTGTCATCTATTTTCACAACTGGTACCTTTCCCTCTGGACTTATCTCCAAGAACCTATCAAAACAACAGCAAGATTTATCACTTCCCAATCAACCAGAGAACTAAAAGTGGTCCTCCAGATAGCCCCAGTTATGGACTTTCGTATTGTATCTTAAGTAATTAGAGGTCTATCCAGTTAACTCTTTGAAGTATGAAAATTTGTCGTTTAGATCCTACATTCCACCGTATGAGAATATGAGCATTGACAGTGATGAAGTGTGAAAATTTCCAAGTCAATTTTCTACAGTCCTCCATGAACAAAAGACAAAAAACAAACTTTTCTTGGCTCTTTGACAAAAGCCCGCGAAAACAACAGTAACCCATTTGCTGTCTTAACATGAAAAGTACATGAACGTGGATAATAAGATAGCCCTTTTGTTCAAAACATCATCTCTAACACACAAGCACCATTGGGGTTTCAAAGATTTAGTGAAAATACCATTGGGGTTTGTTAGAAAGCTCGATAAAATGTCTCCTGTCCTCGATTTTCTTCTCTTCCAGAGTCAGCAGAACTCTTTGACTAAAGGGGCCTGATAATAAAACCATGAAAGGAAACAAGTCAAAACTCGCAACGACCCACAATTACTTTATTCACAAATGTTTCAAGAGCGAGAAACACACAATCTCCCAGAACATCAGGAGCTCCGACAGCAGCCTTGACACAAACCTCGAGAGACATTGTCTGTGGAGCAACGGCTGTTAAAGGTGTGAGCTTTCCTGGAATTTGAAGAGAACAGAGTGAAGCTTACAGATGGCAAATACTTGACATTACAGATGGCAAATACTTGACATACTTGTACGTTCCATTATTTGTCTTTTTTTTAATTACAAAAAATTAAAACCATTTAAAAATATTTCCGATATATTATTACGTCAAATTAGGTAAAAAATAACAAAGAATAACCACTTACAGATTCATTTTATGCGTCAATACGACATCGTTTTATAAATTTTTTTGCACATAATATGGTGTACTTTTTTCCCCAAAATAATGTTATATTATGTATGAAATATATTTAGAATAGAATAATGAAATTAATACATAAATTTATATTTAAATAGATATTATTTAAACAAATTCTATATTTATTCTCTAATTTTAAATTATATGAACAGAATATATTGCGAATTCAATTTAATTCTATTCAGTTTAAATTGAAATAGTCTCTTACGAGTTTATCGAATCAATTTAACTTATGATCTTAAAAAAAATGGAACAAAATATAAAACTTGACAAGCGACAAAGAAGGGCAGATTGGACCATGGACGGTGGAATATAGTCTTGTCTACATCGTGCTAGGCTTAACCTGACAGCAACTTCTGCCTAGACGCAAAGCGTTTATGTTTGTTCCTGAACTTAACTGGACTCATGTAGCTCCAAGCTTTACTTGATCTAATTTGGCCACGAAATTTTTTATTTAAAAAATAACATCATTTTTTATTATAAATTTTAAAGGATTAAATCTCTTGTATCGATTATAGTATTTTTATTATATTTTATTAAATTTCATTTACATGTTTACGTGGATCTCACATAAATAAATAGACAAGATTTAATGAAATAGGTTGAAACAGAGTAATTAGAACAGATGATTTGATGTAAAGTTTTAGATAAGTTTGATCAAATGCCTATTAATTTTAGGCTGGACCCATTCCTATTTGTCGTAATGTCTTTCCTATAAGTTTTGGATAGACCAGGTCAAATCGAATCTAACCCAAACTTATTTGTAGGGATGTTACTTTTTAACCTGACTCGATTTTAGCTTGAATTGACAGAGTTATGAGCTAAAAGTGGTTGGTTCAATTAGGTCATATGCTGAGGTTTGGTTGAATATGGGCCGATCTATGACCCGACTATTACTTTAAAAAAATGTCGTTTTAAACTTTTTTAAAAATATATATAAGATAAGACTTATACCAGCCCTTCGGCCTACGGGCTAACTAGCCATTAACCCCGTTCAATCTATTAACATTCCTACCTATTTGTCACTATCACTTAAGAATTTAATATAAATAAGATCTTTAATAAATAGAGATGGATTTGACCTAAAATTTTTCCTTGATTTATATTTAGTTAAATTGAAGGAATAACTCGAAATTAAGATAGTATTATTTTGACATTTTAGTTAAATCAATTCAAATTATTAATTTTAAACTAAATTAATTCTTTTAAATTTGAATTTAATTAAATTATATCATAATCAAGTTAAATTATTATTTCTAAATAATTAATTTTTAAAATTTTCAACATAAAAATAAAAATTATTTAAAAACTAACATTTTACGAGCCATTATATCTATATTATATGAAATTGAGCTTTATGTATAATATGAAATAATGATGAGTATTTACTCAATTTTAAATATGTACAATTTTTTTAATAATATGAATATATAAATTCTCTATAAATTAATAGCTATATAATATATTTTATAAGAAAAATTGGATCTTGTTTGATCAACTCAAAATTGATATACCAAATTTAATTTAACAGGATTATCCTAAATTTAGATATTCTAAATCAAGTATAAAAATAATATTTTAAATTAAAATGATTCAAAATTAATAAATTAAATATGTTTTTTTTTAATTTTTTGGATTAACGGTGGAGATAACAGTGGGCTAGACCGGACTAGGTTTGTTCATGCGTGAGTCCAATTTGAAAATTTTAGCCTGGATATGGCTTCATCTTGAAGTTCAATAAGGCTAAATACATACATCTTGAGCCTGAATCTAAACTCAATCTAACTTGACTTCAATTTTATCTGAGAATGGGTTGGATTGAATGTAACTTCAAACTGGGCTCAAAGCCCAAAACAAACAAAATTGGGTTCGTTAACTTTAAGCCGAACAGAAGAATTGGGTTGAGCCGGAGTTGGGCTTCTTTGCCAAACCTAGTTCGGATCCACAGAACCCTAAAGAAAACACAATTCACCATATTGCCGCCATTTTGCCATCGTTGACCAATCATGTCTCTTCCCATTTCCTGGCGTCTTCCAATGTTTGACGTTACAACACATTCTCTACCTCCACAACTAAAGTTTCTAAATCCACTCCGCTCCTGTAAGGCCCACAACGTACAAGCAAAAGGCAAGCTGTAGTGGAATTGGCAAAAATCTTCATTTTAACCCGCGAAAACGACACGGCCAATCGACAAAAACGAACCAACTCTATGTTAAAACTACCAATGAAAGATCCGCTAATATTGTACATCATCGTGAAGCTCCATTTTTCTTGCATTATTCCTAGTTTATTTTAATCCATTTTCCTTAGCTAAGAAAACCCAAATTCCAATTCTTTTGTACTCCTCAATAGTCAAGAACTCGAAGTTTCATATGCTAAAAGTTTTGGACTCCTCTGTTTTTCCTGTTTTGTATGTTCCTGGACTTTGCCTGTTTCTTGGTTGCCCTGTGATTCACAATATAGGAGTGCGTTTTTGAAAGATACGAAAAGGGGAGGGAGCGATTCTGTTTCAGAACCTGTTTTCCCCATGAAATGATCAAATTGGGTCGTCGATATTCAAAGGTCTCTTTAAAGAGGTAGGTGTTTATCTTTCTCTTGTTGGTGGGATAACTAGGTGTTTCCTTTATTGGGTTTCAATGATTTGGTTGGGTTTTAACTTTTTGAATTGTGATTTGAGTAGAAGTGAGCATTTCTTATTCTTTTCTTTCTGTTTTCTACTGGAACGTAAGGATTACTTGTTGGGTTTTGATTTGGTTGTGAAGTAATTGTTGTTTTTGTTGTCTCTCTTGTTGCTGTGATACGATGTTTATGCGATTTTGTGGACTTTTTACCATCGTTTTGGTTGCTGTACACAAGGAATGAGTATAGATATTACGCCTTCCCATCATAGCTTTCTGAGTTTTGCTTACTGAGCAAGGCTGCTTTAATGATTTTGTTTTATGCATCTTGATTGCAAGCAACTTAATTACTTTGGTATTTCCATAATCTACTTTTTGGTTCCTGAGTTTTGGATGGCTGTCCACTATCTTTTCTTTTACAATTTACCATGGGAAAAGTTGGCTCTCCATATCTATGTTAAGAAAAGATTACTTATTTCTTGTTCCCACTAAAAAAAAGTTATCTTAAAGATGATCATTATAGTCTAGGTTTCCACGTTAGATTCAGGTGCTTTTGAAAAGACAATCTTTCTTTTGTGTACTGATTTGTTTCTTTACATTTTTGTCTATGTTTTGTGAATATTACTATCTTTCATACGAATAAACATGTGAAATAACCTGAAAGATGAAGGGTTGTTCCTGGAAATGATCCAGATATTCAGACTCAGATTTGTTGGTCGGAGCAGTGTATGTAAAATGCCTTAGTTAGATTATGATTGCCTGTCCACTAGGAGGTTGTTCTACTATCATGTAATTTGCAGAGAGGAAGATAGAAGGAAAAGCCCCTGAAAAATGTTGTTACATGTGCCAACTGTTTTCATCTTGATATCTTTGATTTGGTGCAGGTGCATCCTCTTATTCTCTGAAGAGTGGTTGAGTTAGAGAACTGATTAGTTGAATGGACGAAATTATGTCAGAAATGTCGAATAGAAATCCTGCTTCTAGTGTTATTGCAAGGTTAATGGGTATTGATGAAGTGCCATACCAACAACCTGCTCAAAAGAAACCAAGAGTGCTATCTGAGAATTACCTGAGAAGAGTTGCTTCTATTGGTGTAAGAGAAAAGTTCCCAGAAGATTATCCATCTAGTTTGAGCATGGAGAAGTATGAAGAACCCAACTATGTCTTTCAAGTATTAGAAACATTGAAGAGAGACAAACGCCATGGCAAGTCAAGTGGGAGGAAGAAAGTAAAGCTGAAGTCAACAGGAGTTTCAGAAGATCAAAGCCTTAAAATTCCGCTTAAATGTTCTGATGCATCAGAAGTTCCCGATTCAATGACAGGAAAATATCCCTGGAAACTGGATTATTTGGTTAAGGACAAAATCAATGACCCGGCGGAGGATCATTTTTGCCTTCAATTAGGAGGTAAAGATTTCGGGTTATCATTTACTTCTGGATGTGAACATGGCTGCATATGCAGGAAATGTATGAACGAGAATCTCAATGCTGACAGTCAAAAGAATATTTATAGTATGGTTCATGGCCTTCCCAGAAGACAGCTTTTAGGATCAGAATCCGTGCAAAGTTATGGTTCCTGCCTCCCGGCTAGCAGGAAAGTTCTTCAGAAACCAAAAGCAGGAAAAGCAGAGAATGCCCCTAGAAATTTATCATATCCGACTAGTTCTCCACAAGTTTCTTGTTTAGGTCTTTGGAGGCATGAGGAGATTCTTGTTTCTGGAAACAGAAATCTTTGTCTTGAAGTTAAAGAGAGGAAAAGAACTAATAATGGCATGTTAATCACCAGGCCGAAGTCCAGATTTTTAAAGGGCAAAGCCAGAAGGTTGATACATGATGAGGACAGGCACTTGGAATTGAACAGGTGCACGATTTTGGTAAAGGATGGATATTCTTCTTCTTGTGCCTCAGAGAAATCAGTTCATCAGGTTAGTTGGCATCTTTCTTATACAAAGCAGTTAATACTTCAAAATAGTTTAAGAAGATCAATCATGTAGCAAGTTATCATGAACACGTTAAAATGGATGCTCCAGGAGGCCTGAAATCTTCCGGTCAAGCTCGATTACATTCTCAAGAAAATTGTACTGTATCAAATGATGTGATGCTTTGTCATGCATATATATGTATAAAGCTAACCCTTTCTAGTTTCTACTATTCATGATGAACAATCCTGATAGAGAATCTACGATGTTTCCTTCAAAGGCTGTAGGTAAACCAAAGCATTAATTATTCACCTTGCGGTTATATAGACAATTCAACTAGAATGATCTTTTACAAATTGAACCTAAGATCTTTAATCAAGGTTATTGTGAATATGCTTCCCAAGTTCTTCCGGTATTCTAAATATCTTTTGTTTTTTGCTTCTGTACATGTTTGTGGACTTGTAATAAGTTTTTTGTTAGATTCTTAGCTAGATTTATAGTCAGCAGACAGACTTGCTAGTTATTTTATAACTCGGACCTGATATTTAGTCTTACCACTGAGGGCTCTTTGAGAATATTGCAGGATGTATCTAAAGGTGCTTTTGAAGAAGATTGTGCTAATTCACAATGGTCAGGCACAGACTCTGAATCTCGTATGGGCTTGGAGGAGTCTCGCTATCCTAGTCCAGTTTCAGTACTGGATCCGTTTTGCAAGAATGATCCTCTGTCTTCTTCTGACTGTTCAAGAAGTGTCAATGTTGCTTCTTTGCCAAGTGAGTGAGCAGATACTGGTTTATGTCCACTTCCTTTCTATTGTAATTTGCATTTAGGGCCATTGAACTGATTATCATTATCTTCTTCTAGATTTAAACATGCAACTTGAGCTTCTGAACTCCGAGGCATCGGATTCATACTCTGAAGAATCTGGAATGGCAGTGTCTAGTGATGCAGAGACTGGGGAAGGGTCAGTTGGTGATTCCGGAGAAAATGAGCACATTATGAGATCATTCAAAGCTGAAGAGTGTAGGGATTTCTCCTATCTGGTAGATGTGTTAACTGAGGCAGGATTTCACAGTGAAGACCTCCATATAGGCTTCAACTCATATCGGTGTGAAGAATGTCCAATAAGTTATACAATCTTTGAGACATTGGAGAAGAAGTATGGTGGGCAGATATCTTGGAACAGATCAGAAAGGAGGCTTCTTTTTGATCGCATAAATTCGGTGTTGATGGAAATTTTAGAGCCATCAGGAGGCCTTCTAAGATGGACAATACCAGTAGCAAGAAGGCTCAATGTTATGCATGGTCAGGAGGTTAATGAAGATGAGTTGTGGAAGTCATTGGTGAGCCAGGAAAAGCAAGCAGGCAGTGAATGTTTGAAGTTTTTCGGAAAGGAAGACAGATGGTTGTTATTGGTGGATGAAGTTGAGGTCATTGGTAGAGAAATTGAGGATTCTTTGGTTGATGAGCTAGTGGAAGAATGTTCTTAGCTTGCAGAGCTTTTGAGATACAAGTTTTTGATTGTAGCCATAGGCATGTATGTGTAATCTTTTAGAGCACGTTACTCGTTTTTGATGGAGTGACAGAGAGAGGTTTTAGAAGAAAAAGTTTTGATATGTTGAGATGTATATTGTTATCTGTGAGAGAAAGGATGAATATAGGTAAATTTGGAATAATTCAACCTAAAGAATTCCAATAGTTGAAGACCCTCGTGAGCTTACTGTTTTTGCTTAGTTTATAATTGTATTGAAGCAACGTAAAAAGATGTATCTTTTGAGAATTGCTGTTATGTATGGCTAGAGGGTGCTTTGAAGCTGTATGGCACAATGGGCATTTGGTCTAGTGGTATGATTCTCGCCTAGGGTGCGAAGCTCCCGAGTTCAAGCTTCGGATCCAGAGTCCTGACACGTTACCAAGCGTGCAGGCATCTGCGTTACTATGTAAAACCAAAAAAGTTCGTTTGATTAACATAAGAAAGCTTTCTCATTCACTGGCAGCCATTACATCTCAAGGTCCACTAAGCTGTTTGACTCGATCTCTCTCAAACATATAATAAACACACAAACCATAACAACAATCTAACTCACACTCACACTACTCAGACAGATAAACACTGATGTGCATGATCGTGTCAACTCCATCTGTAATGTGCTGATCCTCCTGATGAATCGACTCAACACTCGCATACCCACTCGCATACTCATACTTCCCGGTGCCACCAATCACTGCAACCTGCGACTCCGGCGATGCTGTCCTGTGCACTCCAAACAAGCTGATAGTGTCCCCAACGCTGTCGTGATGATCTCCACCGTCATGCAACAACAATGTCAGCGCCATAGTATGACTAGTCCCGTCCAACGAACTTGCCAAGTAAAAGCCTTGAGCTTTTCCGATCACAGCCGATCCCAACTCGTGCCCTTCAGTCAACTCGTCGTCAATGACCGTGATCGACCCGAACATGAGTTTCTGTAATGCGGAGCCTGCTGGGAGCTGACCGGCGGTGACGAAAGGTTGGTTGTTGCCGTTGACAACGTTGTTGTTGTTGCCGGTGTTTTGAAGAACGGTGCTTGTTTGAGCTCCGTTGAGACCGGACAACAATGGAGCAGTGTTGGGGTTTATAAGGTTGTTGAGATTGTTAAGGTTTGCTAATGGAGTCGCACCTTGAAGTGGGAAGAAGTTGTTGTTCGGTACAGAGAAGGGAATGCCATTAATGTCTGTGCGAGCTATGAGGCCTGTGACCACCCTGACTGACGGATGCGACCCGCCTATAATGTCATGCATGAAGAAGGACAATGCAGGTTTCGCTACGGTGGCGCTTGTGGAAGCGGTGGAAGCCGGTCCGCTTGGTAAGGTGGTTGCAGTTGTGGGACCTGGGATTGGTGCTGCTACGGTGACAGGAGGAGATACAGCTGGGGTGGCGGGGTTTTCTGCTTCGTCTAGTGGAGGGTCAGCTCCGTCGGCGGCGGCGGCAGTAGGAGGGGCGGTGGCGGGGTTTTCTGCTTTGTCTAGTGGAGGGTCAGCTTCGTCGTCGGCGGCTGCAGTTGGAGGGGTGGTGGCGGGGTTTTCTGCTTTGTCTAGTGGAGGGTCAGCTTCGTCAGCGGAGGCGGCCGTAGGAGGGGTGGTGGCGGCGGTTTGACCGCTTGGTAAAGTGGAGACCGGTGGACTTTCTGGGTCTACTTCATCAAGCAATCTTGCTGCATTAGCATAGGAAACCATTAAGAGGAAGATAAAGACTATTGCTTTGACAGATTTGGCTTTTGCGGAGAGTGAATCGGCCATGTTTGGGTCTGTTTGAATGTATAAGAACTTGAAGATTGAATTGAATGGTGAAGCAGCAAGCAATCCATGGTGGATATTTATACAGAGAGGATCATGATCAGATTCAGAAGTGGAGCTGATAAAGTGGGTTTGGTGTTGTGTGTTTTGAGAGACAATACCAAAGCTCCTGACAATAACGGTGCGGCGTTTTGGAGCAGTTAATAAGTTCACAATCAATGAGAATTTGTTGCACCAAATCTGCAAGTTAAAACCATTGTCGAGTTTGAAATTCTCAATATTTTAAAAATAAGATCAATACTTAAACCACTAAAATAAAAAATGTAAAGTTTAAAGAGTTTGATTTAATAAATTATAAAATTGATTAAAAATTAAATAAATTTGAAAATTTTGAAATATGCTTTAAAAATTGCTCTTAATTACGTAAATTAAATTAAGAAAAGATATTGTTAAATAAAAATTAATTGATTTATATTAATTTATAAAAATTTATTAATTTAAAAAATGATCAATTAATTGATAAACTGATCAATATTTAGAAACAAATTTATTAAAATAAATTAAAGTAAAAGATTAAAAATCGAATAAAAAATTAACCATTTCAAAATTTTTATAAATCAAGTCAATTGAAATTTTTAATCATTAGAAATTGGTGACAAAAGTTCGAATTGATCGAATTTCGAGTAAAATGGATCTAGAATTATGTTATAATAGTAAAAAATATTTTTCATATATTAGTGAAACTTACTTATTTTGTAGTATGTATTAGGTAAAACATCCACGCACAAAATAACTTATAAATTTCAACGTTTTAAAATTCGGGTCGAAAATTAAACTGATAAGACAAGAGGTTTACGATTTAAAAGATTCAACCGATATTAAATTTTCATAAAATTGGTTAAAAATTAAATAAATTTAAAACTTAAAATATGATTAAAAAATATTGTACTTGTTGATTATAAAATTTGAAATTTAATTAAAAAAGAAATTATTCAGTGAACATTAATTAATTAATTTTGATTTATAACAATTTGTAATTTACAAAAATTGGCTGATTAATTAATAAATCGATTAGTTTTTAAAAACAGAATAAAAAGTTGAACAATTTAAATTTTTTACAATTAAACCGACTAAACTAGTTGGGTTTTTTTTAATCATTGATAAATTATATGTCTAAAATAAATTAGTTAAGTTAGCTAACAAGTGATTCAAAGTTAAACAACATATTCGAATCAATTGAACTTAGAAAATCCAACATCTTTTACCGTTCGATCCAATGTCACGAGTATTTAGTGAGACACAATTCAAATAATCCTATTAAACGTGAAGTATATCGAGTGATTAATAGAATCATGTTGAATATCATATCACCCATGTTTTTCATTAAAAAATATCATATTACTCCTTGTATAAAATATTTTAGAGTAATATTGTTTTATTATATTTTATTTATAATACAATTTTATTTATTTAATATTTTCTTTGTACTTTTATATTCTATTTCTATTTATACACGTAGAATATAAAAAGTTTCAAAATTATTACGTAATAATTAATAAATTACTTAATATAGAAATTTTAATGCACACTCTCAAAATCTTATCCACAAAAGAAAGTTTTCTCTAAATTAAAATTTTCTCATTTATTTCTTAACTCGACTAGGGAAGGGCACCTGCTCAGGACCCATTATTGACCTGCTCCTATTTTACTTCATTTTGTTCTTTATAAGAGTCTACTGTTGACAACCATAAAGAATAAACAGAGACAAAATATGATTTTTTTTTACCTTACCCAAGGCCTATATCAAGAATGGGCCTAGTTGTCGTTAACTTGTTCAATGAATTTTTTGATACAGTGATTTACTAATTATTAAATAGATCAAAGATTTACTTATAACATATCTAAAAGAGAACAAAATCCAAATTATCCCAAAAAAAACAGGAAAGAAGATAATAACAAATGTCACAAATGTTTTATAATCAGGTTAACTCTTTTTAGATTTATTTTGATTAAGTGAAAAAGGTTAATTATCAAATTTTCATTAACAAGTTTCCATTACATTCTTCGAATCCTACCTCGATTTGTTATAACTACATTTGTATTATCCATAATTGCCGGAATATAATTTGTATTTTGTAATTTAATGTGAGAACTTTTGCTCTTCTTGTATCATAAATGGTTTAAACGTTATGTAAGGTAATGCGTATGAATCCTAGTTTTAAGGTAATTGATATTATGCTTGAAGGAAGTACATTCGTATAGGTTGTTTTCTCAGTTTTTTAGTGTTAAGTCATTAAATTGCACTTATTTTGGACGTAATTATTGTTAAGGTGTGAAAATTATTATCCGAATTTAATGGA
>JANQBM010000003.1:32770756-32786916 GCA_025594535.1 Erythroxylum domingense | reverse complement strand
CTAACTCTTACCTACTTCATTAATGCCATTACATGCTAATTAATGTCATATGCTATTTAATGCTATCATATTTAATTTCTATCATCTTAATTAATGCTAACTAAATTACTTAATTAGTCTAATCATGCTTTATTAAATAAATAAATAATATTTAAAAAAAATTTTGGGGCTAATAATCAAGAAATGAAAAATTTCTTAAGAATGACTTGACTAGTGGGAAGGATCAATTTCAAGACACAATCTCTGATAATGATCATATGGATACTCAACCTTCCACCTGAAACAGTAAGGCGATTGTCATTCACAACGATCCTCAAGTTCAAATAGACGTTTGTACAACCAACTGTTGAAATTCAACAGCTTACTATAAACATAAACGACAATAAATTTTTTTTCATAAGTTGTTAATAATCTAGTAGATCCAGTTATTCAGGAATTACCTGACAATATTCAGCAACCAGTTAAACAACAGACTCTACAGGAGAATGTTGGTGCAATATTAAGGAGATCTACTAGAATAAGAAAACCAGCTATTACTAGTGATTATGTTGTATATCTACAAGAATCTAACTACAATATAGGAACTGAAAATGATTCTGAAACCTTTTCACAAGCCATAAGTTGCAATGAATCAAATTTATAATACAATGCTAACAAGGAAGAAATAAATTATATGAAGAATAACAGTGTTTGGGATATTGTTGAGTTGCCTAAAGGAGCAAAATCCATAGGTTGCCAATGGATATTTAAGATAAATGAAGACTCATTAGGCAACATTGAGAGATACAAGACAAGACTCGTTGTTAAAAGATTCACTCAAAAGAAAGGAATCGATTACACAGATACATGTTCTCCTGTATCTAAAAAGGATTCACCTCATATAATTTTAGTATTAGTTGCTCACTTTGATTTAGAATTGCATCAAATGGATGTGAAAACGACTTTCTTAAATGGTGTCCTAAAGGAAGAGGTTTACATGAAACAACCAGAAGGATTTTCCTCGACTAATGGTGAGCATTTGGTTTGCAAGCTTAAAAGATCCATATATGGATTGAAACAAGTATCCCTCTAGTGATATTTGAAATTCCATGATATTATCTCATCATTTGGTTTTGAAGAAAACGTCATGGATCAATGTATATATCAGAAGGTTAGTAGGAGTAATTTTTTTCTTGTATTATATATGGATGACATATTACTTGCAACCATTGATAGGAGCTTGTTATATGATGTGAAATAATTTCTCTTTAAAAATTTTGAAATAAAAGATATGGAAGATGCGTCATATGTCATTGGCATTAAGATACATCGAGACAGATTCTGTGGTATTTTAGGTTTGTCTCAAGCAACCTATATTAATAAAATTTTAGAGAGATTTCGAATGAAAGATTATTCACTCAGTGTAGCACCCATTATGAAAGGGGATAGGTTTAACTTGGACCAATGCCCTAAAAATGATTTTGAAAGGGAACAAATGAAAAACATTTAATATGCTTCTGCAGTCAGAAGCTTGATGTATGCTCAGGTTTGTACAAGACTTGACATTGTATTTGCTATTGGAATGTTAGGCAAATATCAGAGTAACCAGGATTAGATCACTGGACAGCTTCAAAGAAAGTATTGAAGTACCTTCAAGGTATCAAAGATTACATGCTTACGTACAGATGTACTGACAATATAGAGGTAACAGGGTACTCAGATTCAAATTTTGTGGATGTGTTGATTCATGGTAATCAACATTAAGTTATATCTTTATGTTTGCCAATGGAATCATATCTTGGAGGAGTGCCAAGCAGTCTTCGACTGCTACTTCCACCATTGAGATTGATTTTGTTTCTTATTTTGAGGCTACGTCACATGGTGTATTGCTAAAGAGTTTCATATATAGGCTTAGACTTGTAGATTCCATTTCTAGGCCATTGAGGATTTATTGTGACAAATCAGCTGTTGTTTTTCTAGCTAATAACAATAAGAGTGATAGTCGAGGTAAACACATCAACATCAAGTTTTTATGTATAAGGGAACGTGTTAAGGATAAGAAAGCATATTAACACTAAATTGATGATAACTGATCCTTTAACAAAAGACATGCCACCAGTGAAGTTCAAGAATCATGTTGTTAGAATGGGATTGAGTTCCATTATATAGTTTTTATTGTATGGACAATGTTATTTTCATGAAACTCTTATAATATTTTCTCATATTATGGTACCCATTACTAAATTTTGAGAAAATTGATTGTTTTTGGACTTAGAATAAACATATGATTTATTCATTAAGTAATGCTACCATATTCAGTTGACACAATTATAATATACCGTAATACATAAAAGATAATACTCCATTATTAGAGGACCTATCGCCATGATTCGAATATTGTACTTGGATCGGATTAGGATTTGATACCAAGTTAAACGTATAAATCAAGTAAGAGAATGTGAGAACTTTTCCTCTTCTTGTGTCATAAATGATCAAAACGTTATGTATCTATTTTATATGTTGTTTCTTAGTTTTTGGGTTTCTAAGCTTCTTTTCTCTTCTGAAAGACATACACCATTGTATTGGGATTTGAGAGCGTAGAAGAATTTCAAAACGCCGCTCTTCAAGCACCAATAACAATGGTAGGAGGTATTTCGTTTTTTCTTCCGCATTAATTTTATATAATATTCTAATGTATATTATTGTTGAATATATGTTAACATGTGCTTATATTAAAACTTTGGTTACATAGAATGCTATCTAACTGAGATAAGCATCGAACAAAACGAGTCTTTCGGTTCTTTTTCCTTTCCTGACAGCTTTAGAATCTTCATCCACAGTCTTAATCACTGCATAACCATTAGCACCAAGATACTTTCCACGTCCACCAATTATAGCAACATGAGACTCCGGACCATCAACCTTGTACACACCGAAAAACCTTAAACAATCCTTAAATTCATCACCAGCAAAACTCGCTGTCATTGCCATCATATGACTAGTTCCATCTTCTGAACTAGCAACAAATATTCCAACTGCTCTTCCAACAAACTCGGAGTTCCTGCTAGAGAATAACTCTTCCTCAACTTCTGTTACACTCCCGTACTCTAGTTCCTGCAAGGTTGCTCTATCAGGAAACCGCAGACCAATGCTCGAAACATCAAGTGTTTGTGAGACCGTGTCCATGGGATTGGATTGTGACAAGGGTATGCCTCCAATAGGAGGAAACAGGCCTAGAGGCTTTGGAAATGGTATCTGGTTGGTGACCCTCGTGGTCGCAGGTTTTGGAGATGAGCTTGTGGAGTTCAGGACATTTCGCATTAAGAATGTTATCCTGTGATGGTTATGGTGGTGGTGGTGGCGGTGATGATGGGTTGGAGTTGAGTTGCCAAGAGTTCGAGCAGAAGACCATTCGGTGATGAAGAATAGTAAACAAACTAGGGTTTGGAGTTTGGCCATTCTCGTTTAAGCTTTTGGTTACAGATTTTGGTAGCTTATAAGGGTAATAGAATAGATCAGATGTGGAGTAGTAATTGGAGTTGTTAGAGCAAGTAGTGTGTTTGGTGATATGGTATAGCGTCAGAATTTATTTGGTATCTGAAACTGAAACTTGTCTTCTTTTCAGACCCTTTGATCAAGATATTATATTTAACATTATTTTCATATTAAAAAGTCCAGCTTTTGGATTTTAGACTAAATTTTAGACCGAATTTGTATTCTATTAGGCGAAAATTGTCAATTCTAATTATATTATAAATTATAATTGATAAAGTTAGCAAATCGATGTGGGATTTAGTTTAAATTTGGAGGGACCGACTTAGACTTTGTCTAACTAAATATAAAAAGGCGTCTTTTAGAAACAAAATCAATCAAATTTTAATTGGTTCAAGGCTTATTTTGGGTGAGCGGTGACGATTGATAACCTGCTTAAATGATCTCAATAAGTATTTATGTGATTGAGATTGCTATTTTAGTAGCTGCTGAAACGTAAAAATAGTTATTTGACAAATGCGGTTACGATTGTTGAAAAGAAATAAAATGACTAAAAAGCTATTGATTTAATAAACTATTAATTGTTGTATAAATAATTAAAAATGTATTATTAATCATATAAATTTAAAATTATAAATAATAAAATATTAAATTAAAATAAGAAAATATAAATAATAAAATAAATAATAAAATTCGTTGAACTTGTTTTCTATTAGTTGAGGGTATAATTGAAAATAATAATTATCAGAAGGTTATTAATGGAAAGTAAAATTTCTACTGAAAAAGTACTTTCTTAACACAACCCTCTTTCTACTTATCGATTTCTGCTATGGCATCGTACTTTTCTCCAACCTTCAGTTGTTCGCATTATCCCTACCACACCGCAGATCCAAACACAACCTAATTATGTGAGTTGGTTTGGACCAAGATAAAGGGATGGATCAGTCCTAGCAATCGCGAATTATTATGCCCAATATTTTAAAAATTAAATCAGAAATTAAACTATCATAAAATTAACGAAAGATTGAATAAAATTAAAAATTTTAAAATATGATTAAAATATATTGTCCTTACTCATCGAAAATTTTAAAATTTAAATAAAAAAAGATTATTAAATAAAATAAAATTTTTTTATTTTAATTTATAATAACTTATTATTTTATAAAAATCGATCGATTAATTAATAAATTGATCGAAATAGATCAATTTAAGATTTTTACAGTAAAATAAGTTAAACTGGCTAAATTTTTTAATTATAATAGTTTGTGATTATTGTAAAATAGAAAATTCTCAAGATTTTTTGTAGGGAGGTGTACTTTTCTTATCCTTCTAGATCCCCAGAAAAAAGTGTCCTTCTCCTGACAATAAAATCTCTGTAGGTTCGTTGAAACTAAGAGATTGAAACACTTTTTTTTTTTCCATTTTCAAGATAAAATGCATTCCTGAATTGAATTCTATCCCGTAGAACAAGCTTTTCACATGCAAAACATAAGTGCCCTTCACTTTCCCGATAAACCCTTTATCCCTTCCCATTTCCAACTCAACTTCCTGATTCTGACACAGAGCAACTTCACTCACAGGCTTAACTTGATGATTCTTCAGGCTTGAACAAATCATCATTAGCTTGCTTTTGTTCCAACTCCAACCTCCTACTTCCAAGACTAATCCTTTCCTCTAACCAGCTTATAATATCAGAAAACACAATATCAGAATTTTCCTTAGGTTCTCCATACAATAAACCGTGCCACATTTCAGGATACATCTTGATGGTCTTGTCAGAACTTGAAGCCACTGTGAACAGTTGTTTGCTGACAGATTTATCTGTCACTCTGTCTTCCTCACCGTGGAGGAGTATAAATGGCAATGACACCTGATAAAGAAAAAAAAAGAGTTAAAACCCATCAGGAATTTGAGATAAAACACAAGGAAACAGAATAGGATAAGAAGTAACAGACCTCTTCAAGCCTCTTTTCCAGGTCAATGCTAGTTCTTAGAAGTTCATATCCAGTTTTCAAGCGAGGACGACCTTTGTAGCAGTATTTGTTTAGCCTAATCTGTGATTTAAGTGACCACCAGAAATGTTCAGATTCATTGATTTGTTACAGAAAGAAGAGTTGGAACTCCCAAGTTTGAAGAATTTCTTTTCTTTTTTGTTAGTTACCTCCTTTCTAACTTCAGGAACTTTAAATGCTGTATCAATGATGTCCTTGGTCGGGATTATTCTCCAAGTTGGAATAACATTGCTGAGCTTGGAGAGGACATTGACAACAACCGGAGATGGTCTCACATCCTCAGCAATCTGTGAAAAACAGAGTGATTAATATCCTAATGCAGAACATACGTGAAAAGGAAGTACATGAGCAATGCAAAGTCTGACAGAAAAGTCTTCTGTCAACTCTTTTTTTTTTGTTTCTTCTTCATTCTTTTGGCAGTTTCAGGTTCCTGGAAAATTGGCATCTTCGCATTGGGAAGGGTAGTCAAAGAATCTATTTTTAACCCTCTTAAGATAATTTTCTTCTAAACATGTGGAAGAGGCAAAACATTAGAAATAGAGGATCTAGATCCAATTTTGTAGGAAGACCAACATGGAAAATCTTATAACTATAAATTTTTAATATAAACAAGTAAGTGATCTCCACATATCCCGAGAGAAGAAGAGATCAGTTGAGAATTGAGATAAGCAAATTACAGGCTCAAAGTCCCAATCCACTAAAGGACATGAACAAACCTTACACATGGGGGCAACTAGAATAGCACCATCCCAGAAATTTGGCTGCTTTCTGTGAACAAGGAGAGCCACTGCTCCTCCCATGGATTCTCCAAGCATATACCTCATTTTCCCATTATTCTCTGTCTTCTCTGAGAAAAAATCCAAAAACAGAAGAAGATAATAATCATCACCCACTTAAGATCATAAAAAAAGAAGTACTTGGATCAAAAGAGTTTCAGAAATTCTTACCACATATGCTACTGAAATGATTGCAGCAATCATCGATGACATAATCCATACACTCGACATAACCTTGAATCCCATCTGATTTTCCATGCCCTTCGTAATCTATCCCATGAATGGCATATCCCGCTTTTGCAAGTCTCATCGCAGTACCTGATTGAATCAGAAAATCATCCAAAAAATCAGAAATGAGGTCATCAGAAAAACAGAGCAGATTTTTCCAGGAAAAAAACAGTAAGACTAACTGTTCATGGTGATGCTGCATTCCATGGCGTAACCATGGCAGATGAAGACTAATGCTTTCGGTTCCTGGTTTATTGGAATCCATGAGCACGTAAAAAGCTTCAGCCCCCGACTGTTCTCTATGAACTCCTGCCAAAGTAATCAGTTTTCAGGACTTGAATCGATTACAGACAAAGCCAGAACCAAATAGATTTCCTGAACAGAATGAAACCAACCTCATCGTATCTGATGCCTTCAATCTCTCGGGCCTGCACATGTCAATCCATGATTTAGAAAAGAAACAGAACATAAAAAACAACAACAGATAAACATAAGATGCAAGAGACGAGTAGGCAGTAGTACCATGAAAAAAGATTCTTCCAGGAAGTTGAAATGTTTCACAGAGTCTAAACCAAGACTTTTTAACGATTCAAAGTAGAACGAACCAGAGAAAACTGAGAAGGTAGTTGTTGTTGCTATTCCAAAACGTGGTTTTTGAGACTTAGCAACTTTGGATTTATATAAGAGTACAAATTGGATAATAACAACATAACGGACTCCATTAGTGAAAGGCATTACAGAGTGTTTAAACTTTTTAGAGCATTGAAAAAAAAAAAAAGCTGAGAAAATCCTATTTTTAATTCTTGATATTTTGTTATAATGTAGGATTTCAGGAAATCGGAAAACCTCATTTATTGACATAAATAGAAAAAAAGATCTAATGTGATCTTAACAGAACTGACAATTTGACTACATCAAAAACTAAAATCATGCTTAAAATCATATTCATTTATTCCTAATATTTGTATAAAAGGCCAATTTATATTTCCATGTAAGTCTCTAATAAGGTTATAATATCATAAAAATTTAAATAAAAGACATCATATTTTTATGTGATTTAATATATTTAAGTTTTTAATTTTAAAATTATTGAATTAGTTTTTTAAAATTTCAAAAGACGACAACAATAACACTCGGTAGAAATTTCACTGATACGTGAGATTTAAAGAGGTCCAATATTACGCAAATGTACCTCTAACTACTATCAAGACTGTTTTCAAATGATCTACGTGAAGAG
This sequence comes from Erythroxylum domingense, assembly GCA_025594535.1. NCBI lineage: Eukaryota > Viridiplantae > Streptophyta > Magnoliopsida > Malpighiales > Erythroxylaceae > Erythroxylum > Erythroxylum domingense. The sequence goes on along the minus strand of JANQBM010000003.1, from coordinate 32,779,192 downwards.
AGAAAAAAATTTATATTAATAATTTGTATAAATTATATATTTTGGATAAAATATTTAATCAATTGACAATTTAAAATTAAAAAATAAATTTGATCTATATGTACATTTTGGTTCAATTGGCATAAATGGTTCCAAAGGGCTTAGATTTACAAAATTACATAATCTAAATAAATATATGACTTCTTCCTATCAAAATCGTTTAAAAAGGGGCTTTTCGTGATAATTGAAAAAATGTAATACAAAAAGAAGAAGAAATAGTAAATGGGTCACGCACATTAGATAAGAATAGTTGAGACAACTAGACAAAGGAGAAGAAAAACCACGCATGACGCGTCTAGTGTTTTCGTTCCTATCCTGTTACGAGGCTCCCACTTGACGTACTTAGTAAGGTGAGGATACGACCCAATTGACCCGTCGTTTTGGACGTCTTAACATTTGCCGGCAGGCAAATTTGACCAAAAATGTTTTTTCTTGTTGTATTATTAATTACCATAAAGTTTATAATAAAAGTCAATGAATCCCCCAATAGCCGAATGTGGACTACATTACCACTTGGACGATCAAAATTGGACTACATGGTAAATTCGCATAGAATTAGAAATTCTTTTTTTAATAATTAAATATTTATTTATTTATTCTCTAATCAAAGTAAAAATTCAAGGAGACTGGTAGAAGAGTAAATTATAAAAAATAATCCTATAACATGCAATTTTTCTTTTTATCGATATTTTATTATTAATTACAAATTTTCTATTAATAAGATAAATTCTCTCCTTTTTTTTTTTTTGAACAAAGAAATCTGGAGTTGTTATCATTTGGATGCTTATTGAGTAAATTTCCGAATTAACGCAATAGCTTGCAAATTAAGTTAACTGGGTACTCCGCACTAGACAAGCTCTGTACGATAGGCTCGATCGAGAGAGTGTAAATAGGAAGATTTGAACATGGGACCTTTTGACTCTATGCCTCCCACTCTACTAACTCGGCCACTCCTTAGGAACATAAATTCTTTCTTATTTAAATATAAATGATAAATGACAAAGAAAAAAATATTTTAAAATATACAAAGGATACGAAATTTTATATAGTCTGGATCTCTTTTTATTTACTAAAAATTCTTTGTTGCTGAATTTAATTATGACAATTTTTATTACTATTTTAATACTTATTATTTGTTTTTATTTATTTGTTATTATTTCTTATGAATTATTGAGAAATAGTATATCAACTAGTTAGAGGTAAGGATGTATACAATGGATCTCCCCAGATCTCACGTTTAGCGGGAGTTTTATTAAGTTGTTGTTGTTATTATTGTGTAAGCAATAAGAATGAAGAGATTTTAATTATTTTGAGCTTATGTCAAGATAAATATAATAAATATAAAGATAAATATAATAAATAGTTTAAATAGACTAAAATTATGAAAATACCTTTTAATTAAATAAAAACATTCAATATGTTTTTATTTTTCAACTTCCCCAATTTTCTGGAGAAGCTTAAAATAACAATTGTTGATCTTTTAACTAATTTTTAATTAGATTTTTCTTGTAATGGCACATTAGCCAACGTTTTTATCTTTGAATTAACACGCAACGACATTACTAAGGGCGGCTTATATTCCGAATTGAAAGGAGCGAAACATAAGAATATGTAGCTTTTGTGCAAGAAATTTCGGCAATGTCCTTTTCTTTTACGTTTTCTATTTGATTCAAACCCACCAAAAAAAACAAATATTTTTGTCTCAAATTCCTTTTGTTTTACGTTTTTTCAAATATAATAATTAAGTCAAACATTAAAAAATTTTAATCTAATATTGCGGAATTTTATTTTCTCTCCTTTGATATGTAATTTTAATTATTTAATTTAATTTTTATAATTTCGAGTTTCAAAAAAAAAAAGAGAAGGTAACATTTTTCTGAAAAAGAAATCATTAAAAACTCAACTAATTTGGCTAGTTTAACCGAAAAAACTTTGAGCCGTTTAACTTTTAATTTGGTTTTCAACTTGCTAGTTCGATTTATTTTAATTACCCTTGTTGTTAAAGACCTATCAATTGATTCATTAATTAATTGAATAATTTTTATTAATTAATAAGTTCTTATAAACTAAAATAATTTAATTAATTTTTATTTAATAATCTATTTTTCAATTAAATTTAAAATTCTTTGATAGATATGGACAATCTCTTTTAATCGTATTTCTAATTCTTTAATTTTATTCAATTTTTAGACAATTTTATGATCATCTAATATCGATTTTAAACCTTAAATGTCTTATTTTACCAATTTAATTTTCAGTCCAATTTTTAAAATATTATTTTAAAATTCAAATAAGTTTTGTTAGTTACATAAAAGTTATCATATTCTTAGGAATCAGAAAATGAGTTCAGATTATCTGTTCCGTTATTATGTTCTTATCCTGTTTCATAAGTATCTATCCATCTATTTTTTATAGGTCTCATTTATTAAATAGATGGATGCTTATGGAGCATAATAAGAATAGGGTAATGACAATAGATGATTTGTTCCCCAAAGATTAACATTAAAAAGTGTACTAATTTTCATACTTTCCAAATTAAATTAACAATTAATTAAACTTAATCTTAGGTGAAAACACCAATCATTTAGTAACCAAAGTCATCAATCTTCTCCTTGATCCATTCTTTCTTCCTTTCTTTAACTTGGAAGATATGTGTAACTTGCACATAATTTTCTTAAATAATAAATAAAATTGTAATTATTATTTTTAAATATGTATTAAATAAATTATTTAACAAATTATTAATTTAAAACTTGATTCAAACTGCCCACGAGACAAAGTCAAAAGTACGCAACACAAGTAAGAGGAAAAGGTTGACCACCGTTTCGAATTGATGTCATTTCTAATTTAATAAATAAATAAATAAAATATCCATCCGTATAAACAAATATTAATATTTTTAATGTGTGGTAAAATAAAAAACCTTTCCAATTATTTAGGGCTCGTGATTTTTAATATCTCTGGATTTTGACTGCAGCTACTAATGGTAGGTAATTCAAAGTTCACAAATTTCATGCCTGATTTAGTGGTGAATTCATTTATGTGAATTCTTAAAAAAAAAATAGTGTTATAAATAATAAATAATAAATTATAATATAATTGAAATTAATTTGGTTATTGGTTAAATGATATACATAATCACGTAATTTTGAAGTTATTAACATATTTAAAATTTTGTTCACATTTATTAATAATATTTACGAGTTATTTAAGCCCAGATCTTGCATCTGAAAATGACTTCGATTGAATGTAGAATACGATTTACAGCAAAGATCAAAAAATATAAAATTTTTATATCTTTACCTATGAACTTGAATTCAATGTCTCTTTTAGGTTGTTATTAGTTAAACGTAAGGTTTTTAATATAATAGAATAAAACCAAGTAGAAAGGAATGATATATAATGGAATGAAGTGTAAATATATTTGATATTAAAAAATTATTATTTTGGAGGGATGGAAGAGTTTACATTGTGATATAGTGAAATGTTGTTTTGATGAAGAGTTTATAATGTAATATAGTGTAAAGTTATTTATCATTTTATATTTTATTTTAAACCTTTCAAATCGAAGATTTTGTATTTTTACTGTTTACGATGAAATGTGATGTAATATGAAACTCTCATATTCTATCCCATTTCATTTCATTATATTATAAAATTTTCTCTCAAACGATAGAATAATATTATATTTCATTATTAAAAGTCCAACTAAACATAACTTTTTTTTTAGAATAGAGAAACTCGTAGTTGCTATCCTTTAGATACATACTGGGTAACCTCTGGATTGATGCAATAACCTGCAAATTACATCAACCAGGTACTCTGCACTAGGTAAACTTTTTACGACAGACTCGATCGAATAAGTATTTGTATAAAATTTAAATTTAAATTATAATAAAAATTACAATTTTATTTTAAATAAAGATATATTATAACCTATAAAATTATTTAAAATATACATATAAAAATAACAATAACGAATAACAAGTAGGAAATGTAACGATCGAGTATGACCCAACTCACTTATAGTCCACTTTTGGTTCAAAAATCGTTTTTTTTTTAATTATATTGATGTTTATTTGAGACACAAACCGATTTAGCAAACATAATACACAGTTTATAATTTATAAGAAAAACAAAGTATAAACTTTTTCTGTAATTTAAGAAATTATAAATATTTAAAATTTAAAATCTTTGAAAAATTCCTTTTAATTTTAAATTTTCTAGAAAAACTTTTCTTTTGAATTTCAAATAAAAATAATAACAAATAATTGAACTAATTAAATGTTATTTATATTATAATTTAATACAAATCTTAAATTCAAATTTAAATAATTAAATCTAACACAAATAAATAATATATTATAATTATTTTTAATTATTAATTTAAGTCAAATTTAATGTGCTTGAGTCAGATTAAAATGCTAACTTGAATTATTATATTAATTACATTTAATTAGTCTATATTTAATGTTTACATTATGTATATTTTATCATTATTTTTAATAAAATTTAACAATTTTTAATTAAAAATAAAATTATAAAGAACTTTTATAAAATTTTAAAGATTAAAAAATTTAAAATTTTAAAATTATACAAGAAATTTATAATTTTATCCAAAAAAGGTTAATTACTAAAAAAAGCCAAAAAAATTTTAAATGTTCAATTTTAGTCCGAACTTTAAAAAGTAATGATAAAATACCCAAACATTCAAAAAATTTTCTAATTATAACCCAAATTTCAAAAAGTAGTAATAAAATGCTCAAATTTTTAATTTTTTCAATTCTAGCCCGACGTTAGTGTTTCTGTTAAGTTTACAGATGTGTCTTGTTACGTATTTAAGAAACCTTAACTATTAATATACTTCAGCTGAAATTAACATAACAAATGAATATTAATGAAACGATTTTGTTTAATCACATAATTAAAATAACGTCATTGTTTAAAAATGACCTAAATCAGATCACGCAACTCCAACAACTTTACGTTTTAATTTCAGTTTTTTCCTGCGTTTTCAGTTTGTTCTCTCAATGCCCTCATCCTTCAATTTTCAGATTACGTAACTTCAATGCCCTCATACTAAAGACATCAGGAGAACGAACTACAAACGAAAAGCTTACTGTTACAGTACGCTGTAATGTGAGAGTAACTTGGGACGTCAGAAAAATAAACAGAAAATAAAAGGTTGAGGGCATTGGGAGAACAATAGATAATGTCGGGCTAGAATTGAAGAAAATTGAAAGTTTGAACATTTTATTACAACTTTTTAAAATTTGAGATAGAATTGAAAAAAATTGAAAATTTTAGCATTTTATTGTTATTTTTTAAAGATTGAGTTATAATTAAAATTTTGACTAAAGTTTGAGCATTTTTTAGTAATTAACTATAAAAAAACAACAATGAAATGGAATGCTATGCAATTAGAGTCCAATGACCGTCCAGTCCTCACTCCCTGCGTACCAAGGCTATCTCCAACTATTACACTAAAATTTTATGTCAAATTTAGTATAAAAGAGGATATTCTAAGAAATTTTTTACACCAACTTGTTTATACTCCAGCCACTCTACACCATATTTGGTGATCAATTATCTTTAAACAATATTCCACAATAATTTAATTATTAACTAAATTAATTTATATTTATACAATAATTTATTTTGATTTATGAGAAAATGAGAATGAACTTCTAGGCTATTAATTATTGGTGTTAAATTAATATTTTCAGGTGTTTTAGTTTTACTTTTAATTTGATTATTGTAATTTTAATTTAATTATAATATCAAGTTTGGTTGTAATTATAATTTATTTTAGTCTGGTCGTAATTTCAAATATTTTTGTTGAGTTTTAATTTTTTAAACCAATGTTGTAGATTAAGTTTATGTACCTTTTATTTCAAATTAACCTTTTATTCTTAAAATATTTTATTAATGAATTTATAACATTTATAAATAAAAATTATAAATAAATATTAAAAATAAATTAATATTATATTCAATATTAATGTTATTTTAAAGTTCTCAATTAGATCTTTATAATAATATATTTTATGTAAAATAATAAATATTTTAAATTTAATTACATAATAAATTATGTAAATAAATCAGATAAAAAAATATGCCAAATATGTCATTTACAAATTTTGATATTTTACTGTTGATTACACTAAAATAGTGTCCAATTTTAGCGTGGTCCCCGGAGCGCATTCAACACTCACCAATTGGCATTGGAAAGTGAGAGCTACTAGCTTTCATGAAGAGTCGTCAAATTGATATGTTTGGACTTTTGTGGAGTTCGGAGTTCCTAAGAGGTCATGATGATGTTTAAGCGAACGACTTTGACAGCCCAGTGAGCCAACACAAATAACAAGCACGTAAGCCATCCGATTGTCACACAAACTTGCACTTCATTTCTCAGAAAACATTAAAGCATCTGTCACTCATTATTTGACTTCAGTGTTTAGGCAAAAAAGGGCCAAAAGCTGTTCAGTTTTTTGTTTAAGTGATAAGTTAAGTTTAAAGGTCAATTTAATTAATTATATATATTTATTAATATTTTTTAAAATAAAAGCTTTTTGGATTTAAAATTTATATAAGTTTATTTTATTTAATGCTAAATTAATTTAATAATAAATAAATAGATAGTAAGATTTAAACTTAAGGCTATTTAGTTATAACGACTCTAATATCATATTAAGCTCCTGTTTTATCACAAAAGTTTAAGTTATTATATTAAACTAATTTAATTAATTTTATATATTTGCTAATATTAAGAACTTATTTATAAGTAATAAATTACTCATTATTTAACAAAGTCGCATAGGTTCAATAACATAAAACTACTAATTAATCAGGAGTGCTGGCATTACTCAAACTTCTTCTAAAATTACTATTAATTTAATTTAATTTAATTTTTAAAATAATATATTTTAGTTTTTAAATTTAATATCCAAACGTCAACACCATCCAATTGCACATAAAAGAGGTACTAAAGATGCCACAAATGACAAATCACCATCACATTGGAGTTCCTATAAGTGATGGAGTAGTAGGAAGGTGACGAGTTATGACGGACTGAGTGTCCACATGACCCTCTTCAAATGTCAAACCTAATCACTTATCTATTGAATATAATCCCTTTCATCAGCGTTTGTCAACAAAGCAAAAGATAAAGATAATAAAGAGATGGAAGACGACGTGTGTGAAAGCAAATTGCAAATGGCATGACTTTCGGTTTGTGGAAACGGACGAGACATTATTGGCGTATGTGCATCGTATGATATTGGTTAGGATTAAATACTTTTACTTTAGATTTACAACAACACCGCCTAAAATAATAATAAAATATTAGTGCCAACAACAACAAAATAATAACATTTTAATACAAAATTACTGAGTATGTGAAATTTAGGAAAGTTCAGAAGTACGTAGTTTTGGTTTTAACTAATAAAAATACTGTTTTTAATAGATTCATATGAAAAAATACATATTAAGATAATAAAGTAATAACAATAAAAAATAAAACAAGATGGACATAAAAGATGATAATAAAAATAAAAATAAAAATAAAAATAATTACATTCAAATAAAAAATAAAAATAAATAATACAATAAATATAGAACAAGGTAAAAAGTAAAAATAAAGGATAAAATAAGTAAATAAATACAAAAGCAAGTAAATAAATAAAACAAATAAGTCATTACAATAAAATATTTAGGTTGGGTAAAGAAATATTTAGGCTAAATAATTAAGATAGAAGTCTTACATATTAAATGTTTAGGTTAAATTCACGATATAATGCTTGACGGAAGATGTTTAAAAGATCTATAATAATGAGAAGAATTTTTATACGTGAGATCTCGTTTATTTATATCCTTGCTAACGTATCAAATATACAAGGCTCTCTACTTTACAGGATTTGGAGAGAGTCATAATGTACGCACCATCTCTTTTATATTTTTACAAAGATATTGTTTTTGTTATTAAACCTGTAATCTTATAGTTACAAAAGAACAACTTTATTAATTTCTCCAAGCCTCACGGTAATGATAGAGTGCGTTTGGTTCAACTTTTGACAGGTAGAAAAGTACTTTTTTCACCGCAAAAGTTATTTTAAGAAAAAATGAGTGTTTGGCTGTAAACTTCAAAAGCACTTTTGGAGTAGAAATAGCTTTTGTAAAAGATAAAATACAGCTTTTTCAAAAGCTCAAATTTGGAGCTTTTCAAAAAAATACTTTTTTGGGTAGATTTTTTATATCAATTAATGAGTCTATTTTTAGTCCCTTTTATCCTTATGCTTTACAGATAATTCCCACAATATCCACAAATACATCTTCACGTTTATTTTGAGATTTATATAATATTATTTGAATTTTTTATATGTTTTAATATTTATTTTT
>JANQBM010000003.1:32722869-32770064 GCA_025594535.1 Erythroxylum domingense | reverse complement strand
TGTTTAATATATTTTAAATATTATTTATATTTTAAATAATTTTATTATAAAATAAAATATAGTTAAAATTAATAAAAATGCCTTTTATTTTTATGTTGCTAAATAGTCTACTGTATGAAGCTCTTTTTAAAAATTATTTTTTAATTGACAGCTAAACAGTCAACTGACTTTTTAAAAACGCTCTTCTCAAAAAAATTTTACTGACAAAAGTTCTATTGATAAAAACTCTACTTATATGAGCTCAACTAAACAGTCACTTAATGGGCATAGCGGGTCAAAACAATTGGTTGAAGTGAAAGTGACACAATGCTTTGAATAAATCCACTTAGCTATCATGGAATATTATAGTCGTGTAATTAGGTTCTTTTTTTTTTCCTTTTTAACATCATTGTCGTAAGAAGGAAAGTGAAGGCACCCCTTCACTCCAAAGATCCTCTCCTAATAAATAAATTGGGAAATTTAGTTTAAAATAAAATTAAATATAAACCCTCAAAGCCTATTAATTATTGATTCAACTAATGCAGGTTTCCCACTTGCTGAGGTATGAATCCACATTATTGGGGCACACTTGCATTCTTTAATGTAGCATATAAACGCAAAATAGAAATCTCATCCTTTTCTTGCTCTCTTCAAACTTCCCTTGTATTACTTTTTTTTTATTTTTGGATTATTGAATATTTTTGAAGTTATAATTTAATTTGAAGTGAATGAACTTATGAGAGAATAGAATTTTTTACTTTTTTACTCTCTTAAAATTAAGATTAAACTTAGACTAATTTGACTCTGTATCGAGAAAATTTATAAAAAAAGTAAAAAAATTATATATACTTCATTTTTTGAAGTTAACCTGAGTCTATTTACTTTATTTACAAGACTTGAATCCAACACTTTGTTTAAAAACAACCAAATTCCTGCTACTTGAACCAACATGCATAGCATGAATATCATCTTTTAACATTTCAGAATTTTTTTTTTACATCATACCCTTTACATCTACTAGCTAGAATTAAAGTTATATATATATATATATATATTATAGGTGAATTATATTCAAGCAAAGCTAGGGAGGGGTTATAACTTGAGATTTCGTGCCAATTGATAGTGTTTGCTCATGAAGCAAGTCTCATGATTACCCAAGCAACTTCTACTTGCAGTCACGGAAAGAAAGAGAAGCAAACATCTCTATCAGATAGTATCAGAACCTCTAAATATTCAGTTACTTGGCATGAAATCCATGGAAGAACTAAGATATAATGTTACTTTTATCCTTGACATCCGAAGCTTTCCTTTTGTGTTGAACTTTTTGAGTTATCACATGCTTCCCTATCTCACGGACCATAAATTGGATATTGATTTCTTGTTATATGGTTTTGAACTTTGTGTGATATTTTAGCTTATCCTTTTGTCCTGATAGCAACTTGTTAGTCATGCCAGTTCCATGCTTGAAGACAATGACTGCAAAAATGGTGTTTGTGCTTTATTAATAATATAAGAACACAAACTTTCTGGTAATCTACGGTTCTTTTTAATAATTAAAGCATGAAATCACTCATTCTTGAAAGGGAAATCCATGTTCCATTGCTTTTGGGAACTGAGGCCATTTATTTTAAATATAAGAAGCTTAAACTCTTGAAAACACGTAATAATCTGCAAATCACGGAATGAACTAAGGCTCGAAACTTGAACTAAGGCTCGAAACTTGAGAACTTTCCGTTAGTAGGTACATAGGAACAAGCTTTACCACTCACTAAGGCCATCCTTTGTAGGTTATCAAATATAGATTGATATTCCTGCAAGGAAAGGGTTTAAATTTCCTACGCGGAGGAGATGGTTCCTAGGTCTAGGCTAAGCCCATCTAAGGTCTTGATACATGGAACCTAACTCGTAAAAAGATTCTGCTTTGTATTGTACCTGAAATTCAGTGAACTCGATCCAAAACATACTTATAAAGACTAATTCAAAAATTCTTGAAAGACCGAGTCTGGTCCAATTTATAGCCTATTAAATTCTCTGTTCTATTTACTCCATTCTAATTATGTGTTATTAAATCTCGTTCATACATTTATGTGGAGTCCATGTAAATGTGTTGATGAGATTTAATGAAACATGATAAGAACACCATAATTGGTACAAAAGATCTGATCTCAATTCACAGGCATACTTATTTATCATATTTTGTTAAATCTTATCCATACATTTACATAGAACTCACACAAATATACGGATAAAATTGACTAAAACAGGGTTAAAACACCCTTACAAGCAAAGAGGATTTGGTGCGCAAAGAGGATTTGGTCTGTGTATGATGGAGTGGATGAAATTTCAGATGGTCATTGCTTTATTTCTAGCAAAAAAGAATAATTTAGCAATGTTTTGAAAATTAGACTGAAAATTAAACTAGTAAAATAAGAAATTTAAAAGATTTGTTATAAAATCGGTTAATAATTGAATAAAATTAAATAAATTGAAAAAATAATTCTAAGAAACTGTCATTAATTTAAGGTTTGATTAAAAATAAAGATTACTAAATTAAAAACTAATTAATTTATTTTAGTTTATAAAAATTCATTAATTCATGAAATTGCCTAATTAATGACTAAATTAAACTAGTAAAATAAGAAATTTAAAAAATTTAACTAGTATTAGACAGTTATAAAATTGGTTAATAATTAAATAAAATTAAATAATTTGAAAATATAATTCTAAGATACTGTCATTAATTTAAGGTTTAATTAAAAATAAAGATTATTAAATAAAAAACTAATTAATTTATTTTAATATATAAAAAATTGATTAATTCATGAAATTGCCTAATTAATGACTAAATTAATCGATTTTTAATAAAAAGAATTATTAAAATAACTTGAATTAAAATTTTAATATCAATTAAAATTTTTACGGTTAAACTATTTAAGCTGGCCAATTTGTTAGTCGTAAGTGTACCCAGAAGATAAGAACACGGAGGTGGTAGGAAATCAAACATCAGACATAAACATAAGCAAGATTCTAGACATTGTTCTTGATGGAAGAACTATGTCCAATTTGATCATCATAGTACTTGGACCAGACCATAGCTCCTACGTACTTGTTGGAACCCTTAATTGCACGAAGTACTATGGAAGTTAGTTCGGCTACAGGAATGAACCCACTTCCTGCTGCTTTTGGAGATGCAGTTCCGACCCAAGAATTTCCGACCAAAACATAGTCAAAAAATCCTGTCTTCAGGGTATTTCCTACCCAGGAATCAGGGAATGGACGTTGAGGAGCTGCTGTTAAGTTCACTCTCGGAGCTCCATTGCCGTATCCTAAAAGATAGCTCGCAGGATCGTACCTGTACAGGTTGGTGCGTCCTTCAACGTCGAAGTCGATGAAGAGGCCCACCTAAGCAGCAACTTTTCTAACATGCTCAACAGTGACCTGCGAGGTTTATCGTAGCCTGGACATTACCAAAAGTTGACAGGAAAGCTAAGTTCACAGATTCATAGTTTCGAAGCCATAGGATGTAATTTTGCTAATAGTTCTTCGCCTGCTTCGGCTGCAAGTTTCAATGTCAAATACACTCTCTTCTTCTCCATTGATGAGCTTGCAGGAAAGGAATTTATAGCAGCAGAAGGGGAGTAACCTGAATGCTGGAGTTTGTCTTTTTACCTATCATAATCTGCCTTAAAAGTGTCACGAGGAATCGGACTTGAAAATTTTGTAAGGGCTAAATCGTAAGAGTAAGTTATCAATTAGCAATTGTTCCAAAATAAAATACCTTTCTAGGCCCAAATAAATTGAATCTGACACTTTTAAGCCCAACCAGACCCATTCAGAACTAGCCCGGTCTATATAATCTCAATAAACCCTCTTAACTTCTAGGGTTTCATATCCACGGGCGTTAGGGTTGTTGCAGCCAGAGAAACGAAGAAATGGGTAAGTGAAATTGGAACTTAGTGAGTTTAGTTTTGATTGGATTATTGAATGTGTAAAGTAATGATTTTGTGTTGGTGTTGATGTGAAAATGGAACAGCTAGAATAAAAGTCCATGAGCTCAGACATAAATCAAAGCCCGAGCTTTTGAATCAGCTCAAGGATCTCAAGGCTGAGCTTGCACTCCTTCGGGTCGCAAAGGTCACTGGCGGTGCTCCTAACAAACTCTCCAAGATGTATACTCTCTTTGCCTCTATTTTTTATATGAATGTAAATTATGTATCTTCGTACTTAGAATCTGCATTTGGATGTCTATCTTCGTACCTATAATCTGCATTTGGATGCATTTTTCTGCTTTGAAGTCTGTTTAATTTATGATTGTTTCCCATTGTAGACTTTGGCTTGTGGTTTTTTTAAAGAATGCGAAAACGGAACTTAAGCTTGTGCTATAGGTTATTGTGTGCTATTTTTTCCTTTGTGGGAGTATAGTTTTTGTGGTCATCAATATATCAAATGTCTTTGCTGGATTTGTTGATGGCAGCAAGATCGTGAGGTTGTCAATTGCGCGGGTGTTGACCGTGATTTCACAGAAGCAGAAGGCTGCATTGAGGGAGGCATATAAGAACAAGAAATTCTTGCCACTTGATCTTCGTCCCAAGAAGACCAGAGCCATTCGCAGGAGGCTTACCAAGCATCAGGTACTCCTACTTTATAGTGAAATGCTTCCCAAATGGTGTTTGGTTGATGTGCATTTCAAATTGATTAGGAAGTAATATTTGTTGGTATGTCACATGTAGAGTTGTAGTGACCAGATGAGAAAGTGGTTGATATACAAGAAATGACTTATAATTAAGTGCTAAATTAAGTTAAGAGATAATGTTCTTTATTGCATTTGAACTTACTAAAGGCTTAATCATGTTTTTGCTTCGTTAAGATTCGGACACTTCTCGTGTCAAATCTAGTTTGTATGGATAACCTCGAGTACCCTTGTTGCATCTGGCATGATAATATAGCATTATTTTTGTCTTCATTGTACCAAGGTTTGATTGTCTTTTTCATGCAGCAATCATTGAAGACAGAGCGCGAGAAGAAGAGGGAAATGTACTTCCCCATGAGAAAGTATGCAATTAAGGTTTAAGATGTCTCTGTTATATAGGGCAATTTTAGTACCTTGAAATTATAAACTCATTCAGTTAACAAGTTGACTGATTATTTTTGTTATGTTGTGAACTGGAGTTCCCTTTTCATTTGATTTCATCTTTGTTACTTGGGAGGGTGTACATTAGTCACTCTGTCCAAGTTTTTAGTGTTGGAAAAAGCAGTTGAGAGGTATTACCGCTAAAGCTTATTGAGTTAATTTGGATCTCGATCTATACCCCATTGCCTTTGCATTACCTTTTACTCCCAATTAATAGGAACATGGACATATCATAATCCATGTTTATAGCAATTAATTAGCAAGCTTGATATAAGCCGGCCTGAGCTTGAGCCTGTTGCAGGTTTAGTTCGAGAAGCTTTGTCCTGTTTGTTGGACCGAATTTTGAGTTTTTTTGTTTTGAATCTGGCACCGTGAAGCTCAGCCCGAACCCAAATCATTTTTGGACTTGGTTGCCAATTTTATGTTGGACTGGGACTGGCCCATTTTGTCATAACCATGACCTCAAATTCCTGATGAGATCGGTCGTTGTAAATTTTCATAGCCTGCGTTCTACAAATATTTTTAAAGTAGCTTGATTCATCTTTGCCAATGTACAGAAGCACTACTCACAACTTTCCCTTATTAGTTTCATTATGAATTGGGAATCAATAAAAAAGACAAATCCCTTATCCTCGGTTAGTGATAGAGTGAATAGATCTGTCAGTTCTTGAAGTTGATCTTCTGATTCAAAATAGTGTTTTAATTATGGAATAAATGAAATAAATCAAAAAATAGTTTTTCGTTTAAGAAGTAAATCTTATCGGAACTATCCATGTCTAATTCGTCCTTTGGAATTATTTCACATTCCAGATAAGATGAAATAGGATTAATTGATTAATTGAGACAATACGTATATCTAAATGCTTTGTTTTATGGATGATGACAAGTTAGAGGTAAACAAGCAATTAAAGCTTCAAATGAGAATCAAACTCAAAAGTTCAAAGGGCACCTAAAGTGTGACCATTCCAACAGCTCTTTATTATGCTACTCATTTTCCAAAACGTAAGCTTCCTTCACCCAATCGAGCAAGTTCTGTGCAATTCCTGTTTCAGTTAATTTTTTAACAAGTTACGTTTTATATATAAACCTAGTAAAGTTTGTGGATTGGTGTGAAGAGGTCCTAAGATTCATTTCTCGAGTGATAAAAGTCAATAATATTTATTTACTATTCCAAATGCTTTATCTGGCACACAACTTCTCCCTCATTGACTTGCCAATTCAGCAACTCAACTGGTTCGGATCTCATCTACTTAATATACACCACTCTTATTACTAAATCGTTTTATTTTATAATTGAAAACCTATCCCACCAACACCAAGAAATTGATTATGTTCATATTCTAGAGGGCTTCGATTTGACCAACTGTAAAGTTGAATTGGAATATATACAAACAACCCTTTATACTCTTAACGCCTACCATGATTTGAACCCCAATCTTCTGATCAACTTAAGGTCCATACGTGACTTATCAGGACTTCTAACAGTTGATAAGCTTATCATATTCTTTTCAAACCAGACGTTAAATTTACTCTTATATTAAATTAAAAAATAAAAAAGTCATTATCTTAGAATTTGACTAAATACACGTGACATGAATATCATACTTATACTAATCAAATATTTCTTATACAATAATTCAAGTTAGTTCTTAAACTTAAAATGGTCATTTTACTTTTCTTTACTTTGCAATAATTCAGGATTGAATCTCATAGAGATGATAACGTCTATACGTAAATTCAAATGTATGGAACACATGGACACTCTAGTGCATTTTCTTAATTTGAATTTAAATAGTTTTCTAATATAATTAGGCGTTAAAATATATATTAATTCGTTATTCGAAGGAAAGAGTTGCTTAATAACGGTATTGACAACGCATGTTTCATTGTTATTTTTCAATCGAATTTTAAGAAAATTTAAACTAAAAAATTATGAAAAGTTTAAAATTCAAAGATTTTTTCTAAAACTTTTATTATTCTTATTATTATCAATAGGGTGTAGCTAACTAATCTTTTGATGAGTAGTGCTGGTCCAATTATCTGGTCAAATCGGGACCAAATCTAATTGTCGTAGCTTTTGAAGATGATGGTTGTGATTGGAAGGAGCATGCATGGAAGTTTCAGAGAAAATCTCAGCATCCCCTTTCTCTTTCGATCAACCTTCCCAAGTTATCACCTTTTGATATTTAGCAACACCTACCTCAGGAAGTGGTTTTAGTTATTAGATGGATTATATATTTTCTTATTATAAGGCTAACATTCACCAAACATTGCATCATACTTGTAATCTGTGAGGTCGTATTTCGTACGTTGGCATTAGTAATACCACAAAGAGTCTGATCAGTGTCGATGGTCGACTCAGTGCCATATCATTAAAATATACATATATATGTATATTGCTTTTAAATACATATTTTGAATTGATTTTATAGTCAAATGTATATTTTGACTTTCATATTTTCATAGTGATCATGTTACAACTTGTGCCTTAGGAAAACTGTATATTAGGAAAATTATCAAGTACATATAATATGTTTTAGATAAAATTTTAAATAGTTAAAAATCTAAAATTAAATAACAAATTCGATTTAATTAATTAAAATTTATACATATTTTCACTTTTAATTAATCATATATTTTAAAATTATTAATAAATTACAACCCAAACTCAAAATTGAAATTATTCTCTTGAATTTAAAAACTAAGATTTGCTATATCAATTAAACTATCTTTTGGGACAACACTACTACTTTTAATATATGTAATAAGTAGATATTCATTAACACAAGTAGTTTGCAAACAATGTGCTTTAAGGTGCCGTTTAGCTCTACTTTTATTTTTTGTTGTAGTTTTTAGTTTTCGTTTTTAATTTTTTATTTCTATTTTTTTTAAATAGAAACAAAAATCTGTTTGATTGTTGATGTTAATATAACTGATAATAATAATTATATATTAGATAAAACTTAAAGATAAATTAATTTTAAATAAATAAATAAATTTAATCTCTTATATAATATTTATTAACAAATTATTAATACAATTATGTTACTTTAATAAATAATAATTTAAAAATTAAAATTTTATTTATAAATTAATATTTATTTGAAATATATTTTAATTATTAGGTCAAATTTTATTTGAATATTTATATATTTTTGAAATTTAATTATATTTAGTAATAATTATTAAATTTTAATTCCATATAATTTAATTATTAAATTAAATTATTCATAATTTTATTGATAATTAATTTTAATTTATTAAATACATAATCTTGAATTAAATTATTTATAATTTTATTAATAATTAAATAAAATATAATTAAATGATAATAAATCAAATTATTAAAAAGAATACAAACATGAAACAGAAACTAATTTTTATAGTTTTCATAATTTTTGAAAACTGAAAAAACTAAAACCAAAAATAAAAAACAAAAACTTAAATAAACAGCTTTTTTTACTGAATTAAAAAAAACAAATAACAATAATGGAAACAAACACTCCCTAAATTAAACAATACATTGGATTCTAAGTGATTACTCAATCATAAACCCTCACACTTGCAATTACAAAATCAAATTCGACAGTTAGTGTTATAGGCATTACTTCTAGATTTCCAAATTTTCCATACGATTATGCATGAGATAATACATTAATATGATGATTTAGAATCTTCCACGTGGCCCAGTTTCATTTGATGACATGAAGAAAATTCACTTAATACCTAAGTTTTCATAGATAGTGAAGTCTATGTTCTAAAAACTCATGCCTGAAAATGCTACATTAAAAGTCAAAAGTCATGAGTGAAGATTTTGCTGTGTTCAAATATTCCTGCGGTCCGTGTAGGGCATCCTTCCATTTTCCAAGTCATAATCCTGTCCCTGTCCTGGGGTTGCTTCCATGTGGACTATAGTGCATACTAGCTTGTCCCCAATTTGGGATACAGCCTACATGAAGTTAGCGATAAATTGAATTTTAGTGAATTGTAAAAATAACATAAATGAGTTAATGTCTCGTGTGGATGATTGAGTTGGTAAAGTAGAGATATGAAGTCAAAAGGTCCTGTATTTAAATCTCCTTACTTACACTCTCTTGATTGAGCCTGTCGTATAAGGCTTGTCTAATGCGGAGTATTCAGTTGACGTGATTTACAAGCTATTTCGTCAATCCAGAGGTTTATCTAGTGCGTATCTAAAGGATAACGACTGCAAGTTCCTCTGTAAAAAAAAAAAGAGTTAATATTTCGTAAATTGAAACCTACAAGTTAAACTAGACCTTTTTAAAAAGGTAATCAGAAGATTTTAGTTGTGATTTTTGATTTAACAAGTGAATAATTTAGAATTGAGTAATTAAATTAATTGAATTGATATTTACAAATTTTAAGTGAGTTTTTATTATTTAAAATTTTAAAATAATACAACAACAATAACACTTAAGAGAAATCCAACTGATACGCGGGATCTGGAGAATTCTAATAATACACAGTTTTATTCTTAACTAATAGAGAGAATATTTTCAAATGATCCATACGAAGAGAAAGAGAAAGAGAATTTTAAAATAATAAATTTACGAAAATAAGTTTTACCGATTAGGCCACAACTTTAAGAAGAATTGACACTTTCTTAATAAGACGAAGTAGACATTTTCACAATAATAGAACAACATCAACATAATTGACATTTCTATTGCTTGAATACAAAGCAAGCAAGGAAGAAACACTAAAGAATTTTAAACCTACATATTTCTCTACATCACAGTTAGAATTCATTTACAGTGAGGACAAAATTTTTAAAAAATTAAAGTTAATGAATTTTAGTGGGGCTTTTTTACAAATAATAAAAAATAAACTTAGAAGATAAGATACAATATAATAACAAACAACACCTAGTATAAATCCCGTTGAAAAAGGTTCAGTAGTATACAGCCTTATCCCTAATTAGTAAAAAGATTAGGTACAATAATTACTAAAAATTAATTTAAAAATATCATAATTTTAAATAGCGTTGTAATATTATTTTCATGTATTTTATTAAAATTTTGGTTTTAAATTTACTTAAAATCCATATATTTATCTCAAAAAGCCTTTATCTATTTGGAAAATAAGTAGTCAAAGATAAGAAATCTCAAATCAGTATATCGAACCTAAGAAAATGACTGAACCAAAACTCGAAAGTCTATGTTAAACAACACATGTGAATAACATTGATACGTTTAAGGTTGTCAATCCAAGTCCTTACGTTGTTGATAAGAAAACAAACTACAGAGTAGAAGCATCTGCTAAAAATAGCTTCAAGACTTGCTTACTTCTCTTATTTTCTCATGCATGAACCTGAAGAATCATCCCATCCTTGGAATTTTCTCTGGTCGCATAAAATTGACACATTACTCTCTTTCTTTTCTTCCAAGTTCTTTAAATGGCATCTTCAAATAGTTTATAATTGATTATGGTTAAGTGATTAATTATTGATAAAGGACAAACTCGCACACGACAATCTATACTGTTTTCTTTTTTATTTTACAAAGGAATTATTTTCGTAATTGAAACTCGTAACCTTTTGATTATAAAGTAGTAATTATCCGTTGCTTCAAAATTATGTAAAATAATACATAAAAGGTCTTATTTTTGTTTATCCATAGCAGGAAATCGTTATATAACGTAAGTCTATGTCAATAACATGTGAATAATGTATTATGATGTTTAGGACTTCAATCCAAGTCCTTACGATTGTTGACATTAACAAAGAACCAAAGAAAAAAAAAAGCCCAAAATATAAGCATCTATTAAAAATAGCTTCAAGACTGACTTTTCTTAATTTCTCATGCATGAATTGAAGATTCTAAGAAATTTCGAAATGGGTTTGAAGAAAATTCATTATTAATCACCTTTTTTAAAAAAATTAAATCGAAAATTAAACCAATAAAACAAGAGATTTAATATTTAAAATGTTAAATCGATATTAGATCTTATTAAACTAATTAAAAATTAAATAAAATTAAAAGAATTTAAAAAATAATTAAAAAAAGTATCGATACTAATTAACTGAAAAAGGAGACTATTAAATATAAATTAATTTAGCTTATAAAATGATTAGCTAACAAAAATTAACTGATTAATTAATAAATTAATCAATTTTTTATAATAAAAATTATTATACTAAATTGAATTAAAAGTTAAAATTGATGAAAAACCGATTTAAAATTTTTACTTTAAACCCAGTCTGAACCCATTCAGTTTTTACCGGTGAATGTGACGGTACAAGTCAAATAATGGTTCATATAGCACGTTCAAGTCATGGAATGTCAAGACTGAGAACTTACCGTGAACGGAAAAAATATTTAAAAAAGGATTTAAACCATTTATGTTTGGTCGTGGTCATCAGCGCGGTTAAATTGGTTTAGGAATCATTACGGTCTTTAGTAAACAGACAACATTCGAAATTATATAAATAATTATTAAAATACTCGAGTACCAACAAACAGTGCACGAGGTTCTCTCTTTGTGATTTTTGAGAGAGGGACATTAATTGTACGTTACTTTTCCTATGCTTTTTATAAAAAGATTTTTCCGTAAATTAAATTTGTGACATTTTTCTTATAAAAGAGTAATTTTACACCTTCACTTAAATACTAATGAAATGAAGTCTAATTATTTTATTGCAGTCACATAAAAAGTTCGGCCTTTTCTTACTTTTTATTAGGGATATTAATGAGTTAGATCGGACTTAATCCTAGGTCATAGTAGCCCGTGACCCAATGGGTTGAGATGGTCTACAATTTACTTTTTTAAGCAAAATATTTTACAAAATAATGTCGTTTTGGAAATAACGGACAGGCCGACCCGTGGCTCGGTCAACCTGAGCTAAAAGTAGGTTAGGCGAATTTTGCCATCCCTACTTTTTATTCATATAATTTAGATAACATTTTTACTAATATAATTGACCTCAATATATTATTAAGTTTATAGTCAATTGATGACTGAGTTAATTTTCATGGAAGTTTCACAAAATTTAGTTTCTTGACTTGTTCCTTGTTCCACGCTTAAAAGATCAAATATGAAACAGGAGATGATTGTAAGTTTATGACTAACAAGGTTTGAGAATGCAAACATGTAATTAATTAGCCATCATTTGAGTATGTTAAGAACTCTTTAAAAAGTACCCTTTATTTTCTTTTTTTAAATTCATGAAAATTATGTTTATTGCTCAGAAATAAACTAATTAATGGTTAAGTCCTTAACATTTTGATGATTATAAGTTATATTTTTATTTAATATTAAATTACAGAATAATTTTTATTATAATATTATTTAATAATGGATTTAAAAAATTTTATGCATTGTAAAAAAATTGTTATTGTTTTTTTACTAATTGTGAAAATTTAATGAATTTCATTGATCAAATGACCTTTTGCAAAAAAAAAAAACCATTAGCTTATCCATAACATATAGTTTTAGCCGATGTTTTAAAAGTCGGATCGAAAGTTAAACCTATAAAACAAGACGTTTAAGATTCAAAATGTTCAACTAATATTAGTGTATTATAGAGTTTGTCTAATGTGGAGTACTCAGTTGACATGATTTACAAACTATTTCGTCAATTCAGAGATTTACTCATTGCACATCTAAAGGATAACTGTGAGTTCCTCCGTTTTGAAAAAAAAAAAGGAGTTAATATTTCATAAATTGAAACCTACAAGTTAAACTAGGCCTTTTTTAAAAGGTAATAAGAAGATTTTAATTGTTATTATTTACTTAACAAGTGAATAATTTAGAATTGAGTAATAAATTTAATTGAATTGATATTTACAAATTTTAAGTGAGTTTTTATTATTTAAAAATTTAAAATAATACAACAACAACAACAATTAATAAGAATCCAGCTGATACGCGAAATCTGGAGAATTCTAGTAATACACAGTTTTATTCCTAACTAATAGAGAGACTATTTTTAAATAACCCATACGAAAAGAGAGATAGAATTTTAAAATAATAAATTTACAAAAATAAGTTTTACCGATGAGGCCACGACTTTAAGAAGAATTGACACTTTCTTAATAAGACAAAGTAGACATTTTCACAATAATAGAACAACATCAACATAATTGACATTTCTATGGCTTGAATACATAGCAAGCAAGGAAGAAAAACTAAAGAATTTTAAATCTACATATTTCTCTACATCACAGTTAGAAATCAATTTCAGTGAGGACAAATTTTTTTAAAAATTAAAGTTAATGAATTTTAGTGGGGCTTTTGTACAAATAATAAAAAAATAAACTTTGAAGATAAGTTACAGTGCAATAACAGCAACAACACCTAGTATAAATCTCGCTGAAGCACGAAATCTGAAAAAGTTCAATAGTATGCAGTCGTATCCTTAATTAATAAAAAAATAAGGTACAATAATTATTAAAAATTAACTTAAAAATATCGTAATTTTAAATGGCATTGTAATATTATTTTCATGTATTTTATTAAAATTTGGTTTTAAATTTACTCAAAATCCATATATTTATCTCAAAAACCCTTTATCTCTTTGGAAAATAAGTAGTCAAAGATAAGAAATCTCAAATCAGTATAACGAACCCAAGAAAATGACTGAACCAAAACTCGAAACTCTATGTTAAATAACACATGTGAATAACATTCATACGTTTAAGGTTGTCAATCCAAGTCCTTACGTTGTTGATAAGAAAACAAACTCCAGAGTAGAAGCATCTGCTAAAAATAGTTTCAAGACTTGCTTACTTCTCTTATTTTCTCATGCATGAACCTGAAGAATCTTCCCATCCTTGGAAATCTCTCCGGTTGCATAAAATTGACACATTGCTCTCTTTCTTTTCTTCCAAGTTGTTTAAATGGCATCTTTAAATAGTTTATGATTGATTATGGTTAAGTGATTATTGATAAAGGATAAACTCGCACACAACAGTCTATACTGTTTTCTTTTGTATTTTACAAAGGGACTATTTTCGTAATTAAAACCCGTCATCTTTTGATTATAAAGTAGTAATTATCCGTTGCTTCAAAATTATGTAAAATAATACATAAAAGGTCTTATTTTTGTTTATCCATAGCAAGAAATCATTATATAACGCAAGTCCATGTCAATAACATGTGAATAATATACTATGACGTTTAGGACTTCAATCCAAGTCCTTACGTTGTTGACATTAACAAAGAACAAAAAAAAAAAAAACCCCAAAGTATAACCATCTATTAAAAATAGCTTCAAGACTGACTTTTCTTAATTTCTCATGCTTGAATTGAAGATTCTCAAAAATTTCGAAATGAGTTTGAAGAAAATTCATTATTAATCACCTTTTTTTAAAAATTAAATCAAAAATTAAACCAGTAAAACAAGAAGTTTAATGTTTAAAAGGTTCAATCAGTATTAGATCTTATAAAACTAGTTAACGATTAAATAAAATTAAAAGAATTTAAAAAATAATTAAAGAATAATATCATTATTAATTACCTAAAAAAAGATTATTAAATAAAAATTAATTTAATTTATAAAAATGATTAATTCATAAAAACGGATCGATTAATTAACAAGCGGATCGATTTTTTATAATAAAAATTACTATACTAAATTGAATAAAAAGTTAAAAATTAAAAAAAAATTAACCGAATTAAAATTTTTACTTTAAAATTAGTCGGAACTTATTCCGTTTTTAAAGATTCCAGTCAATGTGAGGGCACAAGTCAAATACTGGTTGATGTAGCACATTCCAGTCATGGAATGTCAAGACCGATGAACTTCCGATGACGGAAAAAAGATTTAAAAAAGGGTTGGAACCACTTATGGTTGGTCTTGGCCATCAGTATTTTACCGTAATAGTTAAATCGGTTTTAGAGCCATTTATGGTTGGTCTTGGTCATCGGTGTTTTTCCCTGACAGTTAAATTGGTTTAGGAATCATTACGGTCATTAGTAAACAGACAACATTCGAAATTATATAAATAATTATTAAAATACTGGAGTACCAACAAACAGTGCACGAGGTTCCCATTTTGTGAGAGTCGAGAAAGGGACATTAATTATAAGCAATTTTTGTTTTGCTTTTTACTTTTTTTTTTCTCTGTGATTCAAATTTGTGATCTTATTAAAGAAGAGTAATTTTACCAGTTGTTCCAAGTTCACTTTCACTTGAATACTAATGAGATGAGATTGAATTATTTTACTTATTGCAGTCACATAAAAAGTTTGACTTTTCTTACTTTTTTTTATGAATGTTAATAGGCTAAATCTGACCCGAATTTAGGCTATGGTAGCTCATAGCACAGCCTAATCACGGGCTATGGTCCTCAGGTCACCGGCGGATTAAGCTAATTTATTTTTTTAAGTAAAATATTTTACAAAACAACATCGTTTTGAAAATAACGGACGGATCAGGTCGTTTTTGTTATCCTACGTTTTATTCATATAATTTATATAACATTTTTATTCATATAATTGACCTTAATATATTATTAAGTTTATAGTCAATTGATGACTGATTTAATTTTCATGGAAGTTTCACAAAATTTAGTTTCTTGACTTGTTCCTTGTTTCACGCTTAAAAGATCAAATATGAAATGAATAACATGGTTTGAGAATGCAAACATCTGATTAATTAGCTATCATTTGAGTATGTTAAGAACTCTTAAAAAGTACTCTTTATTTTCTTTTTCTTTTTTTAAATTCATGAAAATTATGTTTATGGCTCAGAAATAGACTAATTAATGGTTAAGTCCTTAACATTTTGATGATTATAAGTTATATTTTTATTTAATATTAAATTACAAACTAATTTTAATTCTAATATTATTTAATAATGAATTAAAAAATTTTATGCATTGTAAATAAATCGTTATTGTTTTCTCACTAATTCAAACCTAGTTGTTAAACAATTTTATTTAAAATTTAGTGAAAATTTAATGAATTTCATTGATCAAATGACTTTTTACAAAAAAAATCATTAGTTTATCCATAACATATAGTTTAGTTGAAGTTTTAAAAGTCGGATCGAAAGTTAAACCTGTAAAATAAAAAGTTTAAGATTCAAAAGGTTCAACTGATATTAGACCATCATAAAATCGACTAATTTAAAATAGAGTTGAAAGAGATTGTCCTTTATCATTATCATCAACACCTAATTGAAATTCCGCTGTGAGTTTTGGAGAAAGAGATTGTCCTTATTTATTAAAAAATTTAAAGTTTAATTAAAAAAATATTTTAAATAAAAATTAATTAATTAATTATAGTTTATAAGAACTTAGTAATTAATAAAAATTATCTGATTAATTAATAAATTGATTATTTTTAACAATAAGAGTTATTAAAACAAATATAATCCGGAAGTTAAAAGCCTAATCAAAAAGTTGGATGTCTTTTCCAATCAATAATAATAACATTAAGGGGGCGGTTGATTCGAACGAGGAATGATAATAGGAATGAGAATGAATATAGTGAGGAATAAGAATAAACATTATCATTATAATTATGATGGTTGGTTAAAAGGAAGGAATGATTACCATTATTATTGATAGTGATTGGTTTGTAAAATATATTAAGAAATAAAAAATTATTTTTAATTAATTATAATGCAATTAATTGATTAATAATAATAATAATATAATTAATAATAATTTAATTAATAAATAATTATATTTTAATTAACTACTTATATTTTAATTAATTAACTATATTTTAATTAATTATAATGTAAATAATTAATAATAATATTTTAATTAATTGCAATAATTTAATGAATGAATGAATTATATTTTAATTAATTATTTTTTAATTAATAAATTATAATATAATTAATTATATTTTAATTAATGGGTTCGAAAAGAGATTAATTCTTTAATTTCTCAAACTATAAATATATCAAATAATGATTTCCATTCCTCGACGGTATAAACTAATACCCTAAAAGTAAGAATGAAGTCACTATTCATTCAACCATAATTTCTTACATGTAATTTTCATTCCTTATCCATACCTTCCTTCCTTCCCATACTTGTCGATAACTAAATTATCTGAAATACAAAATCTGTAGTACTTACTCGTGTTAACGGTCATCTTCTTCTCGAAAGCTAAGAATGTAATCTATCCTTGGAGTCAAATGTTTCTAGGTGTTACAAGAAAATTTGCGGCTCCTTTCTCTATATAAACCCTCCCTAAACCCCATTAAGGACCACAAGTTTAAGCTCTTCAAGTATCAAACAGAAGACTTAGGAGCTTATCTTTGAGCTTACAATCTGAAATTTTCCTTATCCATACCTGAAATATCAATGCCTCAATCTTCAAATATTGATAATACCCTGATGGGAAGAAGAGGAATGTCAAATCTCTTCCTGTCATCTTCCAAAACTATGTCTACTCATTCTTCATTTCAGAGATCTTCTCTTCATATTACCTTACCTGTCGAATCATTTTCTCTATCTATGGTGGAAGAGAGCGTAAGAAATGCAGAATCAATCATCTCCAAATGGGGTTTTGATTCTCCATCAATCAACAAGGTTACTTCTTTGTTTCACGGTCATAACAGAGAAGAAGCCAGAGTTTTTCTTCAAACTGTAAAAGGGTTGCGTCTATCTATGCACCTTTTGTTATCTGAACGTTCCGCATCTCACAAGCTGGTGACGGCTCAGAACCTCATGCAGGTTGCTATGAAACGACTTGAAAAAGAATTGTATCAGATACTATCTGCATATCGTGATCAGCTTGATCCGGAGTCCGTTTCAGGCCGATCGTCTGGTGGATCCTCAAATCGGTCAAGCGGTTTTGAAGGCGGGGATGAGATTGTATCCGAAGAAGAGTCCAAAATATCAGGAGATGGGAATACTAAATCAGACAAGTTCAAGGGAGTTGCTATGTCTGACCTGCAGGACATAGTTGACTGTATGATATCTTGTGGTTATGGTGAAGAGTGTGTGAAAATATACAAAGTTGTCAGGAAATCAGTCCTAGATGAAGGCCTGTACTTACTTGAGATTGAACAGTTCAGCTCTTCTAAAATTCAGAAAAAGAATTGGGAAGATCTTGAGTATATGATCAATAACTGGGTGCATGCAGTAAATATAGCTCTGAAAACACTATTCAATGCAGAGAAAATCCTCTCTGATCATGTATTTTCAGCATCTCAGAGAATCAGAGAATGTTGCTTCGCCGAGATAACCAAAGAAGGAGCAATGAATCTGTTAAAGTTTCCTGAACTCATTGCCAAGTCCAAGAAGTTTCCAGAAAGAATTTTTCTATTAATGGAACTCTATGAAGCACTCTTCGATCATATGCCAGATATAGAGTTGATCTTCAGTTCTGAATCAACTTCATCTGTCAAACTGCAAGCTCATTCATCATTAGTCAGACTTGGAGAGTCAGTCCGTGCAATTTTATCAGAATTTGAATCAACAATTCACAAGGACTCCTCAAAAAATCCAGTTCCTGGTGGAGGGATTCATCCACTGACAAGAACAGTTATGAGTTACATATCTTCACTGGCTGACTACAGTACAATCCTCTCCAACATTCTCACTGATTCTCCATCACAGGGTAGAACCCAATTGCCAGAATCTTACTTTGACAGCCCAACTTCTGAGGGTAACGACCTAACACCAGCAGTCTCACCTCACCTGGCTTGGCTCATACTAGTGCTTTTATGCAAGGTTGATAAGAAATCTGAAATATACAAAGATGTGTCCTTGTCATATCTGTTCCTAGTCAACAATCTTCAATTCATCGTTAATAAGGTATGCAGTACTCGCCTGAAAGTCCTACTTGGTCAGGATTGGGTGATCAAGCATGCCAATAAGGTAAAACAATATGCTTTGAACTATGAAACCCATGCTTGGAATAAGGTCATCTCAACTTTACCTGTCAGAAATTCTCAAGAACTTTCAGTTGAAGTGGCAAAATCATGCTTTCAGAGGTTTAATGCAGCTTTTGAGGAAGCATATAGGAAGCAGACATCATGGATTGTGGTGGATAGGAAGCTGAGGGATGGCCTGAAGGTTTCAATAGAAAAGAAAATTGTACCAGCATACAGAGAGTTTTATGATATCTATCTGGTCAAGATGAGTGGGGAAAGGAACTTGGAGGGTTTGGTGAGAATCTGCCCAGATGATCTGGAGAATTACCTGTCAGACTTGTTTCATGGAGCTAGTTTTTCCAGTACTGGTTCAACGTGTCCGTCACCCCGGTGAAATCATAGACTAAACTCGCACAAAAACCAATTGTGTATCATGTCAACTGCAAATCTAGGTTGCAAAGTAATAAGAACTCTTTTTAAATTTCTTTGTAGAATGATGTTTAGTTGGTTTCTTGAGTGCATAATTTGCTAGCAGACAAAAGTAGCAAGTGTTTGGCCCTTCCAGGTCCTCAGTTTTCATTCTGCAGTTATACATCCATCTGTGCTGGTTGAGTAACAAACTGTGAACCTGTGCAGATTCGGAGGAATTTTTCTGAGATTCTAATGGAGCTTCGCATGTCCATGTAGGATAATATTCACGTGGTTGAAACTCAAATTCTTAACACATCTTCTTTAGATCTCTCGGAAAATTTCATAATTTGATTATAATATTTAATGCTTGATTTTAGGAATAAGTTTAGAGATATTCTTGTGATAATTAGCAAAAAAAATAGGATTTTTTGTTACATTTTAGTTCTATATAATGAGCTTTGTTCATCATCGTCACTCAGTCTGAAATCTCATAATAAAGCGAAGTCTGGGGAGGTCTGATAATACGCAGCCTTACTTCTATATAATAGAGAGAATGTTTTCAGTAGACCCATATGCAGATGTGACAATAAAAGAATCATGCAGGTTAAAGAGTAAATAAGTAAAAATATCGTCTTAAAAGATTATGTAAATAAAATTAAAATAAATACACAAATAAAGAGAAACTATAGTAACGTTAATAAAGACAAATAGGTAAGGCAATATAAATAGAGAGAAAATAATAATAAATATAATATAATATAATACAGAGAGATTCTATAGAAAGAAAAATTACTAGAGAATGTTGATTAAAACCTGTTATAACCAAGAAAATAAAAGTCATTGTCTTATAAAGGACGTTGAGTAAGTCAAAATGAGCGTGGTAATAACGGGAAGCAACAGGAAAAGATTGATGGTTCTTTTTTAACATTGGCAGCCTTGTCAGGGGCTCGAAAATATTGATGGAGATATCGAATACGCGGTTAACTAAAGCAGTGCCAGAACCAGCGTCCTATGCAATGTTCCCGAGCTATCTGGTTCAGTACATCAAAACACCCAGTCCATATTTGTAGAAGATATTTAAGGGAAAATTTCAGGAAAAAACAAGAAAAAAAAAAAGAATATATTTGACTTTGATTGTAACCTCAACAGTAGGGATGACAATTCCGACTCGGCCCGCCTGGCCTAGATTTGGCAGACCACGGGCAGGCCTAGGCAAGCTCTCGACCAGACAAAACGGCGTCGTTTTGTTTAAAACTACGCTGTTTTGTTTTGTTTTTTTCTTGTGATAGTTAACAAATAAATAGGATTTTGTCTTACATTTTAGCTCTATATAATAAGTTTTGTTGCTGACAATAAAATGGCGCCTTCTTCAGTAAAAACATATTTTTTTATAAAAACAACAAGATCTTACAAGCCAGAGTTTGGCTCTTCCCTGTCTGCTGCTAAAAGTTTCCAACATTAAAGCCCCTGAAACTAACTGCTCCAAAAATGGTCCTAGCCTGAGTTGGTTTTGTCCAATTTCAAGTTCTAAATTCTTGATTCTATTGGTGTAAGAAAGCTATCAATGGTCAGTACCTCAAGTTCTTAGAGTTCTGCCATAATCATTTCTGTAATATGTATCAGGATCTCAATTCACAACTTAATCAACTAAGTTAATCCCAAAACCTGAAAGTTGAGGCTGATTCCACAGATCCTAGAGTCTTACTTGGGTTCATCTCTTGGGATTAGAAAGTTCATGTATTGATTTTTTCCTGACGGTCCATATCTTGCGTCATTTTTCTGATACACACTTCTTCCCCTTATTACGTTCATCTCTTATGAGAATTGGTAGAGATCCTTAACCATCGTTCACCTATTATAAATGAAAAAATCTTAGTGAACACTGAACACTGAATTTCCAATCTCTTCTTCTGTCTCTATATTAAATCAGAAATTGACTTTAGTCTATTGTCGAAGCTACTTTCGACATTATTTTGCGCGAATACTCGAGACTACTGAACAACAAAAATCTGGAAAACTGCATTCAAATTAAAGACAAGGATCTACCCAGAAACAATCACAGGTGTGCACATTCATATGTATCTCGAATTTGGGTTCATTGGAACACCATCCAACATCATGAATATCAGTTCTTTGTCAGGCAATGTCCCGCCACCTTTGAACTCTCCAAAGCAAAGATTAGTAGTACCACCTTCTGATTGGAGATTCTTTCGAAAGCGTATACTAAGCTTAGCTGCTGACTCTTGTTTGTAAGGTTACCGACAAAATGCATCAATTACACAAGTTTTCGTATCTTAGCTTCACTTTTATCTCATTCAACGTCTAATCTTTACACAAGAACATGTTATTCTATCGGGGATTACTAAACAATCTACGAAAGAGAACTAAAAAGAAGGCTAACCCTTTACAAAGTTCGATTCTTTAAAGCAAACCAGAAACATCCCAATTGCTATAACCATCAAAATGATCCATTTTTCATATCCATTTCCCAGAGAAAGCCATAAAGACACATAATCGAATGTCCAAAGTTAGAGGAACTCAATGAAGCAGAGACAAACATTAAGCCAGAAGATTCAAACGTGAGAAGAACTGTGTCAGATCCTTCTTTCTGACTGTGTACACCAAAACAACAAAAGCCTCCTACATGCCTGCATATGACATTGCTGTTTTAACGGTCTGCTCAACAATAAGTATTAGAGATGCCAAAAAGGACTTGATTGGCTTGTGACTCGTTGTTATTTAAAAAATGACATTGTTTTTTTAAAAATAATATTGTTTAATGACATTGTTTTGTTAAAAATAATATTGTTTTTAAAGTTTTTTTTTTAAAAACTATATGATAGGCCGGGTTGACTCGGTGAGCCGGAGGCCGGTCAACTTATAGTCGGGTCGGGCCATAGACCAATTTATCTTGATCCGATCTATTAATATCTCTAAGAGTAAAGAATATATTTAGACTCATCTATAGACCGATTTGGGCCCAATAAATTTCATAGTCCAGCAAAAAATGTTTGAAAAAGAAGAAAAGTAAACTTATTGGGCTTTTGAGAGGTCATAAGGCCTAGGATTTAACTCATTTTTGTAAAATATTTTTGTGTAGGCTCTTAACTAGTAATGTTACTTCCAAAATATTTGGATAGAGTATTATACTTAAATTTTCAAAATTATTAACTTATCAATTAATTTATTTAAATTATGTAATTTATAAATTATTGCATGTTCAAAAAATAATAATTCCAATTCCATTGTAAAGAAAAGCAATAACTCATTGATTTAAGAGACCCATTTTTTAATGAAATTCTAAAAACCAAGTACTATATGCCAATTTGAGTTAGGAAAAGATTTAGTATCTATATTATTATTTTGAAATTTTAATTTAAACTCTCTTATGATTCAATTTATGAATTAATATAAACATTAATTATATTAGCAATTTTGTTAATTGATGTGGGAAAATTTAACTAATTATCATAAATTCCCATTAACAGAACAAGATGGATATTTATTAAAGAAAAAATAATTTATCTAAATAGTTTAGCACTATTCACAAAATAAATATATGTTTATGTAAGAAAATTAATATTAAATAAACTAAAGCCCTTATGAAAGATATAAAAATAATTAGGAGTTCAAATTAACTTAATACCCTCTTCACTAATTTTTTCAATGAATATTTTTTAAATTTAAAGTGCGTAATTTATAAATTATTATAGTTGACTCCTTTATTGTAAAAATGGAAAAAAATATGGCTAGCATTAGGGCCGTTATATGAGTTGGTAGGTCCGATCTAACCTTATATATTTTTAAAAAAAATTAAAAAGATGTCGTTTTAGACAAAACGTCATTATTCTGTATCTTCTTGTCGACTCACGGGCTGAACAATTTTAATCTATGGCCCGGTCAACCGGGGCCGAAGTCGAGCCAGGCTAGCCCAATTTTGCTGTTCATAGAAAAAAGAAAAAGGTTATAGATTTTTAAATTACTGTTAAACCTTTTATTTTTTGTTATTATTTCAATTTATTTTATTTCAATAAAAAATATAAAAATTATGCTTTCGATCCCCATCAAAATTTCAACATTATGTAAAAAAAAAAAGGAGGATAGTATTTTTCAGAATTTATTTTTATCACATAAATAATCCAAAGTACAAGTGAAAGGTGAGGCTTAAAGAGTAAGCAAAGAGGAGCATGGTGGGCATGAATGAAATGTGAGTCCCCTGCCGTCCATGGTGACGACTTGAAAAGTTGGTGAGACAGATCCTCCATTAAATTGGACCAGCTCAGAGTTTTAAGAGAGAGGTAAGTTTGTGAGGTTCAAAATCCAAGATCTAAGTGGATCATTTACTTCCAGGACAAGATCATCTGCAATATATCTTTACAACATGCAGCGTATTTATCATCCATTTGACCTGTTTTTTCTCTTCTTTTTGGTCAGCTTTTCCCCCTTTTTTCCAAGTAAAATAACAATATATTTGTTTTTATATTCTTTTTAATTTCCTCCTAATAAGTGCATTTCAATCCATAATATCAGCCTGTTTCTCTGAATCTTTGTTTCTAATGACAGATATACGTTGCAGCAATACTTGTAAAGATCCTACACCAGTACAGGCTCCACAGGTTTTAATAACTTGAATAAATTTACAGGTTCTTCACACCATTTATGTGAACAGTTCAATAAATTATCAGCTTACATCTGTTACGACTCCAGGCTCTAGAGCTCCATTATGTTAGATATAAATGGTGGATGTGCTTAATTATCCATTAACGAATACCATTTATGACATTATAAAAAGTTTCTTCACCTTTCACAGATTCCTTCTCGATTCTGTGTTCCGCAGCGGTTTCAACTTGTCAAAAAGTTGTAGTAAAGTAGCTTTTTTTTCAATTATGTGTGTGGCCTAGGTAGGAATTTGGTGGCCTCTTCTGTCAGGACATCCTGACAACCTATTACTGCCTGATCTCGACTTTTCTACCACAAAAATTAAGGCCGATTTTGGAGTAATTGAACGTGGAAATATAATCACTACGACAGGTGGGAGTAATTGGTGTACTGCTGACTGTAACTGTCCTTGTTAGAGGTTCTTGCGTGGAAAATCGATATAATGGTGCAATGAGAAGCGAAGTTTCATATCTGCAGAAAAGAAAACTGCTTGCCCGACAGACAATACACTTCCAATGGACCCCCTATTCGTAAATTGCCTTGTTCTTCTCTTCTGTTCAGTTCTCTACCTCTATAAGGTGGTTTTCCTGAGAAGAAATCGGTGTTGTTACATGCTGGCTTATGAATGCTACAAGGGTCCTGATGTCAGGAAACTTGACTCTGAAACCTGTGCAAAAATCGTTATGCGAAATAAGAACTTGGGGTTGGAGGAGTACAGATTTCTGTTGAAGACTATAGTCAACTCAGGAATTGGTGAAGAAACTTATGGCCCTGAAAACATCATTGCAGGCCAAGAAGAATCTCCTACGTTTAAGGATTCCTTGTCCGAACTGGATGATATCATCTTCAGCACACTTGACAAGCTCTTCGATAGGTCGGGAGTTTCTCCTTCAGAAATCGACATACTTGTCATCAATATTTCTTTGTTCTCTCCTGCACCATCTCTGACGGCTCGAGTGATCAACCGTTACAAGATGAGGGAGGACATTAAAGCTTTTAACCTCTCTGGAATGGGGTGTAGCGCAAGTGTTGTGTCCATTGATTTGGTTCAGAACTTGTTCAAGACCTACAGTAACGCACTTGCTGTTGTTGTCAGTACAGAATCCATCGGTCCAAACTGGTACTGTGGAAAGGAAAAGTCCATGATCCTTTCTAATTGCCTGTTTCGTTCAGGAGGGTGTTCAATGCTACTGACTAACAACGTAGCATTGAAGCATCGAGCGATCTTGAAATTAGATTATATCCTACGAACCCATATTGGCTCGAGTGATGAAGCATATGGCTGCTGTATAAAAGTAGAAGACGAGCTTGGCTATGCAGGTTTCCTCCTTACCAAAAGCCTGTCAAAGTGTGCTTCTAAAGCTTTAACAATGAATCTCCGGTTGCTCATCCCAAATGTGCTGCCACTAAGGGAACTAATTCGCTATGTTTTTGTATCTTATCGACGAAACAAAAGCAAAAGTCCAAGTCCTGAAGGATCAGGAGTTGGTTTCAATCTCAAGACTGGTGTTGATCACTTCTGCATACACCCAGGTGGGAGAGCTGTTATAGATGGAATAGGTAAGAGTCTAGTTCTCAGTGACTATGACCTTGAGCCAGCTCGAATGGCGCTTCATCGATTTGGCAATACTTCCGCAGGAGGTCTCTGGTATGTTTTGGGCTACATGGAGGCAAAGAAGAGACTCAAGAAGAACGACAGGATATTGATGATCAGCTTGGGAGCAGGTTTTAAGTGCAACAACTGCGTGTGGAAAGTGATGAGAGACCTGAAAGATTGTAATGTATGGGAAGACTCCATAGATTGTTACCCTCCAAAAGTTCTAGCCAACCCTTTCATGGAGAAGTATAGTTGGATCAATGACGAATACTTGAGCTTTGCTGGACTAAAAGCCTTGCACTAGATTCCCTGGATCTTCCAAGCTTTCTTTCAGTTCAAGTTAGCTCCGCAATGGAGTTCATGTAATTGGTACATGGACTATAAGTTATGTCAATTTCACATTATTTTAATTTACTTTTAGATCTCTGAGAAGCTCATGAATAACTTGGAATCATCCTTATTGCGCGACATCTTTGCTGTTGCTACCTTGCACTACCATCGTTCTTATGTCTTCCTACGGAATTAATGTCCTTATTGCCCGACATCTTTACTGTCGCGCCCTGTCACTACGATCGTTCTTGTGTCTTCCTAATGTATTAATGATTTCTGAGTTGAATTTTCAACTCTGAGAAATTTACGTTTGTTTGTACAAGTTTCAGTGATGTAACTAGTGCATATGCTCACATGTCATTCGATCCTGTGCTCTTCATATCAAACCATTAACGATCTGATCCGCCATTTTTAACTAAAACAAGCCCTAATTAGCTATAATTTGCAGATTTAATGGTGCCAGTTTAGATCCAACTTTCCGCAGATTTACTGTTGTTCTGCCACTGCTAGTTTCTTCCACCAAACGTGCTACTTAGTGGAGCTCATGCACGCTATTCTGAGTTCTGACATAATGAGAGGTTTAGTAATTGAGATGATATATCTGATATCTTAAAGAGGTCTTTCTACTGACATGTTGGATTAGAAATCTGAAACTGTCACAGCTACTGTTTCTCATGCTTAGGAGTTTTCAGCTTATAGATTGCTATGGAGGTAGCAACCTGATCTTCTGTTCAGATATGAAGTTCTTATACCTACAATGCAAGCTAAGCACTTGGGGTATGCCATGTTTTCTACAGAGACATATGGATAAGCAGTCATTACAACTTGCATCAAATAATTATTCATCTCGTCAAAGATTCAATACGATAACTCTGAAAATTTAGATCTTCTTTGAGCTGAATGAATGCTCTGAACAACTTAACTCATATGTGGGGTAACTTTTACTTCTGTCCAGAGAAATTTCTCTGCAAAATACAATCTTGCATGCATGTGCAGGAAGCCAGTAAAAGCTGGTGAAAATTGTGATTCTTGTAAAGATCAGAAGAACACAAGAAGATCCCATGATTCTTCAGCCAACCCTCTTCAAGTTCTGATGCTTCTTCGTGCTTAATTATGCAGGATTATTCATACTAAGGACTATGAACTTTATCTGTGTTACTAAAACAATATCTTTAGACATTTTAGGAGGAGAACAACAGTTGAGGAATTCACGTCCAGACAATATAATCGTACCACCTGGTCTTGCTCGATACATGTATGTTGGATTTGTGATCCAACCACCATAAACGTTGTGGTCCTTGTATAAAGGAGAAATGTATAGTGGCCGAATAAGTGGGATCAAGGAGAGTATATCAGAGAAGGCCCGTTAAACTTAATTTCAGGAATCTTCATTGAAAACACATCCAGGGCCATGGCTCACATGTTAACACGAAACAGTGACAGAATGTGGGAGGCCCAATATTGTTCTTTATCCATTCTTTTTTGTTGGTTTTTTTCTTGTTTTCTTCTTCAAGTTTGAGGTTCTTCCAGTCCTATTCTACTTGTATGATACACTAACAAATGTACTCATGATCATGCTTTGCACATTATTGGACGATTTTTAACTTATGAATCCAACACTTTGAAAGTGGTTTTAGGCCGTTCAAGTATGAATTCCTTCACTCACCCAAAAAAAAAAAAAAAAGAAGAGTATTCCGCATGTACTTTTTCTAACAGGTGACTGTTCGGTGCTGCGTTGGAGCTACGAAAGAGTCAAATTATTGGCCTACGTGGAAGTAGAATGTGGGTAAGAGGAGACTCGGAAGGCAATAGTATTATTTGTGGAAGTCCGACAAAAAAGTAAAACTCATTTTCTCAGTTGGACCCTTCTTCGAACTTTCCTTCGGTGGCTCCTTTTGTCGTCTTTAATCGCTTTATTGTCTGAAAGACTCGATCTTTTACGACGCACGCCTCCTCTTTCTAATGTTTTCCTCAACTTCTTCTTTCTCCCTTTCATGAGCTCTTAGCTTTTACACTTTAGTTCGCTTAAAATCAGTGAGATCATGGCCTCACCAGGCTTAGAAGGTAAATGTTTCTGTATCTGTTCATGGGATCTATGTATTTGCTTGCGTCCATTGAAATATATTTAGTTGTTGATTTCTGGGTTTCTCTTGAAATTTCATTTCCTGTGTAGTTTTATCCATAGATAGTAGTTGGTCAATCCTGTTATAGGGTGTTTTCTCTGCGAATCTAGTAAAGCTTGGATCTTGGGAACAATTATTTAAAGAATCTTTGCTAAGTTCTAGTTTCGCAACTTGTAAAGTTTCCATCTTTATGAATTTCTTTATGGAAATCTTGAAAAGACAAAAGAAAAATTACATCCATAGGGAAAAATATAGGAGAGGAAGAAAGTTTTTGCTTACTTGTATAATTTTTGTGATTGATGGTTATGCTAGGCGAGAGAGATTTGGAGAAGGGATTAACACAACCCCAGCTCAACCACAACCCACTTGGAGAGCTTTCACCTGCACCATCTCCATCCTCAACATCAACAGCTCCAGCTCTAGTTTTGTCCAACTCTGGAAAACGAATTGATCAAGCAGGAAGAAAGAAATATGTAAAGCAAGTGACCGGGCGCCACAATGATACCGAGTTGCACTTTGCAGCTCAGCGTGGAGATTTGGCTGCTGTCAAGCAGATTCTTGATGATATTGATTCACAGATGGTTGGGACTTTGAGTGGGGTGGATTTGGATAAGGAGGTAGCAGAGATAAGGGCATCGGTAGTGAATGAGGTAAATGAATTGGAAGAGACAGTGTTGTTTACTGCTGCTGATAGAGGTCACCTTGAGGTGGTGAAGGAGCTGTTGAAGTACTCTAGTAAGGAGTGCCTTTCAAGAAAGAATAAGTCAGGGTTTGATCCATTGCATATCGCTGCTTTAAAAGGGCATTGCGGTAATGTATTTGAATTTTTTTTTCCTTATTTGGTTTTGATCATTCAAGCTATCTTTAAGTTCAGTTTATAATTTATTGAACTGAACAAATCAATGTGATTATAGTTGCAAACTTGACATATTGGACTGTTAAGTATCATATGGTAAGTAGTAATCTTGTAGAAAACATAATCAAGCCCCTGTAGTAGAAAAATGTACGACACAGTGAAAAACAATATGATCATGAAGCCCATATATATTGTAGTTTCATACTTTTTCTTTTTCTCTCTCAATAGTTTGTCAATTTATGCTGTGGTATACCAAGTAATGAGCTCAAGAGAATGATTGCTTGACTTTTGACTGTTGCAATTTGTTGAAAAATTGATGCCCTCATAGTCAACATTTTCTTCTGCTTAAAATGATTCCCTTCTTACAGAAATCGTTCAAGTACTGCTGGA
Organism: Erythroxylum domingense; assembly: GCA_025594535.1. Lineage (NCBI taxonomy): Eukaryota > Viridiplantae > Streptophyta > Magnoliopsida > Malpighiales > Erythroxylaceae > Erythroxylum > Erythroxylum domingense. The sequence continues at coordinate 32,740,787 of JANQBM010000003.1, read as the reverse complement.
TCACGACCCAAGCTTGAGTCGAACTTTTGGCCCATCCAATGCCACTCCTCTTGTATCTGCAGCTGTAAGAGGACATACTGCTGTTGTGAATGAGTTGCTGACAAAGGACAGCAGCTTGTTGGAGATATCTAAATCCAATGGGAAAAATGCTTTGCATTTAGCTGTACGGCAGGGGCATGTAGATGTTGTCAAAGCATTGCTAAGCAAAGATCCTCAATTGGCACGAAGGACTGACAAGAAAGGACAGACAGCATTACATATGGCTGTGAAAGGGCAGAGCTGTGAGGTGGTGAAATTGCTTCTTGATGCAGATGCTGCTATTGTGATGCTCCCGGACAAGTTTGGTAACACAGCATTACATGTGGCAACCCGGAAAAAGCGGTCTGAGGTATGTCTGTTGCATCATTCACACCTCTGGTGATTATTTTTTGATTCTTTTGTTATGTCATTCAAGGCCTTAATCATATAATTGATATTTGTTTTGAACCTCTGTAGTTTTTCCTTGAATTATATTTTGAAGACAAATCCTTGTGTCCCACTATAGTTGCCGAATTGTAGTTTCCAGACTTCTATTATGCATGTTGCATGATTTCTCAATTTAATCATGTAGCTTTCAACAATTTTTTAAGATCCAATTTTGAATTTTCTGTGTATTTGCAGATAGTGAACGAACTGTTGTTACTTCCAGATACAAATGTAAATGCACTGACAAGAGACCATAAGACAGCTCTCGACATAGCTGAAGGGCTTCCCCTTTCTGAGGAATCCTCTGATATAAAGGAGTGCCTTGCTCGGTATGATGCTGTTAGAGCTAATGAACTGAACCAACCGAGGGATGAGCTCAGGAAAACTGTGACTCAAATTAAAAAAGATGTTCACACCCAACTTGAGCAGACCAGAAGGACGAACAAGAATGTTCATAATATTTCTAAGGAGCTCAGGAAGCTACACCGTGAAGGCATCAATAATGCCACCAACTCGGTGACGGTTGTGGCAGTTCTATTTGCAACAGTTGCCTTCGCAGCCATTTTTACTGTGCCTGGTGGGGACAAGGATAATGGAATGGCAGTGGTAGTAACCCATGCTTCTTTCAAAATTTTCTTCATCTTCAATGCTATTGCCCTGTTCACATCCTTAGCTGTTGTTGTGGTTCAAATTACATTGGTGAGAGGTGAGACAAAAGCTGAGAAACGTGTAGTTGTGGTGATTAACAAACTAATGTGGTTGGCTTCCGTGTGCACTTCGGTAGCTTTCATTGCCTCCTCTTATATCGTGGTTGGCCGGAAACATAGATGGGCAGCGATTTTGGTGACAATAGTTGGTGGAGTGATAATGGCTGCTGTTCTTGGGACAATGACTTACTATGTAGTGAAATCCAAAAGAATCCGCTCAATGAGGAAGAAGGATAAGCATACAAGGAGAAGTGGATCGAACTCATGGCATCACTCTGAATTCTCCAATTCAGAAGTGGATCGAATTTATGCCCTTTAATTTGACACCGCAACTGCTGCTGAAAACCTGAAGATTGTATCTAGCAAATTGAATGTTTAAAGAGAAGTGAATCGAACTCATGGCTTCACTCTGATTTCTCCGATTCAGAAGTGGATCAAATTTATGCCCTTTAATTTGACACTGCTGCTGAAAACCTGAAGATTGTATCTGGCTAAGTGAATGTTGAACTAGACAGTGACGATATTCATCTAAATAAATCTTTTACTTCCATTAACTGGTATGCTACTAGTTACACTTTTTTGTCTAGTTTAGCCAAATTTGGATATGCCTAGAAAGGAAAATGGAAACTTTAGTACTCTGTACATGGAATGATCTCAACTTTTTTGCAAGAAAATGACATCCATGTGATGTTGATTGTTTCAATGGTGTTAGCGTCACGTCTCATGCACTTCACTTGGAAAACATATGATTGAAGGTCCTTGCGTTCCCATTTGATCAGGGTCCAACCAGGCGTGACACTGTCTGAATTCTAAGATAAAACTGGAAAAAAAAACATAATGAAAACCATAAACTAAAGATGGTTCCATTCAGAGTCTACAAGTGTCCTGCAACTGTGCGTGACAAGAGAGCGTTGGAAGTTGGAAGTTGGAAGCTGAGGAAGGTAAAGGTACAGTCTTGATACAGAATTGTGGACTTGAGAAGCTGAAACAGATTAAAAGAAAATGGTTCCAAATGAAACGGTGAGAGAGCAAGCAAGCAATGGGAGCCCGAACTGGTTTCTTTACGAATGCGATAGCTCTTCTCAGATTGAAGACATTGCAGAAGATGTTCTTCAAATTTCCAATCTCCAGTCTAAAATCAACCACTTGGTTGTTGACCTTGAACCTCTCTTACTTCAGCCTCATGACCATCCGAACGGTCCCTCTTCATTCTCTTTGTTCTTTTTTATTTTGGTGTTTTTCTGCTCTTCCTTGTCCTTCCGTCATCTTTAACTTCTGCTCTGTTTTTTGAAGTTCTCGTCTTTTTCTGTTGGCTTGCTTTTCCTGGTCTGAAAATGCAGCTGTTATTCTCGTCAGAGCTCTCTGTGAGGTCAAGTCATACGCTTCCAAGGTCTGTGTTATGTCTGTAGAGGAAAAGGAAATTATCTTTCATTACTTTGGTTTGAAAGATTCAACAGTCTGGCTTTAGCATTCATTTAATTGTGCAGAAAGTAATAGGTTTTTCTATAAATATAGATTGGTTTCATGGATAGACACTTAAACTGAGGTTGTTGTTCTTCTTTTCAGGAACAGGTTGCTTAGAATAGAATCCTAGCAGGTACTTCGCTTGTCACTTGAGATATGTTGGCATCATTTTTTAAATTTGCAATTGCATCCACAATATTGCGATTGCGGTATTGTTGCCACAGTTCACCACAGTTTCGGCTACATTTCCCGCAATTGCCTGCGACCACAGTACAATCTGCTGTCTGCAATTTAAAACCTTAGTTGGCATTGAGTTTTCATAGTCTGACAGTTGATGACTGGCATTCAAGAGCAGGGATATTTTGGGTTAACAGGTGTAAGGTTTCGAAATGTTGGTTTGAATTCATTCAATTTATGTCTCCAGGAATAGAACTTCTAGATCCAGAGACAACTCGGCTTTGTTGAAGTGATGAGGCGTAGAAAATTATGTGACCATATTGGGAAAAAATGAGAAAACTAAGGTTACACCAGAAAGCAATCCTGCCTTCTGCTTAGTTTTGCAATGTTATGGATATTCAGTTATAGTGTTCTATGTTTATGCTCTATCCACTAATGCCGGAGATTTTCTCTTATTCTTCGATCCCACGATCAACCTGAGGGCTATGGTTTCTGTTGTTCTTGGTAAATGGTTTAAGATTTGGATTCTGTCTGCACCGTAAAATAGGTTCGGCCTATTTTTACTGCTTTTGGCCGAAAATCCGAAATCCAAAGAAAGTCCATAGTTCGAAGTCCAAAAGAATCCATTGACCCTGGCCCATCAGATTCCAGTGTCCAGTGAAGAGGAGAGTAGTAGAATTGGAGTTGGAGTGGAACTCTTGAAGTCTAAGATAAAAAGGAGATAAGCTGATAAATAGGATAAAGTTTTATCCAAATCTTATCTTTATCTTAAATTTTATCTCTATCTGATATCTTATCTCTATCTGACTGGATAAAATTTTATCAGGATTACAAGTTGAATTACAATAGGACACTCATCATCGTTGGCTATAAATAAAAGTTTTGAAGCAGAAAGAAGGCTCTCCAACCTCTGACATATCAAAAAGCCTGGCATCCCAATAAGTCTTTAAATTCTTTAGCTTATTATTTTCAGCAATCTTTTATTTTTCCCTAGCCTAGTCCTTTTATTTTCAAATTTTCAATTTCTTAGTCATTGCGTTTTGTCAATTTATATACCAATAAAGCAAAGTTCTTTCTGTTAGATTTTTGTCCCTTTTCTAACAATACATAGTCGTTTTTTATTTCAGTCAGATCACGAGGCGCGATCTTTTTTCCTTATTTCTTTAGTTTGGAAACACTTTAAATTCCTGACACTCTCACAAACCAAAACAAAGGGCTTCGTGTTGTCCTTTAGTCAAAATAAAGGCCAAACATATTTTTGGCACGCCTGGTGAGACCACTCAATGACGAGAACAAGATCTAGTAAGAGTACTGACGTTTCCCTCGGTGGAGACGATGATATGGAAAATGTTGCAGTAGCAACGCAGGAAGACCAACCTCAACCCGTTGAGTTAAGTCAAGCAAGCAACATTAAGATCCTTTTAACAAAGATTCTGGAGGCTATAGAGAAATCAACAGCTGAAACGTGCACTCTCTTGAACATCATGGGGAGTAATTAAAAGGAGATTTTGGTTGTGGTCACTGAATCTGCCATGCCAGAGAAAGACAAAGGAATAGGTGGAGAAGAGAAGCAAAACGTTGCACCAAGCTGAGTCGCAGGCCAGCAAGTTACCAGTAGCCGAGAAAAATCAGCTAGTGGTGCTCACGGTCACCCTAACTGGAGGTGAAGGGTCGTCAGTCAAGGCGGCCAAGTTGGGAGAAACTTCTCTCGTGAAGGTACTCGGGAGGTAGTCCAGCAGGATTAACAGCCCTAATAAGGAGAAACAGCTGGTGACCACTTACCAACCACCGCACAGAAGGGATGAGACACCGAGTGTTGTTATGCCTCCGGTGTCTATCAACCACAAGACCCCTGTTCAGTTTCATAGCTACACTGGACCAGCGACTCAACCTTACCTCTACGAAGAAGGAATGAGCTTAGGGGGCAATGGGAGTCTGGTGACCAACCAGATGCAGGCACTCCCAAGGGATACAAGTCACCAGGCTGTTCAGCAGCAGGTGATCATGGGGCAAGCAATGCACGGACAGAACACTCAGGCGATCGATCATGTTACCAGGGATGCACTTCGCGAGATCGCCCAAGAATTGTACGATCTCGGGTTCAATCAGATTGTCCCACCCGAATTTAGGAAACCTTGTCCTGAATTCATAGACAAAGAAGCCTTTTCTAGAGGTGTAAAAATTTCAGATTTCATGTTGTTTTCTGGAGAAGACGGGCACTCTTCCATCGAACACATAGTGAGGTTCACCACTCAATGCTTGGAATTTTCTAGCTATGACAACTACCAATACCTGCTGTTGAAATTGTTCTCAAATCCGTTAACTGGAGCTGCTTTCTCTTGGTACGTGTCACTGCTAAGAGACTCTGTGTTTGGTTGGGCAGATATGACGAAAGTCTTCCATGCTCAGTTTTACAGAACTGAGCCCGAAGTCAGTATCGTGGATTTGTCCAGACTCACTCAGCGCGCCAGAGAGAGGGTAGATGACTTCATTGCCAGGTTCAAAAGGATGAGAAACAAGTGCAGGATCAATATTCCAAAGATCGAGTTTGTGAAGATGCGCAAAAGGATTTGGACATAGAGCTAAGGAAAAAGTTTCAAGGGATGGACTTTAGAAACTTTTTCGAGTTGTCTATGAAGGTGACATAATACGAAGAGCTACTTAAAGAAGACCATAAGCTTAAAAAGCAGGCCGTGATGACCTATTTCAAGGAAGTCCATAACGCTGAAGTGGAGGTTGCAATAGCTGCCGTATCTGATATTGGAAGCATAGTATGCCCACACCTGGTAAAGATGCATCCTGGAGTGCAACAAAACAGCGACAAGAGGGAGAGTAGGTGCACTTTCGATGTAAGTAAGACATCGGAAATTTTCGATTATCTCACGAAAATTGATTTTATCTCTTTGCCGGAAGATCACATTTTGCCTACTAAGGAAGAGATGAAGGCTAAAGACTATTGCAAATACTATAACGCATGGACTCATTCTACCAACATGTAATGAGCCTTCAGAAACGTGATTTAGGATCGCATCAACAGAAAAATTCTCAAGTTCCCAGAAGAAGCAATGCTCATTAACAAGAATTCATTCCCAGTGGGGTCGGTGAACGTAGCAAGCATTGATATGAGAAGTTGGCTCAACCAAGAAAGGAGGCAAGAGCATACGAATCAAGTGTGGAGGTCTAAAGGATGGAACATGTGGAAAAGGAAAGACGGCCTTACCATTACTTCTAAAAGGCAAGAGAGAATCAGTGCCCTAGAAAGGATCAGTAGTCGGGTCACTAGAAATAACATGGAAGCCGGTGACCAGGTAATCATCAACACTGGCGGTCACCCGAAATTTGTCAAGCCACCTATGCCCAAGAAAGCTGGAGAGTGGATTCGGGTGGAAAGCAGGAAGAAGGATAAAAAGAAAATACTTACTGCTGCTCAGAAAAACGCTAAAACAAAGAAAAGAAGGTTGCAGCGCAAGAAGTTGGCCGAGATACTATTCCGGGAAAAAGAAGAACTGGAAACAAAACTCAAGTTCAGACTATGGCTCACTTGGTGGAAAAACAAAAGATACTTGATAAGGGGAAGAAGTTAGTCAACATGACTAAGCAGATGGTAGAGCACTGTGAAGGAGGAATTCGGAGGAACAAGTTCCGAAGAAAGGCCACAGAGGATAGTGGTATCGAGGACCAAGAAGAAAGTTATTTCAACATCGGTGATGTTCCTGTTTATTACCTGGGAGCCGCTTCAGTGTTATTACCAGCTATTTTTTGCCGTGTCAATCCTGATAACTAGGCGAAAGACAGGCCGAGAGATGAAGGAAAAGTCGCGGCTGTAGAAGAAGAACAAAGTCCAGTGGAGAAATTCTCATAAAAAATGCAGGACACTGAAGAGAGCAAAGCTCTGACGTTTGACAATCCGTTGATAATGAATCACACTAAACCACTATACATACGGGCTTGCATCAATGGAAAGCCACTGAACAGAGTTTTGGTGGACAATGGAGCAGTTGTAAACATGATTCCCTTGAAAGTGCTATTAGGACTTGGGAAAATAGAAAAGGACATTATTGCTACAAACCTAGTGGTGAGTGCGATGATCGGAGACGTAGCAAGGACTTTGGGAGTAGTTCCACTACAAATAACAGTGGGAAGTAAGACGTGTGTGTCTACTTTCTTCGTAATCAACACTAAAGCGAGTTACAAGTTGCTTCTGGGCAGGAATTGGATTCTCGCAAATATGTGTGTGTTGTCCTCTCTTCACCAGTTCTTATTGTTCTGGCATGGTGACAACGTGAAAATGGTTAAGGCAAACAATAATCCTTTTAGTACTAAAGTCAATTTGGTGGACGCCTGCTATTACCACAGAGATATCACACCAATTACCTTTGAGGTATCGGATAAAGAAGGCAGGCCCACGCTGATGAAGCTCGCCAAGAACAAGCATTTACTACTTCAAGCAGCGGGTACCAATAAGAAAAATAAAAGCATTAGGCCACTTAGGCCGATGGAAGGAGATAATGACCAGCCAGGCTAATGATGACTCAAAACAGTAAAGAAGGGTGGTCAGTGGCTACAATGGCCATTCAGGAAGCAATTTTGCAACAGGCCAGGAAACAGTTAATGGCTAACCATGAAAGGGAGGTTTTTGGAACAGAGATAGTTTATGAAGGAGAAATCCCAGAAATAGTAAGAGATGAAATAAGTCTGAAAGAGCTACAAGTCGCGCCACTCAAAATGGAAGATGAGAGACTTCAAGTAAAGGACCTTCTGAAAGAGATCAACTTAAATACTGCCGAGAATCCTAAAGTAACATACATCGGTGGGCACATTGGGAAAATTGTGGAAGTCTACATCGATGACGTGGTTATCAAGTCTAAAAAACAGGGTGACCATGTAGAACATCTCAGGCAAAGATTTGAGAGATCAAGGAGACACCAGCTCAAGCTCAATCCGTTAAAGTGTGCTTTTAGAGTCAGAGCTGAAAATTTTCTCAGATTTTTTGTACATCAGAGAGGCATAGAGGTTGACGATAACAAAAGCTACTCTAGGCAAAGGCATTGGCTAAATCGTTTTCTAAATAAGTTAAGGGTCACTATAAGACTTATATTTATAAACCCAATGGTGCAGGGGGCAAATGTTTACACCGAAAAATGGATTCGGCCTAGTTTTACTGTTTTTGGCCGAAAATTTGAAGCCCAAAGAAAGCCCATGGTTCGAAGTCCAAAATAATTCATTGATCCTGGCCGATCAGATTTTAGTGTCCAGTGAAAAGGAAAGTAGTAGAATTGGACTTAGAGTGGAAGTCTTGAAGTCCAAGATAAAAAGGAGATAAGCTAATAAATATGATAAAGTTTTATCCAAATCTTATCTTTATCTGAAATTTCATCTCTATCTAGTATCTTATCTCTATCTGACAGGATAAAATTTTATGAGGATTACAAGTTGAATTACAGTAGGACACTCACCATCGTTGGCTATAAATAGAAGTTTCAAATCAGAAAGAAGGCTCTTCAACTTCTGACATATCAAAAAGCCCGACATCCCAGTAAATCTTTGAATTCTTTGGCTTATTATTTTCGGCAATCTTTTATTTTTCCTTAGCCTAATCATTTCCTTTTCAATTGTTCTTAATAAATTTTCAATTTCTTAGTAATTGCGTTTTGTCGATTTGTTTACCAATAAAGCAAAGTTCTTTTTATTAGATTTTTGTCCATTTTCTAGCAATACACAGTCATTTTTTATTGCAGTCAGATCACGAGGCACAATTTTTTTTTCTTATTTCTTTAGTTTGAAAATATTTTAAATTTCTAACACACTCACGAACTAAAATAAAGAGTTAATTGTTGTTCTTTAGTCAAAATAAAGGCCAAACAGATTCAAGTATAGAAAGTGGCCTGGACTTAGATACAAGCTTTCTGTTCCTTTCTCACTGATACCCTGTACATTTTCAACACCAATACAAGAACCTCTTCGTATCTTTTATCCTACTTCTTTTCACCTGCAGGGTATTGATTGTGTGGTAACAAACAAGCATCTATCAAGGATTAGGCCAAAGTGAAGTCTTTGTCCTTTATCTTCCCTCTTGAAGTCACAGGAAGGAATAACGTGTTTACAATGGAGTCATCCTCGATTTTGATTACTATGAACAGGACCAAAGTGTGTGCTTTTAGTTTCTTGAAGAGATGCTTGTACCAACTAAAGACAAAGACTTCCATTTTATTTTTGTTTGAACAAGAACGAAAGTAGGATTATTTCAGCACAATTTGCTTTCGCGCCATGAAAGACAAGGCCACTATGCAGTCTATACCTAACACCGGTTGGTTCTTCCCTACCGGCGAGCAAGAAAGGTGCCAAGAACATTCTCCTGAGAGTGCTTCAGAGTAGATATAACCGCAATTTAGCTAGGATCGATCATGTTATGATCAAAGCCATTCTTAATATTTTATAGTTTCTTGAGTAAAGTTAAAAAAAAAAACTCCTATTTTTATCTATTTTTAGACTCTAATAAAGAATAAAAATAAGTAAAATATATATATTTTTTATTCTTTATGAAATTAAGAGTAAATTTTATTTTATTTTTTATTATTTATAAAGATGAGCTCTAGGCAGATATCTGCCTATCATTACCCAAAGTCGGCCCTGGTTGTAGTAATATCAAGTTTCATATTAATAGTATTTGTAAAAACCTTTAATGACTTGGACTAGGATGGTCTCCTGACATTGTCAAATGGCAATCAACTGTGTGTACAAGTTACCCAAAGGATCTGTAATCTTTAACATTTCCAACTATTACAAGTTACCTGCAGGATGTTCTACGATTCCTTCCTCGCAAAAAAAAATCAATATTGCAAGATCGCTAGTGTAGATTTTATGAAGTTCTGAGTATAATCCGGCCCAACAGATCATCAAGTTTCAGGTCACCGATATTTTAATGTTTGTGTGCTCTTTTTGTGCTTGCAGACTGCTAATAGAAGTGTTTGCACAAATGAATCCATGAAACTTACCTACTGCAGTGTAGAGGAAGCTATTTAGGAATAACAAAGCTTGTATTTTGTTCTGATGGAATGAATATCAACTTGAGAAGCAAAGTTCAATTCTTTATTGCCGAAGATTATGTAAGGCCCGATTTTTGTTGGTTTTTTTGTAGAAGTTAGTGAAAAAGTAAAGTAGGGAAGAGCTTTTCTTGTTTTATGCTAATCAGTAACCCTTAGTGCTCAACATCATCAATTAGCCTTTTTCTTGCTTTCTTTGGTTCTATTCCTGTCAAAGTTCTGGCTGTCACATTCACTCATATTAAGGTTTAGCAGACCCACTTAACAAATCTAAAAGTTAAAAGGAAGCCCTGGAATGATGCAGAGATCTAAACTTGAAGATATTCTCTTCCTCTGGATCCTAAACCAAATGTTCTGCCAACCTTTCTAGTTTGAACTGAAATTTCATATTACTACAAAGTTAGTTTCTTTCCTTTTGTCAAACTTCATGCAATTTTGAATACTTATTCTAAACACAAGTAGTGGGCATCTTCTACTAAGTACCAACAATTTTTTACACATGTTGATTATAGTTTGCTAATTACTTGGAAAGTGTCATGTTTAGACTTTGATCCAGGATAAAATTTTCCTTGTTCATTTGTTTGATTCAGGTGGGTCTTACTCATTTGATCTTACAGGTAGGCTCTCCTTAATTTTGCATGTCATTATCAGATCCCTTATCCTATCATTGACTAGAAGCTAATGATATTTACCTTCTCTAATGTTTAGCTTTTTTCTTATTGGTGCTTAATTTACATTACTTTAACTTGTCTTATACGTAGTATGGTTAGCCCTTTCTAGCATATAGAATTAACGACAAGTAAAGTTTCATATATACCCTTTAAAGCTAAGCAATGTCAAGTATTTTTTTTTTCATTAAATTGCGATGTACTTTGAGCCAAGATTTTCAACCCTTACTCTTAAAGGAGTTAGAAACTTGGTGGAAGAGAGTTCTTGGAAGCAGTGTCAAGTTGATAGTGAAACAAGTTGATTGGAAGATCAATCTTCTTTTTCTTTGATCATTGAAAATAATGAGGAACATTCAGATTTAATTAGTCTTAAGGACCTCCATGAATGATAACCACTAAGTTTGCTTTTAATCCTGTATCAGAAGGTTGAAGGGCAGGGTGGTGCCCTATGAAATAGGCTTTAAGCTGTTTGAATCCGAATAAGGGTTCTTTCTTGTTCTTTCTAAGGAAAAGGGGAGTTCAAGAGCTCCTCCGGTCATCTTTAGGAATGTTCTTCATTTCAGATAATGAAAACCATTCTATTATTGCCAACTCAAGAAAGACGAGCGCTCTAAAATATTCAGTTTATGGAAGTCGGATTAATATGGAAACATTGGAATTCTACTTTCAGATAATGAAAACCATTCTATTACTGCCAACTCAAGAAAGACGAGCGCTCTAAAATATTCGGTTTATGGAAGTCGGGTTAATATGGAAACATTGGAATTCTACTTTTAGACTTTCAAAAGCACTTTAACTTATGACCATGTGAACTGTCAGGAGTAGCCATAGGATATATCTTTTGTTGAATAGGTGCTGATTCTAAAGGAATGAATGGCCAATTATTTTTCAGTTGCATAAACTTGGGATATGATCTGCTAAACATTTAAGGAATTGGTACTAATAACAACTCCTGCTCAACAGAAGTAAGCATGAAATCAGGATAAAGAAAGGCATGAAAAGAGAACATCAGAAAGCGGCCTAGATTTTATGCTTTTCCTTTTGCTGTTGAAGTTCATCCCCTGCAAAGAACAGATCTTTCTTGATTTTCAATTTTGGAAGTTGAAAATGAATAAAACCCCAATTCACTTGCAGTCTTCCTTGTGTGGGACAATTGTTGTGATTGCTTGCAATGAGCTATTGCCCCTTGTATTGGATTCTCAATCTCTGAATTTGTACTGCTGCTTCTCTTGAGAAAAGGCAGCTCAGTAGACCTGTTTGAATTGATTGAGCTTGATGAAGAAGAAGAAGAAGAACCTGATGATGAAGAAGACAATGAAAGCTTGGTTATGGAATGTCGTTTGATTGACATTGAGAAAGATCTTCTGTGAAGCCGACCACTTCCATCCTCAGTTTCTTTGCTCAACTTCTGGCTTGCGTTTGTTGATAACTGGTGCTTTTCTCTCTGTATTTGCCCGAAAGGATTTTTCTTTCCAGCCTTTACATGTCTGTTCATTGATTCTTTGGCTCTTGAAACTGTCCCTTCGTCTGCAACTTTTGTAGCAGCAGTACAGGAATCTGCTGAACAACCTGACCTGCCAAACAAAGACTTGAGATAAGCCCTAGAAGCCTTCAACTTTGAACCAATTGATGAAGACTGCTTGATTATATTGAGCTTTCTGGACCATGGTTTCTTTTTATTCTCTCCAGTGAAATCACTGGATTCAGTTGAATTATACTCGAAGAAGTACTCTTCAGGATTCAATTCTCCACTAACATAGCAAGACTCAGCAGGAGAAACATTGCAGGACTCAAATGGGGTACTTCTGGTTGTTGGTGTAGCTGCAGTTGTCATCGATGGAGTGCCATAGAATTCTTCATAAGCATCTTTTCTCTCATTATAGCCAAAGTTGGAGCTTTCGAAGAGCTTTTCAACCATTTGTAAACGTGGTGGGAGGTGAAGAGGAAGGAGCTTTCCTTTGTAGAAAAGTTCATCAGCTGGTGAAGTTGTACTGTACTGCTTTTCTAGTGAATTGGAAGACATTTGGAACTCAAACTCTCTTTGATGTGGAGGAGAGCTTATAGAGTGACACATGAAGTTGGAGTATGAGCTAACTTCCATGTCAATATACTCTTCCTCTGCATGATCATACAGCTGGAGGTTCAAAGCCATCTTTAGCAGATCAAGTACAGAAACTATGGTTGATCTCTCTCTGTTAGGTATGCTCACTTTTTGTGCCTGGAGTGAGTAATTGTGTGCTTAGAAATGGTGGAGCGATGAGAAAATGAAGGGAAAGTTCCAATATTTAAAAGCCTGACAAAGCTAAGAAACTGTAGACAGTGTTCAGAATCTTTTTAGTCTTTTTATTGCTTCCAGATATGTTCTAACATTATGAAAATGGGAATTGCTCTAATGGTCCAACATTGACCCATGTTTGTTCTTTCTTTTTCTTATAAACTGATAGCTGATTTGTCATTGCCTGTTACACCATAAAAGTGGGTAAGGAAGTCATCTCACCCATCACACATCACACACACAAACACACAAATACACACAAAGTTTTCTTTAATAAAGTTTGTTTAGGAAGAGACTCATGCACCTCTTGTTTGCTCAGGAATTGGTCATATTCTGTTTTGTTCTGCAGGATTCCCTGAAATTATACTTTCCAATGAGTAAATCCAAAAATTTGAGACAACTTAACTCATCCAAGATTATGATTGGTCAGAAGCAAAAACACATTGGATTTATTAATATCAGTCGATAACTCATTCGAATTATGCGATTTAAGGACTATTCACAAAGAAAATTTCTAAACAACATACTTTGATTAAAGTCTATTCCCACTATAATTAACAACTTCAAACAAAAACAAGACAAAAGTTTGCTCCAATACAGTATTTGGAGCCTGAAATGCTGATAAGACAAGGCCATGACCTTGAAACCTATTTAATATTTCTTTTGTCTTATGCAACATCCTCTTAAGGTCAAGTGGTTGGAATTTCAAAAGAGCCCATGTCTTTATATACATTATTACTATATAATAAATCATTTGTTTCTTCTCTTCCTTTTAATTAAGTGAACAAGCTTGAAAAAGCTAATAAATTTAGAACTAAAGGTTACTTTTAACACTTCACTAAGTGTCACTACTTTTACTGGATTCCTGGGATTGTTTTGTTTCACTTGATATAAGTGTCTGCCTTTTACATCATCTTGTTAACAATCATATCTTCTTTTTGGTCCACAAAAAGTTGTTAATTTAAGTCCTTTTTTTATTCTTTTCATAAGTTTAATCTTTCTTAACAATTAAAACCCTCTCCATAAAATGAATCAAAAATCCAAACCTAAGTAGATAGATCATCCTTAATGGAGGCTGTAGTTACTATGAAATGAAGTGACTACAGAGAATGAAGTGTTAGCTTCACTAAGAAAACAACACATAGGCCGACATTTTATGGTGGAGATAAAAGGAATTGTGGATGGTTATGCCTAACAAAGCTCGAGACTTTTGTTGGTCTTTCCTTTTGTCACACACTCCTCCTGTATTTAAGAACTCACCCTATCTTTTTGTCTTCTTGTATTATTAGTATTACTGTATATAACAGTATGAAACTCATGACTTGGGACAAATGTCAAGGGAAGAAACATATCCTCGGAGTTCAAAAAATATCTGATCTTTTCTCTTTTTATGTTCATTTGAAAAGGGTCTATAAAACATTATGCAACTGCTTTCTCTTGGAACTTGCAAGTCCTTTTTAGGCACCACCAAGTGTATTGTCAAAAGCAAGCTGTTAGCGCCAGCAAATCCATTCATAAGCTTGATCTTACCCACTGGTCTGAATAGGAAATGGGAATAAGATAACTCAGCCCATCTGAAGATAATTCATACTCAAAAACTTCATCACTTGCATAAAATAGGCATCATTGGCAGGCAACTATCATGCCATCAGTATTGGGCATAAATTGTCCCTTCTACCTCGGTCTATATCCCAGCATCGTATTGTATTCCGACACATTCCATCGGTTCTTTTTTTCTCAGAACTAGTTAACCACATCTAGCTCTGCTGAATGATACCTTCACAAACTATTGTCTCTGTCTCTGAGATATGAAACTAGGATTCTGCTGGGACATAACTGAAGCAGAAGTAAAGAATAGCCATAGATGTGTCTATCCCGTAGACCCACCACCCAGAAAATATGGTTGCCAAGGTCGTTTTCTACCAACCTCCAAGTTCAAGCAGTCTTTTTTCTGAGCAAATGGGTTCCCTTTGCTAGATATCCAACCAGCAACAGATGTAATAAAACTACAATAGCCACAAAAGTGGCAGTCGTTTCAATGACATTCTTTAACAGAACTCCAGTGGGGGGCTACAAATCCACTATCTCCTGTACTCTTGCCTTGAAAGCATCCATGGCCCTGCATAATCATTATGTTCCAAAAGCCAGAATCACAATTTCCAGATCAGGAAACTTTTTCTCACTATATCTGCCAACCTTTTTGATTTTCCATAAATTTGTATAAACTGAGGTGTTCTAAACCCCATTCTATTTGAGGGTCATCTCCACAACCAAGTCGTCCCCACTGCCACCTTTGGCTACATACCTTTCTGAATTTGACTCCTGGTGGCAGGGCGGGAAGACTCTGACCAGCTTATATTTCTGCCGCATGATATGAGCAAGCAATGTCCCAGAAATCATTAAGATTATCCATATACATTCAAATAAACTTCATTGATACAGTTCATCAAATTCACGATACAACTTTGACAATTTACAGAAGAATCAACAAATATAAACTTCAGTACTTTTATAAGTATGTTACACCAAAAGCTTTTAATTTGGTTATAGCTTCCGGGAAGGTCAGGGAAAAGATGAACATCACGTCTTATTGATTAAGACCATCACTACCTCACATATAATTACAGCAATAACCTATACGAGAAGAGCTTTCTATTAATTGCTTGCAGCTGTATCACCAGATCTCAGCTCTCGTTCAAGCTCATCGAATTCCCAGTCACCAATCTCTTCTCCTGAGTAGTCTCGGCCAACCTTTCCAATCTCTGACTCCAGCTTTGCTAGTTCTGCCGCATGGTCAAGAACCGGCTGTACCTCAACAGCAGACGCCCTGGGATCATCATCTGACTCAGATTTTCCTATGGTAGCAGGATCTTCCATTGGCTGGTTGGATGAACTTCCAACCAACTTCTCTGATGCAATTTCTGCTTTTGGAGATGGCATCTCCACATCCAGATCCGGTCTTTCAATAGAGTCAAATTCCACCCTTAACTTTCCAATATCCTCAAATAGCTCTTTAATGCGCATGTCATCTTTCCTGAATCAGAAAGGTCGAAATATGAATATTTCCATACAATATGCAGCTAAATAATGTAAATAATGAATAATTTCCAAAAGAAGAACGAATAAAACAAAGGAATATTGGACTGAGATAGAATACCACCTAGAACTTGCCTCTTGTGAAGCATAAAATTGCTCTTTCATGCTGTCCACTACGCTAAAGATGGCAATAATCTGAAATAAGGCAGGATAAATTTTAAGATTTGTGATCTATCCCCCAGGAGTTGTGCCCTTAATGTAATGGGATATTAGGCCATGTTGGACATCTTACACTTCCATAGTGCATCTAATCAAATTTCTCAAAGATCCAGTAAACATTACTTTGGGACATGGATATCAATGAGGAAACTTCAATTTCAAAAGTTACAAACATAGAATTATTTTGTAAAAGAAGCCATGGATAACAGAACAAATAAGGCAGAAATCACAGATGCTCCCAGAAGCTGCTTAAGTTATGGTCTTGATCTTTTTCCCGAAGAGAAGGGAGAAAATTGGAAAAGAAGAGCGGTGTCTAATAACAACCTGACAAGTTGATTACACTATTAAATAGCAAAAGCATCAATAATCATAAGACTCCTGACCTCAACACGATATGCATAATTTAAAAAAATTAGAAATGCAATCCCTTCACAGTGCTTTATCCAAATGTAGGCAACCAAATTAAGATATGTTTCCATGTAAACTAAGGGTACATACGCAATCTCCATCATTCAAGCATCCTGTGCAGGAAGAGATAAAAAATAATAGCATTGCAGTAAATGCAGAATGCATAAATCTTTTGTTCATATATAGGAGCACTGACTCAGCAAGCAGGAAACGAAACCTAGCCTACCTTAGCTTCATAGCCCAGATATTCTTCCTCAAGATTTTGCCTTGGGTTTAGTACTTTAGAATCTTCATTCTCTGCACTAGATGCCATCCCCGACCTGTATCATCAAGTGGACAAAACATTTAATAGGGGATCAAGATATAACTCATCATGTCAGCCTACTGCATTACCCTTCACTTAGTTGCTTTAGGTTCTCTACATATTTTCCAATTCGGCTGACTGAAGGCTCCAACTCTTTCTGCATGATAGATGGGTGTGGAGTATGAGGAACAATGCATACATAAACAGCGAGAGAGAGAGAGAGAGAGGAGAAGTGATAGGTAAGAATTCCTAATTTGGTTAAATTTTCTTCACAAATAAACCAAACCTTGTAATCGGAGAGAAGTTCGATAGCCAAATTTGTAAAATACTCCTCATGCCTCCCCAGCTCATCACTTGAAAGAGTAAACAATCATCCACAAGATTGCAAGGCAATTTCAGTAATGAGGAACGAGACACAACAAAGATAAATTTGCTCCCCCTCATAAACCTCCACAGGCAAAACAAATCAACTAAAGTATAGAAATGGGGAATGTCACCAACTCAAAAACAAAATATTACTTACTTGACCTGCTTCTCCTTATTTTCTGTAGCATAGCGTTGAAGAGTCCAAGAATCTTCCAGAAAATTAATCCATGTGCTGAGAACATCTGCTTCTACTTTGCATGCAGAAATTGATTTTGACAGTTCATCTTCCTACAAACAGATTAAGAAAAAACAACAAATATGTAAATAATGAGAAGACCAAAGACCTCACACTAAATAATTGCAAACTCATAAATTTAGAAAGAAAGCCCAAGAAGAAAATTCAAAACCTTTGTTGTCAAATGCTCCAGAATCTGATTGTTAGCTTCGTCAAACTGATCTCTTTCTTCCCTGGCATTCCTAAGGCGTGCATTTGCAGCAGCCAAAGAGATATTAACCTAAAAGAATGAACTGTCACTATGTACTTGTCATCACTAAAGTATAAATAACTGATTATAGAGTAGGCATATCAGTTCTGTTAGCATTCCTCCTAGTGTTTAGCTTGTTAGTGTTAGTATACAGCCCACTAAGCCCATCCAAACCTACATCCGTAGGGGTAATTTGGGTTAGGGGGGTAAATGCCACATAGGCGAGTTGTTAGGAGTTGTTATGGAGAGAGAATGAGGGAGGGGAATATATAGAGTTGTCTAGTAAGAATGACTAAGGACG
>JANQBM010000003.1:32659563-32710627 GCA_025594535.1 Erythroxylum domingense | reverse complement strand
AAAAATGGGTGAGGATGGCCAAGAAAACTGAGCATCGAAGAGGGACAGATTCCGCCATTGCCAGAGGAACCAGCAGGTAATGCCAAATAGGATAGACCAGTCATGCCCCATTGTATGTCGGTGAGAGTGGAGGTTGTGAGTGAGCCACTCCCTCGGGGACATAGTGTAGAAGGCATGCGAGACGATGTGAGGAGGAAAGCTATTCCATACTTGTCGGGCTTTAGCGCAGTCGCGCACGACATGCAACGAGGTTTCCTCCTGTAGGCAATGCGCACAATCGCCGTCCAGTGTGAAATGTCGTCTCACTCTTTCCTGGTTCGTGAGTAACCGGTCCTTTTCCAGGAGCCAGAGGAAAAAACGAATACGTTCAGGGCCTTTCCAATGCCAGATGACCTTCCAGTCCTCCTGAACCGGGTGCGCTGTGGTGTCCATGATCATATCGTATGTAGAAGCCACGGTAAACTGACCAGAGTCAGAGGGGCCCCATATCAGTTTATCAGGACCTAAGCAGGGTTGCGGGGGAAGCGTCCCTGCTATTAAACGACAAATAGAAGGCGGAAGATGAGATTGAAACACGTCCCATCGCCAAGTACCGTCGTATTCCACGAAATCGCAAACGCGAGAGTGGAGGATGGAATCAGGAATGGGAGATATAACATGGGTTGTAAGGGGTCCTGATCTGAGAAGCCAAGGGTCGATTAAAGATATTCCTTTAACAGATCACAAGGCCTATGCAGTCTTCGTCATCCATTGCTTTGTAGTACCGGTTATAGCAAAAGCACCACCTCAAGAGCAAAACATTCGTTATCATGTCTCCGCCACCGTCCGTCAGCGAAGTCCAAGTCGAGGCAGTCACTTTCTCACCGACGGTGAAGCCTCCAGCCTCCAACAAAACTCTCTTCCTCGGTGGTGCAGGTTCGTATCACTCACCCCGTAACGAACAGTGCCTTTTATCTGATCACCTCGTGTTTTTTCTTGTCTGATCATTTGGTTCCATCTCTGGCTTCGTGCGCAGGAGTGAGAGGATTGGAGTTCAAGAGCAAGTTCATAAAGTTCTCGGCCATTGGAGTGTACTTGGAGGATTCTGCCATTGGAGTGTACTTGGAGGATTCTGCCGTGCCGTCGCTCGCCGTTAAGTGGAAGGGGAAGAGCGCCAATGAGCTCGCAGATTCTGTGGAGTTCTTCGGAGATATTGTTACAGGTAATTGAAATAATCCTATCTGTTTTGAGCTTCAAAGCATTTTGGAACAGAAATTTGCAGGATTTGGTTTCGGAGTTGTCCAACCAAACATCACATGGTTATATTCTTGAAGGTCCCTTTGAGAAATTCATTAGGGTGACATTAATATTGCCATTAACGGGTCAGCAGTACTCGGAGAAAGTTTCAGAAAACTGTGTTGCCATTTGGAGATCTTTGGGAATCTATACAGATTCCGAAGCCATAGCCATTGAGAAGTTTGTCGAGGTTTTCAAGGAGGAGAAGTTCTCTCCTGGCTCCTCTATTCTGTTCACTCTATTACCAACTGGATCTTTAGCTGTTAGTATAAGAATTTTCGTTTCTTCCTGTTGTTATCTTTTCTTTAGAGTATGGCAACCGACGTCGTCCGATCTCGGTTCAAAACTCGGTCTTCTAAATAATGGTTGGAGCTTAGTCTAAACACTGGTCGAGCTCAAGTTGTATGTTTCGAACTCGTTCAATTCGTTTAAAACGATGTCATTTTAAAATCGTTCGGACCCTTTTCTTCCGTGTCTGCAGATTAGCTTCACAAAAGATGAATGTATACCAGAAGCTGAGAATGCTCTGATAAAGAACAAGTTACTCTCGGAGACCGTACTTGAATCAATCATCGGCAAGCATGGTGTTTCTCCTCCAGCGAGGCAGAGTTTGGCAACAAGGCTGTCGGAGTTACTGAAATAAAATGGCGAAAACGGTAGCTGAAGGCAGCAACATTCTTTACATGTTCATGCGATTTCATGTTTCTAGATAATGAAGCGATCATGTCCTCCAACAGATTTTCTGTGTCTGTTGCTGAGTTTCTATTTCGTGTTTATGTTTTAATCCGAAGTTGGTTTAAGTACCTTCACGTAATTCCTTATAATTCTTTTTTTTTTATACACAAAAGGATAACAAAGCTAAATCACGGGCCGGCGTTGTAGGGTCCCTTCCAGGTCATGCTTTAGGAGATTGGTAATCAGACTCGGAGGCTTCGGTATGAAATGCAGGCCTAGATCTGAGTAGCCTGCTAGAGCTGTCATGCGATCTGCACATTGATTTCCTTCTCGGTAGACATGCTAGATTTTCACCTCCCAATTAAGGCATAGCAGCTCCCGTATACCTGCAATCAAAGCGTTAGACTCAGTCAGAACTATAGGGGAGGATGATAGAATAGTAATGACTTCGGTCGAGTCGACTTCGACTACGATATAGCGATGGCCCTGCTTCCAAGCTATTTGAAGCCCCGAGTGAACAACCCACAGTTCAGCAGTTAGGGGTGACCCCCTATCAATGTTGTGAACAAAGCCTTCGCGCCAGCGGCCTTGACTGTCCCTGAGTAGGCCCCCAGCGGTGATGAGGTTGGTAGCCAGGTTGGTTGCCCCATCAGTGTTTAACTTTATCCACCCGTCCAGTGGTTGTTCCCAGCCGACTGTCTGCCCCTGGTCCCTCCCCTGCTGCGAAAACAGTCAAGCTTTAAGGATACGTGCCCTCTCGATCCACTTCACATAGTCCCAAACATACCGCGATCCATGCTCTGGCCAGCTCAATCCATCCTCAAATAGGCATTTGTTGCGCCATTGCCACAAGAACTAACAAGCTACTCCAAAGATCCTGGCCCAATTGATATGGTTATCGCGACCCCGTTTCCCAAGGTTCGTTACCAACCAACGCGTCTCCCCTTGGTGAAAGAAACCTTCATTCACCAGTGTAGTGGGGAATTGATGCCAGAAGGTTGTCACTCGTTGGCAGTCGCGTTTATTGATTCCTCCTGTCCGCAAACGTGGCAACTGCTATCATCAGTGTGGTGCCTGGCCACTCTGTGTTGGTTGGTGAGCAATTTCGACTTAGCCGCCAACCAGATAAAAGTACGAATGCTTTGTGGCCCTGGCCAGTGCCATATGAGCTCCCAACTCCTGGGGTTCGCGGTCGACCTCGGTGCCTCAATGAGGTTATAGGCTGATGCTACAGTAAAACCCCCATGTGATGTTGGGCCCCAGACAACCGAATCTTCCTCCCCATCGAAAGGGCTGGGCTGGATTCTCGCAATATCTAGACAGACAGCATGAGGCAAATAAGGGTGGAACAAGTGCCAGCGCCACTCCCCGGTGGCAGTGCGGAGGTCCGCCACAGTAACCGTCAGGATGTGTTTCGGGAGCGGAGCCACTGCTAAATCGATAAGGAAACCCCAATTCGCTACCCAGTTGTCCGTCCAAAAACGGATTCGTCGTCCATTACCCAAAGTCCAGGAGAGTCCCTGTCTGACAATATGCCAAGTAGCAGCGATTCCCCGCCAACACGCTGAAGCGCGGCCCCTAGTAATCGAGCAGGGAATGGCTTGGGTGTCAAAACGGTATTTCGCTCGGAGAACCCAGACCCATAACGCCGAGTGGTTTGTGAGCAAATCCCATCCTAATTTGGTGAGAAGAGCATCATTAGCGGACCGTACGCTTTTGAGCCCGAGGCCCCCCGCATCTTTAGGTCGGCATACCTCCTCCCAGTTCACCAGATGAGTTTTCCGTTGTCCGCCCGACGAGCCCCAGATGAAGTCACGCATGAGCCTGTCAAGCTGATCGCAAAGCTGTCGGGGGAGGCGGACAGTTTGCATAGTAAAAAGGGGTAAAGAGGCGAGTACTGACTAGGTAAGTGTCACTCTCCCAGCTAGGGACAGGTGTCGCCTTTGCCAACCGGTCAAACGATTTTGCACATGCTTGATGAGATAATGATACGTGCTGCTGGTAGTACGCTCATGTAGCAGGGGGACCCCTAAATACTTCCCCAGATTACTAGTACACGACACTTGCAAAAGGTTACTAAGCCGGTCCTTCGTAGTTCGCGGGACATTTTTTGAGAAAAAAACCTTGGTTTTCGTCGGATTCATTTTGTGCCCGAAGGCTTGGCAAAACACATCTATCGTTCTCCTAATAATCTGTGTCTGTGCTACATCAGCTTCAGCAAACAAAACCAGGTCATCAGCGAAAAAGAGGTGGGAGATGGGGGGTCCCGTACGACTCAACTTGATCGGTTTCCAATGGTCCTGGGCCACCTCCGTAGAGATTTGCTGGCCTAGGCGTTCCATGAATAATACAAAAAGGTACGGTGAAAGAGGGTCCCCTTGTCGGATTCCCCGAGTGGGATTAAAAGACTCGGAGGGGACGCCTTACCATCGGACTTGCATGGATACCATGGACACACACCGAATGGTAACTGTGATTAGGTTTGAAGGTAATCCTATCTCCACCAGAGTATCACGGATGAAATCCCAGTTGAGGGTATTGTACGCTTTTTCGAGGTCGACTTTAAGGGCTAAGTAGTCTGTCTTTCCCTGTTTCATTCGCATCAAGTGAATGATTTCCTGGGCTAGAATAATATTATCTGAGATTTTACGCCCTGGAATGAAACTGCATTGATTAGCCGCAATGAGGTGGTCCATATGGGGTTTCAATCGATTCACCAGAACCTTTAAGAGGATTTTGTACAGGACCGTACAGAGACTGATGGGACAAAATTGGGAAATAGTTGACGGTGAAGGAACCTTGGGGATCAGTACTAAGAGTGTCTGGTTCAGCTTGGATTCCCATCTTTCCAGACGAAGCACTTGCTGGATAAAAGACACCACCGACGGTCCGATGGTCGACCATTGACTTTGGAAGAACAGTGCATTGAAGCCATCCACCCTCGATGCTTTATTAGGATTGATGCTAAAAACGGCATGCCCAATCTCATAATCTTGTATTGGCAACTCAAGGTCATGAATGCGCTCAGAAGAAAGCGCTGGAAAAGCGCCTGCGAGTGGGAATGGCCGATATTGTTGCTCATCTCACCTATAAAGCTGATCAAAATAGTTTTGAGCTAGGCGACGCAAGGAGTCAGGCTCCGATACTAAATTGCCACGGTGGTCTGTAAGGCTCGGAATAAAGAGCTGTTTGCGTTTGGCAGTAGTGATGGTGTGGTAATACCGGGTATTGCGGTCCCCTTTAGAGATCCAGGCGCAGCGCGCTTTCTGATGCCAATAGAGCTCCTCTTCACACATCACCTGGAGCAGTTCCGTGCTGAGATGGTCTTCCAGTGCTAGTAGATATTCCATATTATGATCCTGCATGTGTCGTTGAATACCAGCCAGTCTGGCAAGAAGGCGTTGCTTCTTGATGTGAAAGCTCCCACCTTCCTCCTTAGCCCATGACGTGAGGTGGTGGGATAAGTTTTTGAGAGCCTGGGGCACAGACCCCTCAGGTGGTGACCAATGCGCGGCCACCTCGCCCACGAAACTGCCTTTGGTGAGCCAGGCATTTTGGAACCAGAAACCGGATGTACCCCTGGTCCTCGAAGGTTGTCCAGCAATGGAGATGAGCAAGGGCCGATGGTCCGATCCGAAGAAAGGGAGGTGTCTGTTAACGGTGTTGGGGAAGGCCTCCAGCCAGGCGGTAAAGCCAAAGACTCTGTCCAACCGAGCCTGCACGAGACCTCGTCGCCACGTAAATCGAGAACCAGTGTAGCCTAAATCATGGAGATCGCTACCATGCACCCAGTCACGAAAACGAGTCGACACTACCCGAGTGGCTACTCCACCTCCCCATTTGTCCGATAGAGTAAGCTTAGCATTGAAATCCCCTCCTACGAGCCAGGGCCGAGACTGGTGGTGACTAAGCCAACGAAGTATGGGCCAGAGGTGGTTTTGATTGAAGCCTTGAGGACTAGCGTAGACAATAGTCAACTCGAATTCTCGGTGTTCCAGTCGGACGGAAGTATGGATAAATTGACGATGGGCGAGAACAACGGTAATATCAAACGGTCTAGACCAAAGTAACCAGATCCCCCCCGCAAAGCCCAGTGCCTCGACGCGAAAAGAAAACTCAAATCCGAGTTTCTTCAGGACGGTTTCGGCTCGGGGCCCACTGATGCGAGGTTCCAACAACGCGAGTATTCTCAGAGTATAGGTTCGAATATGATTGCGTAGTATAGTAAGAAATTTGGGGCTCCCCGCCCCTTGACAATTCCAAATGAGTATTGACATTGTCATAAAAAAAAGTCAAGGAATGGTCGGATACCCTAAGACGGAGCGGGGTCCTCACTGGCGTGGAAAACATTAGTGACTTCTTGATCGGTAGACCTCTGAGCCCCACCCGTCGATTGGCCCCGATCCTGAGTGGTGTCCACTATCCGCATGGGCTCGTGAGCAGGGTTCGATGAGTCATTGGGGTTTTGCGAGGCGTGCGCTCCCTCTGTCCCCTCCACCCCTTCCATGTGTTGTGGTTGATCTCCGGAAATTTGGGTATGGAGGCCGGTGCTATCGCATAACACTGCTGTGTGGGTGGATAGCTCGACAGCAATATGCTGGTTCGAACCAGTTGGTTGTAATTGTTTCGGAATGAGTTGGGCCGGTGCTGGGCCACGGTTGGAGTTGGTCATTGGGCTACAGAGCTGGGCTGGCTCTGGGTGTCCTATAGGCCGACTTTGGGAGCTCCCCCCTGTGGGCCGAAGTGGGCCAGCCGATGGAGCTCCCTTCTGCCGCTTCCTGATTGTTTCAGGAAGCCCATTCTTTGGTGAGCGCTGTCCCATCCCAGTCTCACGTCTGAGAGACGTTGACTCTGTCTGTCCGGTGCCTGCCTCTCCCAGCACACCCTCCTCTGGTAGGATCTGGAAACGTGATCCTACGCTCGTAGGCTCTATCCGTTGGCGTGAAGGAACGTTCCCACCCAAACGTTGAGCCTTCGTTGGGGGCAGTCGCCGCTGCACCAGCATCCAGGGTCCATACCCGGTGTCGGAGGCGGAGCCTGCAACTCGTGACGCAGCCTGGATCCCTTCCACCGGCACTGCCGCACTAACGGACGGACTAGGAACCTGGGAGGCCGAAGTTTCGGTGGGGGCCGGGGAGGATGGACAGCCACTGGTAGCATGACCCACTCGTCCACAAGCGTAGCAGAGCTGGGGTAGGCCCTCATACGCCACCCTCAGCGTTTCGCAGTCCAAAACGACAGAAGATCGTAACGGTGTGCTCAAATCAAGTTCAACGGCAACTCTCGCGTATTTACCTCGCTGTGCATGTCGGGTTGCATCATCAATCCTCACTGTCTTGCCAACCAAATTCCCAAGCGCGGCGAGGATCATAGGGTGGTAATGTGCAATGGGAAGCTCTGGGAATCGTATCCATACGACAGCACGGGGAACAATACCTTGTGACGGGCGGAAGGTGGACGACCATCGTTGCACCGTCAAGGCTTGGCAAAAAATGATCCATGGCCCATCAGTAAGCGCATGGTAATAGTCAGCATCATTAACAAACTTTACAAGGAAGAAATCATTCTCCAAATCGACGAGTTTCATCGGCCCACTCGGGTTCCACAAGGTCTTTAATCGGCTGCTCAGGAGGCGGTAGCCTAAACTACGTCCAAGGAGTTTTACAATCACTGCCTTCTCCCATTGCTTATCCAATTGTTCCCTAAAACGAGGGGAGAGCACGAGGCCCGCCCCTGAGTCGCCCGTAATGTGCATAATATCACCCTCGTCGAGTTCCACTGGGTCCTCTTCCGGCCATATATCCTCATCCGGTGGAGTATCGGTCCGGATCGTCCCCTGCACAACGGCACTGTAAGACATGCTAGGAGTCGGTGGGGGAGCTTCGTCCCTTGTCCGGCTTCGTTTAGCTTGTTGGCCCTCGTATGCGAGGGTCTCCATGTCGCACATGCGGTTGCGCCCTTAGTATCTATGTAGTAATGTTCGTCGTAGTGCAAGTTCAGAGAGCAGCAAAGTTGCCTTGTCTTTTCGTTTTACAAGACGCCTGTACCAATTTTACTTCACGTAATCTCAACCGTATAAAAAAAAATTATTACACAGTTGTGAGGATATTAATTATTTTATTAGGCAACATATAAAAAAATAATCATTACACAGTTGAATTACAAAAAGAACAAATATATGAAACTAAAAGTAAGAACCATCACGAAGCCGTTCAGTTTATTTCAACTCACGAGTTAATCGGTTAGTAGTTAGACGAGTCCATGGTTGCTCGACTTGTGGCCCGACCCTAACTCAACAGGCCATGGGTTAGCCCAACTTCATTATTTAAAAAAAAAAGCAAAAAATGACATCTTTCTATGGCTCAGTCAATTCGGGCCGAAGTCGAGTTGGGTAGGGCCACATTTGTCATCCATAACGAAAAGGAGGAGATAGGTGTGTGTATGTATGTGTGTGTGTGAGAGAGAGAGAAAGAGAAAAATACAAAAAGTTAAATTTAATATCCTATATTAAAAATAAAAATAAAAAAGTAAAATTTTATAGTAAGGCTATTATACTCATAATTTATTGTGGATTTTTCAAGTAATTTAAAACATTAAAAACTAATAATAATCCACTTTTCACCCGATAGAATATAAATTAATAGCAACATCTACGTTATAGAAATATTGAAATTAGATTTTATTGATAATTTACAAAATTAAATTTATACATATAAAATAAAATGTTATAAAATAATTAATAATGTAATTCATATTAACAACTTTTCGAGCTTATCTTTTAATTTGTCCAATAAATTATATTTCAAATGAAATTTATAAATTTCTTCAAGTTATTTAGATTAATATTATTAAGGGTTAATTTTAAAAATACAATATGTGACAATAATAAAAATAATAATTTGATGTGGCTTGTTGTATTATTCACATTAACAAAAAATTTAACGCCGAATTATTTTTGCCAAAAATTAAAAGTTTGAGCATTTTAATTTACTTTTTAAAGTTCGAGTTAAAGTTATAAAATTAAATAAAATTTGATTTTTTAATATAATTAAGCTCATAAATGTTCTATATCAAAACGCAATATTTAAAAACTAAACAAAAAAGTTAAATCAATAGGATAAAAAATTTAAGATTTAAAGATTCAATCAGTATTAGATCTTTATAAAATCGATTAAAGATTAACTAAAATTAAAGAATTTAAAACATCATTAAAGGAAATTAATCGAAGAATGTAAAGTTTAATTTAAAAAATTATTAAATAAAAAATAATTAGTTTATTTGAATTATAAAAACTAACAAATTTTAAAAATTAACTAATTAATTAATACTTTTAAATAATAAACTTTATTAAAATAAATCGAAAAGTATAAATGAAAGGACTCAAAAAAATTTCATTTGCCTAATCCAACTTATTAAAATTTTTTATCAAATAAAACGTTGCAGGAGCCTGGTGCTCGTCCGCCATTAGCGCCAGGCTCTAATGTCATCCGGACAAACAAACGCGCTTACTGTTTACCCCCACATGATGCTTCTCAATTTATACGGAGAACAAAGCAAAAGCATGTATTGTCTGCCACTCATCAGTTACGGTCCTGTCGTATGCCAATGGAGACACGGGAATTTAGTATGTCAGATCCTGTTTGTCTCTTTTCCAACGCTTGTAGATATTTTAGGGTTTGTTAAGTATAAACAGGTAACAACACTCCTGACTTACATGTGCATACACACGCGTGTAATTCATACTTCTGCAAGAGTGAAACAAATTTTGAAAACAGAGAACTGAGACATTTGACATTTCATAACATCCGCAAGCTGTTGGAAAATGAATGCTAATAGCCTAATACTGCTCGACTTGATGTTGATCCGCAGGCTGTTGGAAAATGAATGCTAATAGCCTAATACTGCTCGACTTGATGTTGATTTTTTATTATTTTTATTTTTATTTTATGATATCATAAAAAATTATTATTTTTATTTTTATTTTATAAATTTTATGATATTATAAAAAATTATAAAATACTTAAATTTTAAACTTATTATAAAATTAATTAATCTAATTAACAGAACTAACATAATCTAATATATAGATAGCCTACGTGATAAATAATATTATATATTAGTATTTTAAAAATTAAAAATATAATAAAATAACCCTAATTTAAACAATATTACACCTTTAAATTTAGTTTTGGACAAAAATTTAGAGTTATTTTATTATTATTATTATTATTATTTCTAAAAAATGATACTTTATAATTTATTTGAAAACATCTTTTTATTAATTACGAGTAAGGTTATATACTCTTAGACTTCTCTAAATCTCGGGTAATAGTGTATCTCGTAAATACTAAATACTGACCTAACAAAAGATCTTTTGATAATTATGAAATTAGCATCATTTGCATTTTAATTGTGAAATTATCATTACCATAATTAATTATGAAATTAATGGTAAGTTAATTTCACAACAAAATTTTCAATTTGTGGATTTTAAAATATGATTTTCCGTTTACTTTTTGTATCTTTTCACACTTAGATAGGGAGCAAAAGTTCGGCCTGGAAGGTATAGCTGTCCTCCTCTTTCTTCAATGATGAGTTTTCATGTTCAAACCCAACTTCCTACTCTGTTCATCATCTACTGATTATACTTACACAACTTTCGTTACCGAGATGCAAATGGGCACTAGAAAAAGCAAGAAAAGATAAATTCTTTTGTGTTACTCCCAAACTTGTCATTCAATTTATGCTGCTCTTGCACGTTTGTTGCTTCACATAAGCTCAGTTCCTGACACTCTTACATAGGAATTCCGAATAATCCAGGTTCTTGTTCATTTATTCTTTGATGATCATGTTTTGCAGATGACCCTTTTTCGTGAACTGTTCGTTTAACAGTAAATCTTAGTCCCAAGCTTCTGAAGTTCCAGGTTTCGCATTTCTCTTCTAGTTCTGAACAAAGTTCATCTATCTGATCTCTAGTTTCGGCCATGGTAAGCATTTGGAGCTCCAAATTGCTTGTATTGGTTTCTGCAGCATGCCTCCTTGGTATTTCGTCAGGATATACTCCTGTAGACGATTATTTCATAGATTGTGGTTCCTCCAGAAATAATTCAGTTGGGAATCGTGTGTTTGTGGCTGATCAATTCTATTCCAATGTTCTTTTGACTCCTCAAGATGTTATAGTCAATACGACAGGTTTAAATTCTGTATCATCTCTATACAATTCTGTTCTTTCTAAAACTGCAAGAGTATTCACTGGAATCTCTCATTACACTTTCCCAATAAAGAAGTCAGGTCGTCACTTGATTCGTCTCCATTTGTTCCCTTTTGATTATGGAAACTATAATCTGAGCACTGCAAAATTCTCTGTATCTGCTCAAAACTTTACCCTTTTCAAGGATCATGAGTACAATGTCGGTTCTGGTGTTAGAGAGTACTCTGTCAATGTAACTTCTGATAGATTAGTTCTCAGTTTTATTCCCTCAGACAATTCATTTGCTTTTGTTAATGCTCTGGAGGTTTTTGCACTTCCCGATGGGCTCATTCCAGGAAGATATGGTTCTATATGGAAACAGGCATTGGAGACAGTTCATAGAGTTAACATGGGCAATCAAACTGTGTATCCACTGAATGATACTCTCTGGAGGCTTTGGGTTTCTGATTATGCATACCTTAAACACAGTAACTTGGGACGATCTGTGTCTAATGTAGGAGCAGTCAATGTCAGCAAAGGAAGTACAGCAGAGGACATAGCACCTTCTATTGTCTATGGAACTGCAACCACTTTGAATTCAGCCTTTGATACATTGCCACTAACCAATGCCAATGTCACTTGGCATTTTGATGTAGATCCTGGTTTTGATTATTTGGTTCGGTTTCACTTCTGTGATATACTGATCGATCAGCAAACAAGGTTCTTCTTCAATGTCTATCTGGGCCCTTCTTTTGTTTATCAGAATCTTGATCTGCAGAATGTCACAAGCGCTTCTGGTGCTCCATACCATATGGATGTCATCACAAAAGTGAATGATGGTCGTAAACTAACTGTAAGTGTTGGTCCATCTGCTATAGACAATAGTATCCCAAATGCCATTCTTAATGGGTTGGAGATCATGAAAATAAGCAATTCTAAGGACAGTCTTGAAGGTTTGGATTCTGTTTTTTCCCCGAAAAGTTCGAAGATCAAAGTCATCTTAGCTTCAAGCTTGGCTGTTGGATTGCTTCTTGTCATTCTTTTCACCTTAGTCTTCTATGCACTCTGCAGAAGACAAAGAACACAAGGAAAGCTTGGTCTATTTCCCATTAGTAGAGCAGATGGTAAGTATGTGAATGAAAATGCGTTCTTCTCGACTTCGAAATTCAGGTATCGTTTTCCTTTTGTGATCATTCAAGATGCTACTGATAACTTCAGCGAAAGATTGGTTCTTGGTGCTGGTGGCTTTGGGAAGGTGTACAAAGGAGTACTCAAAGATGGGAAAACAGTGGCTGTAAAAAGGGGAAATTCTCATTCACAAAGTTTCACCGAATTCCGGACCGAGATCGAGATGCTGTCTCAGTTCCGACATCGCCATTTAGTCTCTTTGATTGGGTACTGCGATGAGAGGGATGAAATGATCATCATATATGAGTACATGGGGAAAGGTACACTCAAGGAACATCTCTATGGCTCAAACCACCAAACCTTAAGCTGGATACAAAGGCTTGAGATATGCATTGGAGCAGCAAAAGGACTACATTATCTTCACACAGGTTCTGCTAAAGCAATCATTCACCGGGATGTTAAATCCGCAAACATACTGCTAGATGAGAATCTCCAGGCTAAAGTTGCAGATTTTGGGATTTCAAAGACTGGTCCTGAGATAGATCAAACTCATGTTAGTACTGCAGTGAAAGGAAGCTTTGGATATCTTGATCCAGAGTACCTGATAAGGCAACAACTGACAGAAAAATCTGATGTCTACTCATTTGGAGTTGTCATGTTCGAAGTTCTTTGTGGTAGGCCTGTCATTGATCCTTCACTTCCAGGAGAAAAGGTAAACTTAGTTGAATGGGTTAGAAAATGTCAGAGGGAAAAAATTGTTGATCCTATGCTCCAATGTCAAGTAAACCTGGAGTCTCTGGACAAGTTCATCGAGATTGCTTGGAAATGCTTGGCGGAAAATGGGATTGACAGGCCGTCGATGGGAGATGTCCTGTGGAATCTAGAGTACGCGCTTCAACTCCAGGGAAATGAGCAGAGGTCAAGTCTCAGGAACTTGTCAATTACACAAACTAGTCGTGCCAATAGCTTTCAGAGCATTGTGTCTACCGGAAAGCTCAGCACAGAAAGCATGCATGACCTTGCTGGTGTTTCAATGAGCAAAGTATTTGCTCAAATGGTGAGAGAGGAAATGAGGTAGAATCCTCAAAATTCCTGGATTTCTAGCCTGAGGAATTGGAATTCTTACACTCAGGTCAGGGGCAAAATTTGTGCAAGATTGGAGACAAATTTATTGCCTAATGTCATGCTAAATTCATTTTTGTACCAGAAACAAATTTTCTATTAGTTAAGAATAAGACTTTTACTTTTGGATCTCTCTAAATTCTACATCTAAGGGAAATTTCTATTAGGACAGTGTTGATTGTTGTTATGACCGTATCAAATTCATTTTTGTTGCTCTCTTTTAGCCATCTAGTGATTTTTCATTTTCTGAGACTATTACTTTTTTGTGAATTTGCATGTAGGATTAGTAATAGGTCGGATTAAGGATTAAGTTTGGGGTTGACAACTTGAAATTTGGTTGTACTCTGACTCAAGTTGAAATTAAGTCGTTTTGATTAATGGATTAAAGAATTTATAAATTAAAAATTTGTCGTTTTAATACCTTAAATATAGAAGGAATAGGATAAGATAGCAAAATGTCCAAACTTAATCAATCTGACCGGGAAAAAAAAGCTCGATTTGAATAAATTTAGACTTTAATTAAATAAGAATTTAAGTTTCGATCAAATTTAGGCACAAAAATTACCTTAATTAAAAATTCTGAAATACCCTTTATATGTAAGGATGATAATGTGCCAGGTCAAGCTTGGGTCTAGATTGCTTTTACGTGGACTCAAGTCTAGCCCAATATTAGATTTGACTTAGGATAGTTGGGCTTGGGCGTGACTAGGCTCACGTCAACCTAATTTTTATAATTTTAATTAAAAATAAAAAATGATGCCATTTTTTATAGTTGTTAGGCTTTATATCAGGCTGAACCGTTACCTGATTTTTTGAAAAAAAATGTCTGAAGCCCAACTCAAGAGTCAATCAACCTAGGCATAACCTGTTGATTTTGAGTCGGGCTGAGGTGGACCGGGCTTGACCTAAGTCCAAATGTTATCCCTATGTACATTATATTGGTGCGGATCGTGTTTGAATGAAAAAGGCACCTTATGAGCATAACTCCGTCCGATCTGACTAACTCAATCCTTAATTTCTAAATAATCAAAGGCCCAAGACGGAAATAGGCCCAAAAACATATTGTAGATAAGAAAATAATTACTACCATCTCCTTAACTTTTCGCCCCAAAAGTTAGAGCTTTGTGGTTGTGGAGGCAGAGAGGTCTCGTCGCAGCCCTAGAACTGATGGATAGAATCTCCGAGAAGGAGAAATCCTCCAAGCGCTCTCGAGACGATAACGACCACAAGCACAGATCACGAGACAAGGAACGAGATCGGGATGATAAGTACAGAGAAGACCACCACCACCATCATCACCGTAGTAACCGCCACCGATCGGAGCGGGAATCTCATCGCGACCATCACAAGTCGTTTTCGTCATCATCAAGGCGCGAGGATCGGGAGAGCTCTCGCGACGGGCGCGAACTGTCTCACGACGACGATAGTGAAGGGAGCAGAGACGAGCGGGAGAGATCTCGCAAGTCTGTGAAGCGGGAGGACAGAGAACGGTCTCGCGAGAGGTCGTACGATGCTGGAGAGGAAAGAGAAGGTAGTCGCAGAGAGAGGTCTCGTGAAAGAGAAGTGAAGAGAGAGAGATCGTTTGATGAGAGAGAAAGTGATGAGCATGAAGCTAGAAAGAAGAGGCCTAGGAGGCGATTTGGTGATAAGGTCAAAGAAGAGGATACTACTGAAAATGATACTGATTACGCCAGGACAGCGAATTCGAGTGAGGTAACAGTGAAACAAGAGGTGTATGATGAGCCAATTGGTGGTGTGATCTCTAATGGATACATTCACACTGGGGATGTGAGTTCTCTCTAACTTTTTCTTTGGATTTGTTGTTTTTTGGTGATTTATGTTTCTTCATATACGTATCTTACTTCGTTGGTGATATTGTTTCAAACTCTGGTTAATGTTTGAAGTTTATGTGTGGATCTTGTGATTAATTGATGTTATGGTTTTTACTTTATGAGAGTGTTCTTTTGAAGTTCATTGTATATGGTGTAGCGTTCTTGATGAATGCGATTGTTATTATAGCTTATGTTATTGAGTGTTTTAAATGGTATAGTGATCTTTTCTGAAATTTCGCTTAAATTGAGCTGTTTTGACGTGAAATAATTTTCCAGGGGGCCATTATGCAATCAACAGTCGAGGCATCAGGCAACTCAGACAAGCCTTACATGGCCCCGACTCATCCCCTCCCAACCAAGGTATCTTCAATTTCGAACACAAATGAAAATAAGGGAGTTAGTATTACCAGATCTCATGAGGTTCCTGGAAAATCTAGTACAGATGGGACATCATCAACTGCCGGGAAAAGTGGAAGTCTGTCACTTGATGCTTTAGCCAAAGCTAAGAGAGCTTTACAAATCCAGAAGGAACTTTCAGAGAAGCTGAAGAAAATACCCCTTGTAAGTTCCATTTATTGCATCTATATCACTAAGAGTATGCAATTTGGTAAGAAAGTAATGTTATAATTTTTGTTCATGCAGTTGAACAAGGGTCTTGGCCCAAGTGCAGATGGTAGTTCATCTTCAGGTTCAAGGGAAGGATCGAAAAATTTGTCAACAAATCATACTACTGTTGTTTCAGGAGGGTCATTGCCAAGTTCTTCCTCTTCTAATACTGTTAGTGCAGCCTCTGCAATGCCACCTGCAGCTGTTGTAGCATCTATTCCTGGTCTTACCAATTCACACAACATCGAAGCTGTTAAACGTGCTCAAGAACTAGCTGCTAAAATGGGATTTCGTCAGGACCCTCAGTTTGCACCTCTCATTAATTTATTCCCTGGACAAGTGCAAGGTGATGTTGCTGTCCCGCAGAAGCCAACCAAGGCCCCTGTTCTTCGTGTAGATGCTCTTGGTAGGGAAATAGACGAACATGGAAACATCGTGAATGTGACCAAGCCAAGCAACCTTAGCACCCTAAAGGTTTGTCTGTGTCGACTAATGCGACAGTTCTTATTGTTTTTTCATAAAATGAATGATGCTTTAATGTCCTGTTCCCACCATTTTTTCCAAACTTACAGGTCAACATCAACAAACAGAAAAAGGATGCTTTCCAAATTCTGAAACCTGAACTGGAGGTGGACCCAGAGTCTAATCCTTTTTATGATCCAAGGATGGGCATTGATAAGAATAAGCTTCTTAGACCGAAGCGAATGACCTTCCAGTTTGTGGAGGAAGGCAAATGGTCAAAGGAGGCTGAAATGATTAAATTGAAGGTAACTTCTAAGTTCTTTTCATCCTTTCTTTGATCTTTATGATGTGATTATATTGACGATTAAGGTTTGGTAATTGAAGAGCCAATTTGGAGAAGAAAGAGCAAAAGACATGAAAGCAAGGCAAGCTCTACATGCAAAGGCTAAATCTGCTCCTGACGTAAATCCCAATTTGATTGAAGTGTCGGAAAGAGTTATAACCAAAGAAAAACCAAAAGATCCAATTCCTGAAGTTGAGTGGTGGTAAGTTCACTTTTGCGTTTAAAGTTTATGCAAATGGAGCGATGAGGGAGATTACCAACTAATAAAACCTATTATGGCTGTAGAATTGGATACTCCATTTGATAATCTTTGGCTTCCTGCTTTTTATTACAGAGATGAACTAATATTTGGATAGGAACTTATTGAATATTACTTTATTGCTTTTGCTCTTGGTGCTTTATTCCATTTATGTTACGTTTCTTCTTGCTCATTGATATTCTTGAATTTTAGGGATGTGCCTCTTCTTCGTAACAATACTTATGGTGAAATCTTTGATGGTGTTGTAAATGAGGGTGAATTGAAGATGGAGAAGATCACAATATATGTAGAACACCCACGTCCTATTGAGCCCCCTGCTGAGCCAGCTCCTCCACCCCCACAGCCCTTGAAGCTGACTAAAAAGGAGCAGAAAAAGCTTCGTACTCAACGACGTTTGGCACGGGAGAAGGATAGACAGGAGATGATTAGACAAGGCCTGCTTGAACCTCCAAAACCAAAAGTTAAAATGAGCAATTTAATGAAAGTTCTTGGCTCAGAAGCTACACAAGATCCCACCAGGCTTGAAAAGGAAATTCATACTGCAGCTGCTGAGCGTGAGCAAGCTCACATTGATCGGAATATAGCTCGTAAACTCACTCCAGCTGAGCGTCGTGAGAAGAAGGAGAGGAAACTCTTTGATGATCCAAACACTTTGGACACAGTTGTTTCTGTTTACCGAATCAATGACCTCTCGCACAAGAAGACTCGCTTCAAAGTTGATGTTAATGCTCAGGAGAACCGTTTGACTGGAACTTGTGTGATGACTGAGGGAATTAATGTTGTTGTTGTTGAAGGAGGTACCAAAGCCATCAAGAGATATGGGAAACTAATGCTGAGGCGTATAAACTGGGCTGAAGCTGTAGAAGAAGAAGAAGATGGAGATGAGACTGAGGATAAACCATTGAACAAGTGTGTATTGGTATGGCAGGGTAGTGTTGCTAAACCAAGCTTCCATAGGTTCTCTGTACATGAGTGTGTAACTGAAGCTGCTGCTCGTAAAGTTTTTGCCGATGCTGGGGTTGCTCACTACTGGGATTTGGCGGTCAATTTCTCTGACGATCTAATGTGAGTGGCTTCTTTTATGTAATGCTATTTACATTAAAAATGAACTATTTCAACATTTTTGGTAATTTGAAAAACATGATCCCTCCCTGGACCCCGTGACTTAGCGGGATTATGACTGGTTGTTGATGATGAGATTATGACTGGGTGTTGACGATGATAATGATGGAAAAACATGATCCCTTATTT
The DNA here is from genome assembly GCA_025594535.1 of Erythroxylum domingense. Classification (NCBI taxonomy): domain Eukaryota; kingdom Viridiplantae; phylum Streptophyta; class Magnoliopsida; order Malpighiales; family Erythroxylaceae; genus Erythroxylum; species Erythroxylum domingense. Next base: position 32,692,484 of record JANQBM010000003.1, on the reverse strand, counting down.
CCTTGGCTATATTTTTTAATGGCATATCAACTTACTATCAATTAGCTGATACATTTCTGCCATTTAATCGTTTTCTGTTAGTTTCTCGATTGATGTCTGAAACAAATGTGGATCTAGAGAAGTTAGTGGTTTTTACTGTGCTACTGGCAACAGTTCTTGCCTACCGCCATTCTTCCTGCAGCTAGAGATGAGAATAGATTGGGCCGGACTGGTAATGCCCCCTTAAGGGTGTGGTTTGAGCACTATGCCCGAGCCCATTCGGGCCATCCGAAATATTTAAAATTAATTTTTTTTCAAAATGATATCATTTTGCAGCAAAGGCATGGGTTCGAGTTGTCTAAAGTTTGGATTGATTGGACCTGGCTGGGTTGGGCCAGGCTTGGACTTTTTTGCTAAACTTACTCAGCTGAACTATTTTAGCAGTTATTGATCTTGGAGTCATGTTGATGTATACTTGTATATAATACTAGAAGACTTCTCCTACCATTTGTTAGCAAAATCAATTTTAGGTTAAGTGGATGTTTCTATGACCTATGCACAACTATATTGAAGAAGGCTTTGAAGCAGATCTTGAGTTCCAAATCAACTTTACTTGATTTGGTTGGTTTGGGGTAGTTGTAATTCTGCCGAATTGTGCCGTCTTGGAGTCAAAAAGCCAAAAAGAATGAATGACGAGAGCCAACTTCTGACACTTTTTGCTTGCAAGGTTGAAATTGCATGTCTAATTCCACATGGCTTCGTTGTGTCATGGCGTGAACAAGGTTTAGGATGGCCGCCCCATGTGGTTCCATAATGTCATAACTTACGAAGAGAGACATGGCAATGGGTCATCTATTCTCAGAGGAAGTTGCCCAAGTTTGGTCAAAGACTCGTCAGGATCGAGTTGTGCAGCACCATTAAGTCTCAGTCTGAGCTTAATTGGGCTGCGTTTTGTAGCCTAATAAGTCACGGTGCAGGCCTAATTGAGTCTCAAAAAATGACATCATGGTAAAGTTTTGTAAAATGAAGTGGAAATGATGTTTTAGAAAAGTTTGTTATTTTTTTGAATAGTAAATTTTGTAAATTTAAAATTAATATAATATTGTTTCAAATAATATTGTTTTGTCATAAAAAATGGTCGGGTTAGTCTTAGGTTCGGCTCTCGGTTTTGATTTGTTAGTTTAGGATCATGTCAAATTAGACTTTAGCATCCCATTTCTTTATATAAATTTATATATACTTTAAACCCTATAAATTTTGTATATGCATACATATACATATTTTTTTATATAACCTCATTATTATTTAATGATAAGGTTCTGTATTACTAGACTTTGTCAAAATTTGAATACCAGTGAGTTGTTATTTAAATATTATAAATTTTGATTGAAATCATATTTAAGATTTGATATCACATTACTTTCAACTCGAATTTTGAGTACAGTTATATCAGTCACTAAATTACAGCCTAAGTTTGCCCTTCGTCGAAAGTTCGAATTTCAGAAAAATAATGTGGAAATAAGACTTGTAGGTTAAGTGTCAAGTGAACCCTACCTGTTAACGTAAGTTTAAAGAGGAGGTATATTTAGGATTTAGTAACGCTCTACTTTCAACTCGAATTTTAGGGAGCTCATTCAAGAATCTCGTAATAATTGGTTATTTCAAAAGAATTTTATGAAACGGGTTAATTTTTAAAATGCTGATTATGGTTTTCACCGTTATAAAAGAAAATAAAGATTTGGGGCATTTTCGTTAATAACATCGTGTGATAGTGTGTTTGAGGGGTTAAGGACTAGTAACTACATAACGCCTTCCTTCGTCCGATGTGCTGACTAAGAAGCTGTTTGCTTCTTCGGATGAACCAAACAGTTGCATTCCCATACGACAAGCGGTGCGACTCTCTCCATATTCCCCGTCTTGACTTTTATGACATTTTCACAGCTTTGTTTTTTGTTTTTCTGTAGAATAGTCGGCCATGGTTAGCTTCTAATCTGGTAAGTAGGTGGTAGCCTATCTATATCAACTACCAACAGTTGTCTACACCCAAAAACATGTCAGTTTATTTCTTATGTATCTATCTTGTTTATTTCTTCTCTTTAACTCAACCACCAATTTAATTATAAAAATTTCGAATTATTCAAAATTTTCAATTTTTAATTTTCCTATCCGATTTGTTTTAATAATTTTTATTGTTAAAAATCGATCAATTTATTAATTAATTTATTACTTTTTATAAATTAATAAGTTCTTATAAATTAAAATTAATTAATTAAATTTTATTTAATATTTTTTTTCAATTAAACTTTAAATTTTTTCATAAATAAGGATAATCCTTTTCAATTATATTTTAAATTCTTTAATTTTATTTAATCTTGAACCGATATTGCTACATATTTTATGAAAGAACCAACTCCAAAAGTTAGCTTAAAAGGTGGGAGAATCCATAATCCTATAAACTCCACATCAGTCTTTTTTTATTATCGACGTGGGATAATTAGATAGTAACATCCCACTACGCTTCGCAACCCAGGCACTAGTGGACTAGTTGTGCACTAGACTATTTCTAACTTCGGGCGAACATTGTTATACCGACGTCACCGCCCACGTACCCACATGCTGGCTGTGTGCTAGACCTTTTCTAGCCCTGAGTGAATACTGCAATTCTGGTGTTATCATCCGTGGGCGCGACACAAGGACTTAAGAAGTGGTGTTAGCTCTTATACTAATTGTTACAGGTTTTATGGAAGAATCAACTCCAAAAATTAACTTAAAGGGTAGAAGAGTCCATAAACCTATAAAACTCATATCGATCTTTTTTATTTCCGATGTGGAACAATTAGACCGTAACAAATATTATGTGAATTATTAAATTTTAAAACTTTTTTTTTATTGATTTGATTTTCAACCTAATTTTTAAATCATGGCATTAAATCCACTCTTCTTACATCTATTAGAAGGTCAACTGTAACAGTAGTGAATCACATGCAGTGCAAGTCATACCATATCCTATCCCCACTCAAAATACATTCTCTCTTGTTTCGCCCTTAAAATATACATTTGACTTTTACTTTCTTCTTTTCAACTTTTGTAATTCTATTTAATTGTCTCAGTTTTCTTAAATTTGTTGAACAAACAAAAGCACTCTCCTAACCGTAACTCAAAAAGACTTGAAACAAAAGTTTACTAATAATTAAAGCGTAAAGAGGTTGGATGTAATTTAACTATAAGGTGGAACTTGAATGGGTTAGTTATTAGTTGCTAGCTAGAAATAAAAGTGCCTTTAAATTACTTTCATTAGATTGATAAGACTAAAGAAAGTCTGATTAAACAATATTGTACCCAAAGAGTTTTGCCATTTCTGGGTTTGATATGAGTAGCCTTCTTCTTCAGTGTATAATCATAATTGGTGACTGATTCAATATGCACAAAAGATTAATAGCATTTACATAGTCCTAAGCTTTAGCTCAGAGGTTTCAATACCTATTATTGTACAAGTACGTAGTCTAAACCAGTAAGGATAGCTTTAAATGTTACTATTACTAGAAGCAGGCTGATAAATGAATGGTTCGATAAAGTTTGGCAAACAATAAGTACAAAACCGTTGCATTTGATTGCTTGCCTCCCAAGACATGTCTCATTTCATGACCTTTTCTAGAGGTGAAGAAGTTGGGGTATATTATACTAAAGTTGACTGTGGTATTGCTTTTAGTACTACATATTAATTTACATAACTTTTAAACTATAAAATAGTGTTTAATTTCATAATCCATTTACAAATATTCAATAAACAACAACAATAACAACAATTAAGTGAAAGTCTTGTTGATAAACAAGATTTAAGGAGTTTCAATAATATATATTCTTCCCACATGAAGAAAAAATAGAAAAATATATCTAATATGCATATACATGTTAAAATAATAAGATAATACTAATTAAAAATAAAAATAAAAATAGACATAAAAGATAATAATAATAATAATAATAAGCTCCCTAGGAGGTGGTCGAATTGATGAAGTGGAAGTATGAGGTCAAAAAGTTCTATGTTTGAATCCCCTTACCTACTCTCTCTTGATCAAACTTATCGCATAGGGCTTGCCTAGTGTGGAATATCCGATTAACGTAATTTGTAGACTATTATGCTAATTCAAAAGTTTACCTAGTGCGTATCCAAAGGATAGCGGTTGCGGGTTCCTCTATTTCAAAAATAAATAAATAAATAAATAAAATTATAAAAAGTAATAAAATAAATAATATGAAAAAAATTGAACTAGGTAAAGAATAAAGATAAAAGATAAAATATGTAAAATATATAAATAAATATACACAAAAGAAATAAAACAAACAAACAAATAAATGAAACAAGTCATTAAAAACATATTTAGGCGAAGAAAAGACTTAGGCTATATCACTAAGCAAAAAGTATTGCTTAGTTAAAAGTTTAATTTAAATACAAAATGAAAATGTTTAAAAGATTTATAAAAATGATAAAGATCTTTTTTTGTGAGATCTTTTATCTGTATTATAATATACTAAAGTTTTTTATTACGGGTTATGTTATTGGTAAGTTTTAACATAGCCATATCATTTTTTATTTCTTAAGTCATCTACAAATATTCAGTACAATACAATTTATTTCTTTTCAGTATCATACAACATTCTTAAAATTGTATCCTACTGTATCCCATTTATGCATACAATCTCATTTTAACTTAACTTGTTTTGCATATATAATTCTATATGTTTTCTTAATCATGCAAAATCATGTTAAAAGAATCACATAGAGTGAGATTTGGCGGCATAGAATATGGATATCATCCTTAATTAATTAAATTATATGATATTTATTTAACTAAGTAGTCAATGTAAATATCTCAATGCATCATTCATCTTAACACGAAAAAGGGGTGACCCTGACTTGTCTTCGTACGGGTAAGCAACAAATATGAACAAATTAAGAAGAAATGTGCACGTATACATACAAAGAGAGGGAATGCAAAGATGAAGCAACTCTACCTTCGGTTAGAAATTGTAACCATTGGTCGAAGTAGGTAGGAGTTCTCAAAGTTTGTTTTTAGAAATTTACATATGGCCTTAACAAATCGTACATCAAAAGTAGAAATTAATCTATGTTTTGTGCAAGTTTCAATGTTTAATCCCCCTATTTACACTCTCATAATTGAACTTGTCGTACAGGATTTACCTATTGCAGAGTACCCGGTTGACATAATTTGTAAACTATTACGTCAATCTGAAAGTTTACCTAATGTGCATCTAAAGGATATTAGTGCGAATTCGTCCGTTCCAAAAATAATTCGAATTTATTAATGACTTTAAGAGCTAAACATGATTGATAATATAGAAAAAAGACAATAAATTGCAAAATTATCTAATTATATTAATATTTTATTACTACCAACAAAAACAACCAATTAATATTTAAAAAATCTAAAAATACGCAATTTTATCCCTAATTGATATTTAATTATTGATATATTATGTGAAAATTAATAAAGAATTATGTAATTATTTTACACAGTTTTTGAATATCAAATAAGTGATAATATTTTGAATACAAATCACTATTATATTTTCTACAAAAACCTCAAAACTCATAATTAAAAAAATATGAAACATTTTTAAATATTTTATGAATCACAATAATAATAAAATAAAATTTTAAACTAATTTATCCGAACTTTAAAATTTTATATATTCAATAAAAAATTTAAAAATCAGACATCAAAATAAACATAATTTAATAATTTTAATTAATTATCCTTGATAAAACTATTATCCTTCATATAACCATCAAACTTATTATTGATTATTTAAGTTGAATGCTTAGATTAACAAGCATCTACGCATCAAACTAAACCATGAATATTAATCTCTACTCGATTTATCTATGTTCAACGTGTAATGTCAAATTAGAAGCTAATTCAAACATAAGACCATTTACAGGTTAACAGTAGGTCAACATCCAACCTACTACTACTTTCTTCTAAAATCTACTAAGCCCAAATTAACTCATGGATCACCGAAAACCCATTTCGCCACGTGTCATCTATCAACAACCCATACGTGCAATATGAACACTCTTCTTCTCCCAAGTACATGGAAGAAGGAAAGAGAAGAGACGTATGGACATGAGTGATTGATTAGGGGGTTTTAGGTCACCCTTTTCTCACCTCCCTCTCGCAATCAAATTAATAATGTTTTAAAACCCTAAAATGGAAAGATAACCACAAAAGTAACAAAACCCCAAATTTCGTTTTTTTCACATTTTTTAATTATTTTATGAAATTTATTTGTTATATAAAGGAAGAGAAGGGAAGGAATAGAGTTAGTAGATCCTCACCTTAAGAACTCAACTCATTAAATACCTATTCTCTCTTGATTTCCAGCGATAAGCGCTGGTTAAACGCCGTCAACCCCTCCGTTAAATCTGCACATAGCGTGCCACCGCCAAACCCATTCACGCCGCTGTAACGTCTTTCCTTTTCCTCTTTATAATCACTCTACTGTTTCTTTGAACAGAACACGGAAAATGTCTCGCGTTGTGGACGATAACTCATCGGCGAGTGGCGATACGTCGCCGTTTTACTCGATGTTTGAGCTCAGCGACAATCTTCCGACGCGCTCCGCTTCCTCCACTTCCACGCTCGGCCAGCTGCTGAAGCGTGTAGGCGACGCAAGGAAGGAGGCTGCAGGAGACGGAAGCGAAACTCCGGTCCACCAAGTGCTGGAGATCGGCCGGGAGACTCCAGAGGCTCTGCGAACCGTGCCTTTTATTCTGTCATTCAACAACTTGACCTACAGCGTCAAAATCCGACGTAAAATGAGGCTGCCGGAGCTACTCCCTTGGCGGCGCCACCGTCTTGAAGCCACCTCCGACGGAGACAGCTTGTTTACAACTACAAAGACTCTTCTTGACGACATTTCCGGCGAGGCGAGAGACGGAGAGATTCTCGCAGTTCTTGGAGCGAGCGGGTCGGGAAAATCAACTCTCGTCGACGCATTAGCGAATCGGATCGCGAAAGGCAGTTTGAAAGGAACCATATCTCTGAACGGCGAGGTTCTGGAGTCCCGAATGCTGAAAGTGATATCGGCTTACGTCATGCAAGACGATCTCTTGTTCCCGATGCTCACAGTGGAAGAAACCCTAATGTTCGCTGCTGAGTTTCGCTTGCCCAGAAACTTATCCAAGTCCAAGAAGAAAATGCGGGTACAAGCGTTGATTGACCAGTTAGGCCTTCGAAATGCTGCTAAAACGGTGATCGGAGACGAGGGTCATCGAGGAGTGTCGGGAGGGGAGAGACGTCGTGTTTCAATCGGAATCGACATAATTCACGACCCCATTTTACTCTTCCTCGACGAACCCACCTCAGGGTTGGACTCCACTAGTGCGTTCATGGTAGTGAAGGTTTTGCAGAGGATAGCTCAAAGTGGAAGCATGGTCATCATGACCGTACACCAACCTAGTTACCGGATTCTGGGTTTGCTCGACAGGTTGATATTCTTATCACGCGGACAAACCATCTACAGTGGCTCTCCGACTAACCTGCCGGCGTTTTTCGCAGAGTTCGGCCATCCTATACCGGAAAGCGAGAACAGGACAGAGTTTGCACTGGATTTGATAAGAGAGCTCGAAGGGTCTCCAGGAGGGACAAAGAGCTTAACGGAGTTCAACAAAAAATGGCAGAACATGAAACAAACTCGAAGTTCTGAACCAGATTCGCATGGATTATCCTTAAAAGAAGCCATAAGTGCAAGCATTTCAAAAGGGAAGCTAGTGTCAGGTGCTAGTAACGATGCTAGTTCAAGCTCAATGGTGCCAACTTTCGCAAACCCATTTTGGAAAGAAATGGTGGTATTGTCAAACAGATCAGTCACCAACTCTCGTAGAATGCCTGAACTGTTTGGTATCCGATTAGGTGCAGTTCTGGTCACAGGATTCATATTAGCTACAATGTTCTGGCAACTAGATAATTCACCTAAAGGGGTTCAAGAACGATTAGGGTTCTTCGCATTTGCCATGTCCACAACTTTCTATACATGTGCAGATGCACTTCCTGTGTTTCTTCAGGAGAGGTACATCTTCATGCGAGAAACAGCATATAATGCATACAGAAGGTCCTCTTACGTGTTGTCTCATGCACTAGTTTCACTCCCATCGTTGGTTTTCCTATCGTTTTCATTCGCTGCCACGACGTTTTGGGCGGTGGGGCTGGACGGTGGTTTTGGAGGGTTCATGTTCTACTTCATCATCATCTTAGCTTCATTTTGGGCAGGGAATTCATTTGTGACATTCCTATCAGGTGTTGTGCCTCATGTGATGCTTGGGTACACTATAGTGGTAGCTATACTAGCCTATTTCCTTCTATTCAGTGGGTTCTTCATCAACAGAGATCGAATCCCAGCTTACTGGATTTGGTTTCACTACATGTCTCTGGTGAAATATCCTTTCGAAGCTGTTCTGCTGAATGAATTCCAAGACCCAAGTAAGTGTTTCGTAAAGGGTGTTCAGATTTTCGACAATAGTCCACTTGGTGGGGTGCCCACATCGCTTAAACTGAAATTGTTGGACTCCATGAGCAATACCTTGGGGATGAAGATTACAAGCTCGACTTGTTTAACTACAGGTTCTGATATATTGGAACAACAAGGAATCACTGATTTAAGCAAGTGGAATTGCTTGTGGATCACTGTGGCTTGGGGATTCTTATTTAGAATTCTATTTTACTTCTCTTTGTTGCTTGGGAGCAAGAACAAGAGAAGGTAATTAACTAAGGTTAAGCAAGAATTTGTGTGCTTTATTTATAAATTTGTTTTGAGAATTTCTGGGTTTTTGGGGGTTTTTAATGTATAATTGTCGATTAACTAGTAATGTTTTATTGAATAATCTGTAATTCTTTGGTACTTAAATATTTTTGTTTCATAGAAAAATACCTTCAATAAAAAAAATTTAAGCCACAAGGTGCATAAATTAAGTATTAGTAAGATAAATACAATATTTTCAATTAGAATCTTATTAAGTTAGTAGCTCTTTTTCTTAAGATTTTAAAGGAAAAAAAGGTTAATTGTATAAAATTCTTTGTAAGCTACACCTTTTATTATTTTAATCCTTAATTTTAAAAAATTATTATATGCTCTCCTAAATATTAATTTTTGTTTCATCTGTATTTCCAAATATTATTATGTAGTAAAATTTTAATTAATTTTTTTATTAAGTATTAGACAGTACAATATATATTATGATTGTGCGATTTAATAAATGACCTTAATTGAATATAATAAGTTTTGTATTAGTTAATACTTAAATTAAATCACACGATATTATATACTCATTTTTATTTAAAACTTAATAAAAATTATGTCATAAAATATGTGTGGGATAAAGTTAAAATTTAGAAAATATTTAATAATTTTCAAATTTCAAATTGAAGTGAAAATGCTCAAACTAAAAGGAAATCCAATTACTTGCAATAAAGAAAAAACAAAGTAGCATAAATTACTTGGCAAACTTTCACATTTAGAAGTAAGACACTTCATACTTTGAAGCAAGCAAGAATGAGATGAAAACTACAAAATTAATACCTACACAATGTCATTGTCTAGGTTGGTGACCTAATTTGCAGTTTCCCACCAGACATATCTATTGATCACCAAGAGTGACATTAGAATTTGAATGGTCACAATTTCAGGCATCTTTTTCCTCTTCCATTATCTATCATATTTTCTTTATAGACTTCACACTAACTATTAAGCATTTATGACTTTTCCCCAACAAGAACATGAAAAACCATTTAACACTCACAGGCTTGTCAACACGAAAGTGGTATTGACCGCCGGATGGCTAAGGTAAGCTAAGGCAAGGCAATCTTAAAAAGGAGTTCATTTTGTATGGTTCATTCAAGTCACGCCCACCGCCGGACGGCTAAGGTAAGCTAAGGCAAGGCAATCTTAAAAAGGAGGTCATTTTGTATGGTTCATTCAAGTCACGCCCACCGGCAAAAGATTTAGCTTTTACTACGTTTAGAGATGCATTGCGTGGATACAGTTGAAAAGTGCATGTTCACATTAAATGCATGGGAAGTTTACAGGAGGGTGGATAATTTTGATGGAATTAAGTTTGAAGTTAATAGATTAAGTTGTAATTTGATGTAAAGTTTGTTTTAATTAAATTAAACAAGTTCGTTTAAATTAATTCAAATTAATTAAATAAATAAAATTATTTTAATTCTTAACTCAACTAAATTTTAATCCAATCAAATCGGATTTAAATATAAAAAAATTGGTTTCAACCCTCTTGGATGCAGGAAAATTCTAACCAACTTTGTGCTTATGCACATGATAATTGCCTTTTATAGTGATAAATGTGTATGTAATCCTAGACCTAATGCTTCAGTAGTTGAACTCCATAGCAGAAATGTAAAGAACTAAAGATCAGACTTTGCTTGTTTATTATTTCCAATCTCTCATTACGTCTGATGATATGACCTATCTCACATTATAAGACAATTTTCCATCCGATTTATGTTTGTATATAAATCATCTAATTTTTATAAAATATTTTAAATATCTATCCACTTTTATTTTAATTTTTAATTTTCTGTTTTTATTTTTGAGTTCTATTCAAATTTTTAATTTTTTACATTAATGAAATATGATATATTTTTATTAATATCTATTAATAAATATCTTATAAGAGATTACAATAAAAACATTCATGCAAAAATCAAAAAGCACAATGAAATAGCAGAAGTAAAATCAAACTATTCTTAAAGAATTTGTAGGAGTTTTTAATTAAATTGTTTATATTAGACATGAAAATTCAAGTGTGCAGTTAACTCCATCTTCAATCCAAAGTTCACAATCAGTCGATTGGGGTTTTCTAGATTGGGTTGGGTTTCCCTTATCTGAGTCGACTTCGACCCTAACAAGCTTAAGCCTTGGTTCTTAAAAGCCTAGCGTTGGACCCAATTCATCCTGAAAACGTTAAAGCAAGGGAGCTTCTCGGATCATTCAATAGGCCTAAGGCAGTTCGATTCAAACCACACGTGTTCATGACCAGTTCACAATATGAGCCATTCGATGATCGAGAAAAGATCAACCACAGAAACGACGGACATTCCTTATCCACAACAGAGAGAACACGCACCTGTTGGTGGATGCTCTGGAGTTTGGAAACCCAGTTGAAGATGGCGATGATACAAGCAACACCCTGCCTCCACCTCACTACCACGACCACAACACCGTTCTATTCCTCGCGCGTCACCTTTCCACCACAGAAACCCAAGCTCTCCTTCACCGTACGCGCCTCCACGGACGAAGTCGACGATCCAAACGGGTCCACGGAACCGGAACCGGAACCGGCCGCTGCGGAAACCGACGAGAATTCCTTCGATTCCCGATTATCTCGGATGCGTCTCAAGTACCGGAGCGGGACCGGAAAGAAAGCGGAGCTCCGGAAGTCGAGGAAAGGGACATCCAAATCCAAATCGGGAGCGTCTATGTACCTCCCGCCAGTTCCACTAAAGGAGGCGGTATCGGGAGGTTTGAAAGTGGAGTTCGGGTTTAACCCGTACAGCGAGAGAGTCAACGGCCGGATCGCTATCCTAGGATTAACGGCACTGTTACTGGTGGAATTGGCGACGGGGAAGAGTCTGATCAACTACCACACGCCGGCGATCGTACTGATTCAGGCGTATTTTGTAGCGGCGGTTACTGCATTGTTTGTGAAGTATGAGAAAGAGAAAATCAGTATATGGCCACAATCCAAGGAATGAACCAACACATTGTCTTCGATTTTTTCAAATCGTCTTCGCAGCTTTTTACTTATTCAGAGTTTGTTCATTTGGCGCGAAAATATCTTTTTCTTGTTTTAAGTAAATTATTAAAATTTTTTCTTGTTTTAAGTAAATTATTAAATCAATGCTTAAAATACTTAAATCCATAAAATTAAAAGTTTAAGATTTAAAATAGTATAAATTAAATAATTTATAATATAATTAAAATTTATCAATTAAAATTTTTAATTTTTAATTAAATAATTATTAAATAAAAATTAATTGATTTATTTTAATTTATAAGAACTTATCAATTTATAAAAAATAATTGGTTAATTAATAAATTGATTAATTTTTAACAACAAATTATTAGAGTTAAAAATTGAACTAAAAAGTTAACAATTGAATTAAAAAATTAATCTATTTAAAACTAACTAATTATATTATTTTATCATTGCAAAGCTGAAAGTAATCATAAGGAGAATTCGGAAAATTCAAAATTGGAATTTATTTTTTCTTTTAAAATTTTTAAATTTTTTTAAATTTTATTTCAAGTTGAATTAAATTTCTTCATCTACCTGAACTTTCTTCTTTGTTTTTGTGTACATTATCATAAGAAAATCTTAAAAAGTCATTTGTTTGAAGAGAATAGTAAATAACAAATAATAAAGAACTACTCAAATCGTCAACATCACAATCAGTACGAAATTTCGCAATAAAGTGAAATTTAAAAAAGTTTAATAATACACAACCTTATCTCTATACAATAAAAAAGTTGTTTCCGATAAATCCGTATATAATTGTGACAATAAAAAAGTGATAGGTAAACCAATTGATATTATAAATATTTTTTGTGACTCATAATGGCGAGTTTGAATGGTTTTCAATTGATTGCAGTCTACAATAGTTGCTGAACCAAACTAGGTTTTGAATCTGGACCATCTTGGTCGTATCTTGTGGGTGACTGTTTACGAACTATGGTCATTAGTGTATCTTGAAAGATTCAATTTGGCTAGCTAACTATGTCAGACATTTTATTGTGAGAGTTATGTATTTTCATCATTCACCGATTAGGTGTCACCTTATCTTACTAAAGGATTTGTCGAGAATTTGTTTCCCTAAACTAGTTTTGTAACTTACTGTTCAGATTCAATTACTGTAAGACTTCTAGCTCTTTTCTTTTCAAAATTTTAGGTTTTTTAAATTTTAGTTCGAATCGGATTAAACTTCAAACTTCCTTTCTTCATTGATTTTAGGCACATCAGCAAAAGAAAAAATGTGACTTGCTTCAACAGATTAGTGAATAAGTTTTAGTCCACTGATAAGAAAGGCTCAGAGCTAGAGAATCTAACCCTGTGAATGCTCATTACTGTTCTAAAGTCTCAGACTTTGTGTCTACTTGAAATAAGAAACTCAGAACCATTAAAGGACACTAACCTAAAAAGTGGTAATTTCTGGATCACCACAAGACTTTAGAACTATATTACAACCCCAAGACTTGATGAACATAAGGTCTCCAACTAAAGGAATTTGATGTCAAATCAGTAATTCAGATTACTTTCTTTATAGCAATTCTTTCGAACTATTGTCAACAGTTTATATCTTCTACATGAGTTAGTATTAACTTATAGTCCAAAAGTGGAAGAATCTTCGTGTAATCCCTCAAAGTTTTTGGTGAACTGAAGAATTAGAAGAGCTTGAGTAATCCATATCATAGATTTGGTCCCTGAAACACAGGATATCATAGATCCAATGATGTCTTGCCCGCGTTGGCACAGGACTATCCGAACAAAAAACAGACAACCTTCAATTATCGCTGCTAACCAACCATTCCTGCAGGAGAATCAAATTCCCTTCTGTACTAATGATATAGCTCAAATGTCCCAGATGCTATATTCCCAGGGATGCCAAAGTTGAAGATTTTCTGCAATTACAATACCTACTGCAAAATGGGTTCCCCGGGAGTTGGTGGCTATTTGTAGCTATCACGTACAACAGAAGCGGGGCACTTGCATTTGCAAAGATTCACTCCAAAACAGGTTTAAGAGTACTGCCACCATATTCGAGAAATCAGTATGAAGACGCTTGTACAATAATCATAAACTCCAGATGAGATTCCAAGACTCGCTCCGAACGTGTTCCCTGATAATTGTCATCGCAAAAAAATTCAGTAAATGATCCCCATGGTCCGAATTTGATATGAGATTATCATTCCAAACACGCTGAGAAGATTCAAAAACCATGTGATTATGAGACTTAGATCCACAAAATGAGAAGGCAACATTACTACCAACCACCTCCACTAATAAGGCTTACTGAAAACTGTCCCTTCTGTGCACCATGACTTAAAGAAGAGAAAGTGACTCTCATTATGATGGATATAAAAGAAAGGTCAAAAGGCCACGCATTTTCTGCAGAAACGACACCACAACATTTTTCCACTTTTCAATATACTGAGGTCAATCCCTACATCAACAACATATTTCCAGAAAAAGAATGCCCACTTGTGCTTCATCTGACATCATGCAGCATATCGATCCCACCAAATACAATGCATCAAAAAGGTCAAAAAAAGCAGTCACTGGACCATGATATTTGATGAAAGAGGACAGAAGCAAGAATTCCCTACTAAGGCAACATCATTCCATAATTGCTACAATGATCACCACCAATCAACCAACTTGGTGACTTCTTCTGAATGAGGATAGCTCTAATTAAGAAGCTATGATGTGTGACTCAGGCCCTTTGCACATAAAGGATAATCCCTATAAGAAAAGTAGCAAGTAGCAAGCCGTCTGGAATCTTGAGAAGCCATGGGAAATTACTTTGTAACTAACTAATGAGATTATTGGCTCTAGCTAGGTACTCACTTATACTTTATTATGAAAGTCTACTCCAATAGTAACTATGTGGTGTCTCCTTAAAGCATGTAAATCTTTTAGAAGTGAAATCAAAAGGCCTAGCATGCAAAACCAATAATGAAAGGTCAAAAAACTTGAGCCCATAAACCGACGCAATGAAACTTTGAACTTTCATCAAGCCCAGCGCCCAATTATCAGCAGATGATCATTGTCAACCTAATATGCCTCTTAATATCGAGCTACACCATCTGCAAACCTGCAATTTATCTACATCAATTAAAGGATGTCAAAAGAAAGTGTTACCTTATAAAAGCTTAAGCATCCTGCTAAAAACTCTGGTCACTTCACAAGCATAGTACATTGGAGATTTATACGTGTGCAGTATGAGAAGTTTTGACTGTAAAAGATGCCAACATATCCTTAACTGAAGCTCCTTCTTCCATGGTTCAGATAATTCAGTAACTCAAAAAATTCTTCTTGCATACGAGCTCCAGCCCAATGGGTAAAGAGGCTAATTATAACTAAAAAAAACTTGGATATCTGAACCCGTTGTACAGGCCTTCAATGAAACTTGACCTTATTGGAGCCACAAATGTGATAGCAAACTAGCGAAAACGATATTGAAAATAGCAGCTAACACAACTAGCAAAGAGCATCCTGTCATTCAATAGTTCTGAGAAGAACCACAATATGTACACCATAGATCTTTCGTTCAAAAGTTAGACGCACCAAGATTAACCCAAGCTAGCATTTGACATTAGATGCATAACATGATTAAGAACCACAATTGAGTTGTTAACTTGCTATATGCTTCAGTCACCAATCTTCCCTGTTTGGCAGCAAACCACAAAAAATAACTCAGCAACATGTTTGGAGCCCTGGCCTGCCACAGAAATTTTAGTCGAATCTTTTTCGCTTTGTTCTTGACATATCATCAAAACCACCATCATATAGTGCTTGTGCCCCATTCCTGTAATTTCCTTCTTGGTCTTCGATACCTCTTGGCCTTCTAGGTGCACTACCAGGCCTGTTCCTAATCCGTCTGTCAAATTCCCTCCCACTCAAATTGGCTCTTTCATGGAAGTCTTGATCATCTTCAGGTAAAAACCTAAAAGATCTAGGGCCATCCTCTGAATTGAGATGGAAACTTTCACTGTCAACACCATTAAAAGGATGTCTAAATGACCTAATAGGCCCCCTTCTCTCACCATACCTTCCCCTATCTTCCCTATTTTCCTCAGCAGTAATTTCATATAACCGACCAGAATGAATAGAACCCCCAAAGAACTCATCACCATCTGTACTGTCTCGAGGATCTACAATTCCAAACCTCCTATTGTTTCCGAGTAAAACCTGGTTATTTGAACTCCTACTAGAGATTACAGATCTTGGATGGCCAGGATCACGACTAGAATCCATTCCCCTCATTTCGTTTCGCAACAAATATGGTGGGGAACCATGCCCCCTAACAACCATTTCTCTGTTAAAACCAGGATGATCAGGTGACCTCATCCTTCCCACCCTGTACATTGGTGATCTTCGATGTGACAACTCTGGACCAAACGTATATGGAGACCTTCTCCTAGAAGAAGACCATGGACCAGGAGAACGAGATCTAACAGGAGATTTGGAACGAACTTGAGGAACTCTTCTCTGGAAAGAAGGAAAGTTTCTAGTTCCTTGGACAAAATGTCCATCTAATCTCTCATATGGAGGTTGAGCACGGGTAAATGAGCGTTCAGTACTGTCATCATGTGGCCCCCTAGTCATCTTCTCTGTATGCCTTATTCCCATAGCTTCAGAACCCTCTTCACTGATGCTTCTTGACACTCTACGAGCCATTTGAACACCACGTGCTGCAGACCCATCCTTCCCTCCTGGAGATCGCCCCCTAGAGGGCCGATGACGAAAAATTGAAGTCTCATCATCCCATAGCTTTCTGCCTCCCCGACCGCTACCAACAAGTGCAGAATCTGGTCCAGTGTTATAATTAATGAACTCAGTATCCACTTCAACAACAGAACAGGCATATTTATGTCTAGGACCAAAATCAGAATTGTAAAATTCTGGAGCAAAGTCACGTTCAGAATTTCTATCAACACGTAGTGTGTCAACTCTACCCAGAATTCTTCCTCTACCTCGTAGAAAATTCAATCTAGAGTTTCTGGAGGACTCATCTTGCCTGCTTCTTGAGAATCTGTACGAACTATCAGGATAAACATCACCCCTGAAGCCAAATTGAAGGAAGAAAGTCAGAAATCAATGCATCCATTAGGCAATGAAAAGGGTGATACAAGAACAAGGCATAATAACAGGTAATCACCTCCCTCGAGGATGTGGCTTGTCTCCCTCAAGTGGTACATGAGGTAACCTTTCTCTTACAGGATTTGATGGCAATGGCCTACCAGCAATAGACTTCACTCTACCTGGAGAAGATACATTAGATGCACGGGGCAAGTTTATAATCCTACTCTTATTACCTCCAGAGTTAGCAACCTTGGTCCCATCATCACAATTTGCACCCACCTTAGGCGATACTGCATCATCGGCATGTGTCCCCACCTTAGGGGATGCCACACCATTGATTGGCACATTACTGGCTTTCACACTGTCATCAGAATGCTGCAGAATAGATACAGTAGTCCCTTGGTCTTCACTAGTGGATTTGCCACATGCATGCTTTGTAGCTAGGTTACAGAAGCCATCTTCCAGTCTGGGGACTTCAAGTGATTCCTCTTCAATAGCCTTTATTTCTTTCTGTTTTTCACCTCCACTGGAGGGCATTTCAGAAGCTGATGAAACTTCTACGGAAGTATCTTTTTCTGAATCCTGACTGGTTTTTACTTTGAGCAGGCTGTCTCTGACAGTGTCGGTGTCTTTTTCAGTATGGTATTCCATCTCAGTGACCTCTTCAACATGGGATAACTTAGGATGATCATCGCTAGGAAGTTCCAAGCCAACAGTTTTATCAGTATCACCATGATCAACATCGTTCACACTCTCAAATAAGGAATTATCTAATGTATCATGCAGTTGTTCTCGAACCTCACCATCTTCAAAGCCATCATGTTCTCTAGCATGTTCTTCTATATCCATAGGCACAGAAATGCCATCAGACTCGTATTCAGAACCATATGAATCTTCTTCAACTGCATCACCTGAAAAATTAATCTTTTCCTCGTCACATACAGGACCTTTACCATTCTCACCTGTATCCTGTACAAATTCTTCCATAGACTTCAATCCCCCCTGTTCTGAGTTGTCTAAAATTTTATCCTCTGTAGTTGCAACATCTACCTCGCCGGAAACCTTAAGTTCATTATCAGAATGGCCCACTGGAAGAACAATCGCTTTTGAATGGGCCTGTCCAGAACTTTCGGGTTTTTCGTTAGTTACTTTCTCATCATGCTCCCAATGACCTAACACATTGCCACTTTGGGAGCACTCTGTTGAACAACTAGATTTTACGATGGCATCCTGGCCTTGAAGCACACGTTTATCAGTTGGACTAGAAGGTTGGTTTCTTGAATCTGGACATATGAGCGACTGTTCATTTTCTGTACAAACTGTTTCCAGTCCAGTATTCAGATTATCAACAAGATCTTGTTTATCAGATTTTTCCACTGTTCCCTCTGTCATCTTGATTGTTTCCATGTTGCCCTCCTGAACGGGTTCAGATTTAACTGACCTGCGATTAATTAAATTAAAATGACTAGAAATTGACAACATATTGGAATTCAGACCAAAATTTTCAGATGATTCATGCTTCACTGCTCTAACTTGTAATGGCTCCACAGAATTAGCTTTAACTCCCTTGGGATCACTTTTCAGGCTCTCATCAACTGGCTCTGATTTTATGGTTCTCGACAGAGTTCTGTCTTCAACAGTTGAATCTACTTCATGCAACCTAATATTAGGAACATTCATTCTGGAGTCTCTGTTAGCATACAAACTTGAAGAACTTTGACTTGTTTTAGAAGCGACAGAAGAAGGACCAAGGCATAAATGGAGTGAATCCTCACTACTACTAAGCTTGGCAGATACTGAATGTGTTTCAGGAAAAAAAGTCCTTTGCTCACTATCAACAGGGATTTTCTCTTCAGAAGCACTACTGGGACCAACCATCCTAGTTGAGCATATAAATGTTTTTGTTTCACATTTGGCATCAACAGGATTCAAACTCTCAACAGCTACTTGACCTGCATCGCTAGCTAAATCAGCTGCAGCCCCATCATCTACAGAATCTTCCCATGCATCCATTGTTCTATTCAAATCCCAATTTGATCTATTGGCATGTATGTCGGAACTGTCACAACCCATCTGCAGATCCTCCAATTCGCCCTGAGCTCCACTTCCTCCCTTGCTTAATGACAAATTCAAAGAAACAAGTTCTGTATTAGTCTGATTCCCACAGCTCCTACCACCACTACAATCTCCCAAAGCCAAAGCTTGATGTCCTGTGAGGCCTAAAGCAACTCCAGAATTTGCAACACTCATAGGCATCTCGATTTTACCAACCCCCTCTCCCATTTGTTGGTTATGCATATCATTATCAACCTTACACGCAGAAGGTTCATTGGCTACTAAATTAAACTCAATATTTGAAGAATTTGGGAGAATATTACCAGAACTTCCAGCCGGAACAATCTTTTCACCATTCCCAAGGTTAGCAGAACAATCAGACTGTGAAGTACAAACGAATTCTCCAACTTTAACATCATTATTAGATTCGTTTCCCGCTAAATTTTGTATGCATTCCTTAATTTCTTCTGGTGCCGGATTCTTGCCGTCATCAGATAAGCCACAACTTGATGAAACAAACGCATCTGAAGGACCAGAATCCTTAGATAAGTCGCCATGTTCACTCTGCACAACAATATCTTTTGGGGGTGGTGAGGATGGTTCTTCAGGTGGAGGTGACGGAGGTCGAAAAAACTTTCTCTTTTTGATAGGAACACCTGCAATGTCAATACTAGACTGCTGGGCAAGGGACTTGACCCCAGTCTGCCAAAAAGTAGATCAATTAGTAAACATGAAGAAATCAAACGATTCAATAATCTTCCAAACTCCAAACAGCAAATTAATCAGATTCATATAAACACCTCTTGGTTTCCTGAAACAGACATGGCCACGAAGTTTCCGCTAGTAAACCGCCTTCCGCATACCCTAAAACAAACAACTGAATATCAAATCCACAACGCATAGACCGGTTAGATATCACAAGCTCTTCCGTATTCATGGGCTCAGAATCGGAACCGAGAAAACCAATCAAAAAGTTTTAGGAAATGAACAAAGAAGACAAAAAATCGAAAGAAACGGAAAAAAAATTTAAAGAACTTTCGATTCACGCAATCGATTAGTAAATAAATAACCCAAATAGATCGGAATTTAATCATCAATCCACACAACTTAAATCCAGAAAAGAAAAAGAAGCGATCAAACACACACAAAAAAAGAAGAAACAAAGAGATTAAAGGATTGGGATTAAAGAAAACAAAACAAAAAAGAATTAAAAACAGAATAAAAGGAAAGAAAAAGATTGAAACAAGAGATCAAAATTTTAAAAAAAAATGAAAAAAATCGTTGAACGAAAAGAATCCAAGAACAGGCGTTGAAATCGAAGATTTAAGATTGAAAAACGAGTGAAAAATTACCTGACGAGATAGTGATAAAGATAAAGAAATGAACAATAGAGTAAGAGTTTGGATATTCCTCAGCAACTACCGTAAGAGCAATGGCTAAAGAGACGCAAGGAAAGTTGTAGGAAATTGCCTTAGGGTTGTGGGTGGCAGCCACTTAAGTACTAATAAATGTGGGCTGTCATTATTTCTTGTTGGACTTTCTTAAAATCTACGCCAGTGTCACTCCGACACATGTGCCCGCGTTATTTCTTCAACATGGTGGTTCCCACCTTGAACGAATTGTCGTTTCCTTGCAAAAACTGTTTTTTTTTTTATACATTACCAATCCTATTTTTATCGCACTGATCTTAAATTCTTAATATCCCGTTCAAAGAATTCTAGAAGAGATAAATGTAAAATTTTAAGGTTCTTTAGATTTAGATTCTTACGTAACCTGTTCTTTTCTACGTATAAAGAATAGTCACATATTTATTAGTCAGCTACTAATTAATCACTGGCTTAGTTAATCCTAAATTTTGATCAGCCTCAAATTTTTTAGTAGTTTCAATTCCTATATTATTACTAGAAGCGAGACGTCCGCAATTGATCCGACCAAGAAGTATATTGCGGCATACTCCTTAGTGGAATCAATTACGAACATCTCGCTTCCAACGATAGTGTAAGCATGGCCAAAGCACTAGAAGATCATCAAATTCCTCCTCTCTCTTCTTTGTGATAACTCGAACTCAATACCTCATACAAAAGAGAGCCTTAAGTGAAAAATTGAAACTAATCAGGCTACTCTTACTTATCCTTACAAAATTTTTTTAAAATTTGCAAATTTATTATACGCATTATTTTTTAATAATTAATAAAAAATAAGAATGTTAAGTTTAACCTAACCTATTAATCTGGTCCAATTTGAACTTAAGTTGATCGAATTACGAGTCAAATATTGACAAGCCCAACCAACGTAGCTTAATCATTATTTCAAAATTAACATCATTTTATCGCATACTAACCAACCCAATCAACTTATAACTTAACTATTATTTTAAAAACAACGTCAATTTTGACATTTTAAAAATAAATTAAAAGAAATCAGCTCGTGTCCTCCTTTACCCCTAATATAAGCACTGACACTCTACCCGCTGCAGCTATGCAAGTACTACCAAAATTGCGTATTCTTACTGATCCTCCATCAACCACAATTCTTTTCTTAGATTTTGATAAAAGTCACATTTTGTCTCGCCAAAATATACTCTATGACTAATTCTGTGTGTGTCACAAATTTTCCTATTTTCTTTCCCTTATATTAAAAAAAAAACCATCATTGTCATCATTAATTTACGTGAGTTAAAACTTCAACACTAACACTATTTTTATATATACCCCTCATATCAGTCTGATTAACGACAATTTAACAACTTCAACACTAACATTATTTTTATTAGAGCTTTGAATTTTCAAATTGTTTTTGTGGTTCTCAAAGACTTTTGTTAATTAACCTTAAACTTAGAAATTAACTTTGAGTCAAGTTCAGCTATAATCAAGATCATAATAGCCAACATATGATTTAGAAATAAAGCATTCAAAAACAGCAAATGTTATAACTAAGTCAGTGACTTATAATCAAAGCGCCATAATTACAATAACAAACCGCTAACCCCCAATTACTCCTACTAAACACCAAACCCTAAAAGAGCTATCAAATTCTTGACAGCAAGACTTTCACCTCCCAACCCAAACTACACCTAACCACCAAACCCGTAGAGAGTCCTGCCTTGCCTCTTGAGCGCATACACCACATCCATGGCTGTTACGGTCTTCCGGCGAGCGTGCTCCGTGTAAGTCACGGCGTCTCTGATCACATTCTCAAGGAAGATCTTCAGAACACCACGAGTCTCCTCGTAAATCAACCCGCTTATACGCTTCACTCCTCCTCTCCTAGCCAAACGACGAATGGCTGGCTTCGTAATGCCTTGAATGTTGTCACGAAGAACCTTACGATGACGCTTCGCTCCTCCCTTTCCCAATCCCTTGCCTCCCTTTCCACGGCCAGACATTTTCTAAATCTGTGAGCAAAGATTCGATAGTTACATCAACAATCTATCTAAAAAAACCTAATCTTCGTAGAGATCTGAGAAACCCTAGAGATGAAAAATCACACAGAAGCCGCATTTGACCATGAAATTGAACTTATCTACTTGCTATAAAACTCGTAAATCAAACAACTAATCGCTTAAATGATAAAGCGTAGTACCTGAATAATACGCGTCTAGCAAATCCAAATCTCAGAAGCAATTGAATCGTGGCAATGATGAGGAGGAACCGCCGAATGAATTTATACAAAGGACCATGGCGGGGAATTTGGAGGATCGATCCGTGCCAATTGTTTGGGAAATCGTTTTTATCCGTCCAATGCTAGATCAACTGCTGAGATTGCAAGTTCTGGACTCCTTGAGATCGATGACGTGGCACAGCTATGTTGCTTAGCGAGACGAAGTGTGTTAATTTAATGTGAAAGTGAAGATAATAATTTGTACAACTTTATTTGTTTTTTGAAAAACTCATAAACGTTTATTTAATAATTTTATTGTCATTTTTAAGTGATTATGACCTTAAAAATAGAGATTAATTAGTTCTCGTAAATACCTTCCTTAAAATTGTATAGCTGCATTAAATATAAAGATGTCAATAGATTAGGACAAGTTAGGGTATAGCTTACTATTTATTTTTTCAAGCAAAAAACCTTTCAAAACGACGACATTTTAGAAATAATGGGAAAGTCGCAAGCAGAGTCGATTTTGTTAACCTTATTCAAACATTGATACCGTATATGTAAAATTAATCATACGTATAAGAATGGGAAAATTGGCCCGAATTGTCAAGGCCTAATCGAGCTATAAGTCGAAACTATTTGGCCCAATTGAATGAAAAGAAACAAAATAATATCGTTTTTATTTTTAAATAATATAAGTTTGGGTCATTATTTAACTATTTAAGATATAAATTTAAAGTAATAAGAATTTACATTAAACCATACAATCTTGTGTGTGGCACGACTCGATCCAAATGACCATTTAATATAAATTTTAAAAAGCTTGAAGTAAAATCTTAATTGAAATATTTTGAAAATTTTCAACTTTTTTATAATAATTTTAATATTAATAAAACATAATATGTATTTATTAATGATGTTTGAATAATTTATCAAAATTTATAAAAAAATGATATAATTAAAATTTTAATATAATTTAGATTAAAAATTATAATTTTATTTTGACTTAATAATTTAATCTATTAAAATCAATTTAAGGTAATTTATTTTCAACTTATCTTTAATAAGATATCCTTTTATCAAATATCTTTTATTTTTTTTAGTGTTTTAACCTTCATCGCTATATAAGCCAAAAATTCAATCTTTCCATTAATTTGAAATAAAGACTATAAATTCAGATCTCTTTAAACCGTGCATCTCTACGAAAATCCTATTAAATTATTATTGTCGCTGTTATTGTTATTATTTATATCGTTATATTAGTCAATACGATTCGTACAAAGTAAAAATTTTCATAATACATCTCGATATAATATCTGAATTTATTAATTAAACGAAAGCATTGATATAATCTCATCATCCCAAGGTATAGAAAATAAACAGTTTATTGCTAAATTCCATGACCAATCACCTTTAGTTCTCTTTATCTGGAAATGAGAAGAAAGAAAATTACAAAGTGACATTTGAATACAAGTTAAAACAGTAAACTTTAAGTATATACATAAGCTTCAAAAGCCAAGGCAACAAGTGCTTTTTCACTCTAATTCCATGTGGCATGAAGGCCTATGATATATATGCCTTAACCAAATCTGAATAACTGCATACAAAACCTGTCCTTGGGCAGGTTATTTTACCACCATTTTTCTTGGCCATCTCTTCTAATGCCTGCAAAAAATATATTAAATTCAGACTAAATTTGAGCATATATACTTCAGTTTACCTGTTACTGTTATAATTAGAACCTTAGTGCTATAGACAAAGCCATTTGGTAAGACTTGAGGTGGGTTCTCTGTGTCCATTAGCTCCTTGGTTATGTAGCAAACAAGCTTTGAGTGGTGCTGCTTGGAGAATGGTAAAGGGACTGCTAACTTTCGAAAGCTTTCATGTGACAATGGATCCTCCTTGTTGCAGTCATCCTCGTAACAGTATCTTAAACGGTCAAGAGAAATAAAATAAGATGGTTCAGAATCACATGAAAATCAGGTTATTTGCACGTGTAATCAGTCCAATGTTTAATGATTTTGTCAAAAGCCGAGCACGAGGATTCATCAGTATTGTGGCTTGTGCTTGAGGGACTCGTAAGAGGTGTACAAACCCTGCTACAAACATAGAACAAGAAGAAGAAGAAGAACTGCATGCACAAGCAGTAAGTCACTAAATGAAGGATACGGTGTTTTCAGTGCGGATAAACCTGCCTGTAGATAGATATTAAGCAAAGGCTCTATAGTTATGCCATATAATTTGCAGAATTCCTGTTTAAATTGGTCAACCAGGTAATCCCATTGTTTAGGTTCAAACAAGACCTGAATCGCAAAACATAACATTAAGGTCATCTGCTCTTAACTTTCAGAAAACAAAACTGCAAACTAACAATACGATGCTGTCAAATTTACTCGACAGTAAGAGAACCTCAATTTCATAGGTAAAAAAATTGATCGGAATATTTCATGATAAAGAAGAATATGCACTCCCAATTTTACGTCCTTTTCTATATAAAAGACCAAAGTTCACCAGTTGTCTAACTAAAACTCAAAATAAGTCCACTTGCAGTAAGAAGATAGTCAATACTGATAGATGACGTTACCTTGTAGGTTGAACAATCAGTGGTACTTCTAAATGCCACAGACGAAAAAACCCGCTGCAATTCTTTCATATCTGTGGCACCCCATGGCGCTAGATACTTCCGACAGTATGTAATGGCACGCAAATAGCTTTGCTCTCGTACCAACTCTACAAACTCTTGAAGTCTCAAATGGAATTCAAATTTGCTCTGTTGTGAAAATAAATTAATACCATCTTGATAAGATTTCATGACAGCAGTAACATTTAGATGAGTAAACATGCTTGGTGGAAAAATCTCCATTCAAGATCTAGGAAAAACAAGGTGCAAATAAATAGTATCCAGTGTCCATCTTTTCTAAGGACACAAGAAATAGCCTGCCTGCTTTGGTCCAAAATGACTCAATTCTGGATTTCTGATCCAAAAGAATTTATACAAGTCTAACTTTTAATAGGTCATTCCAGATATGTAATCCAAATAAATTTTGTTAAAATCCCAAAAATATCCAAGCTTTTATGGGAAAATTAGATGTGTTTGCTCACTCAACTTCCTTAGCTACTTGATACTTCATTAAAATTGCTCCATTCTACAAATGTTAAAACACAAATAAACTAAATCTCCAACCCTGAAAAAAGTTCCTATTAAATTTTTTGTAAACTTTCATTTTGGAGAACGGTTTATATACAAGAGGAGCATCATATCTTCGTTCAATTATAAATCAACTCTTTTACATGAACCCTCCTTAATTGATATTTTTATCAGTGCGAGAATTATACACTTAGACATCTGGTGCACGAAGTTTGCAGAATTGGACATCTGCGAGTGCCCACAAGACTGGATATCATGAGAAAGTCCAACATCAAACTGGCCTGTAAACTTTCTTTAATTATTATTCCTAGTCGATGTGGAAATTATATACTTAAAACACCCCACTCACGCCTAAGAATGGACATTTGGTGCATGAAGTTTGCAAGAGTGGACAATTTCCACACTGATAACAACAACAGTAATGAACAGAATCAGTCGGGAAGTTTTTGAACCTTAACCAAATCAAAATTTCAACTAGCAAGTAGATCCATTGAGTTCAAAAGCGTACGCTAACATGTTTAAACAAGTAGTACGAAATGATAACATGTATAAACAAGTAGTAGAAAACTATAATCAGTTTACCTTTGTCTTCTTCAATCGTGATTTGTTATCGGAACACCAGGCTAGAGCAGGACCAACATCCCGGTTTTGAAGGGCATCAATCACCTTTTTTGCTTCTTGGAATATATCAATATCGACAAGATCCTGAAGTTGCATACACAAATAAAAGAAATGAAAGAGATCCAAAAACCAAGAAATCAAAAGGGTTAATTATAACCTCCAATTGACAATTACCAGAATGTTGCTGTCTTCAGCTAGCTTGATTCCAGTCTCATAATACGACATCCTTAACATGTAGTCCACAAGAATTCGCTTCAAGCGAGTGTTGCTCCAATCCGCTAAGTTTTCTGCATCTGCTGATTCCAAATGCTCAATCCGAGTTCTACACCTTTGCGCTTGAAGGTTCTCATTTCTAGTTCCCTCTTCCAACTAAACAATCCACAAGACTCGATTCTCATTCAATAAAGCCAAAGGCTCTTGATCCAGTTCAAATAAGTGATGAGAAAGGCAATAAAGCTGATAGGGTACCTTCCTTTTGAGGCCTTGTAATCTGGAGACGAGAGAGGTGAGGTGCTGAACGGCGTCGCATTTGGACACGTCGAAATCGGAAACGTCGCTGATGCCGCAGATAACGGACGAGACCTCTTTCTCGACGACGCGGTGGTTGGCTCGGATCGTTTTCTTGTAGTACTCGAAAGGGACACGCAAGAATTGGTGCTCCAGCTTCAGGGACTCCGTCAACTGCGTCAGTTTGGAAGAGGAGAAGGCGTTGACCGCGACGGCCGTGTTGGCTTCGGCCGATGCGGTGGTTCCGTTGGAGAGTGTATCCAATTCCATGCCGGACAGAAATGGGAATCACAGAAGGCCGGCAAGATAGGCGCACTTTATCGGCAGTTTAAACGACAACGCATTTGAAACAAAAAGGTCGTTTAATTTCACTTATGTTTTTTATTGTAATTTTTAACTTTTGTTTTTTATATTTTGTAATATAAAAATTGAAAATAAAAATATGTTTAATTAAGATTTATAATAAAATAAAAAATTCTTGATTTCATCTTCTTATTTCTATTTTTTAATTATACTCTTATGTTAATAATTTTATATAATAAATTATATTTTTAAATTAATTAATTATAATTATAACTAAAATTAAAATTAAAATATATGCAAATTAAATATAATTTAAAAAATTACACATTAATTGTATATAATAAAATTTTATAAATTAGAAAATTATATTAATTCATTCTAATTTATACAGATGTCTATCATATTATAATTCTTGAAAACAAAATAGTATTATCATTTACAAAAAGAAACATAAATTAATTAGAAATGTTATAATTACTTCACATTTATCTAGCAATTTCATCTCACTTCTAAGATATATCTCGAAGTTGTGTTGGAGTGATATTATACTCCACTTGAGAATTTGCATATTCATTTTCACTTTTCCTAGTTTGTTCTTCGTTTTCGACACAATTGTCAAATAATTCATCTCTTTATCCATATATTCTAAAATAATTATGTATAACATAATAAACAACAACGATGTATTTTTGTTTATTCATATCAACACGCAACATGTTTTTAAGTATAGGGAATCTTGCTTTAAGAATGCCAAAAGATCTTTCAACAACATTTCTTAATGAAAAATACTTATAGTTAAATAATTTCTATGGACTTTAAGGTTTTCCTTTGCCTTTATAATTTTGCAAATGATATCTTTGACTTTAATTTGGTAAAATAAACTCAGGCATATTAGTGTAACCTAAGTCAATCAAATAATATTTATCTAATATAAAAAAACATAATATTAACAAACAAATATTAAAAATTAATCATAATTACTATGTTTATTTAAAGTAATATAATACCTTATAGAGGCATAGGAAATTGATTCGCTGGATTTGTCACTGTTTTCAAAAGAATTCGAGTGTCATTTGCAGTACCTTCCTATCCGGCCATTACATATGTAAAACGCATGTCAAATGAACAACAGCACATAAGATTTTGGGTTGGATTAATTCTTTTGCCCCTGTATGATATTTGTTCATCGGTCGAAACATATGCATCAATATGTGTACCATTTATTGCTCCTATACAGTCCTAAAAATTAAAATAATTATTAATCATAAAGTTATAATTAAAATAGTAATTAAATATATAAATGTACTTGAAAATATGAAAAGAATTTTGATTTATGTTGAATCTCCGGAGGTGTATTAGTAAAAAATGGAGGAGTAATGACTCCTTTTACAAGACGATTAATTGCATATAAGACTTTACGAAGTTACTTCGAAATTGGTCAGGTCGAATGTTAAAAGCATTTTGCATTGACCCTAGTTGTCTCTCTATGCCCTATAATCATCAAGAAAAATTGCAACTTGTTCCTCCACAGTCAAATAACTTATTGCCTTTAAGCCTCCTAAACTCTTTAAATCATCATATAAGCTTAAGAAGACCATCTTTCTCATTCTTAAGTTTTCGTAAATCTTTGTAGGATTCTCATTCAAAAGTTCTAATATCCAATCATGACCTCGTAGAGCAAAAGTTCTACATGGTTGCTTTTGTAAATGAAAATATTCGGTCTCTCCCCTAGCTACAAAAATAATGATTACCTTCTTTCTTACACTATCATAATCTAATTCGAAATCTTATAAGAAATTAATGTATCTACAATATCATCATTAAATAATTAATAAAACATTCAATCGAATGGTTTAACATTATGTTAAATATTCGTATAAAGCACAAACTTAAAATGTTCAAAATATGGACTAATGTTTAATATAAAAGTGTCAAATTAATAAGAATTCAATATGCAATAACATAAAAATATAACTAAAGCGACATAATCTAATCCAGCTTCCTTGTATCTGTCATCTTCATAAAAATATCCCTATAAAGTGAAGAATCATGTAAAGTCTTCACAACTTTTCCATATTGCATACCATCAACATCCAATTCATCTAACGAATTCAGACATTCCATCGTTATGTTTGACTCTTAAGATCTATTATTTGCATTGGATGATATTTCACTCAGTTTTTCCTCAGGTAAATCATTCTTCCTTTTTGATTATTCACCAAGTATAAGTAAGGCTTCTTATACAATGTTATAATGTGTATTCTTTGCCTTCTTATTCTTAGGAGATTTATTTATCTTAAATGAAGAACTTTTATCTTAATCTTCTTTTTCATTATACAAGTAATCTTCATCTAACATCATTTTTATGTTTCTCTTCTGTACTGTTGACGGAGATTTAGTTGATAGATCATACTAGTTGCAGTAGTATCTCTAAAAATATGACACGAATCTAAAAATTCCTTATATCTTTTTTTCTTGAATTTGTGAGCCATTTTATGCACCTATAATGATGAAAAAGGAATATGAGAATGAATGTTATATAATATGATATATTAAAAAAACAAAAGACATATTTTATCTTAAATAGATTTTCCCAACATTCATTTGTAGCATTAACTTCACCAGTAAAATAGTTGTAACAAATCTTTATTTCTTTGAATAAGTTCTTGAAATTCTTTAATCCAACTCTTAATCTATTATACTTATTCTTTAATTAAATATCAGTATACTCCGTTTAGAATTTTGTTTGAAGCGTTGCTTTAATATTCTTCCAACCAGATTTGGAAAAGGTAGTAGTCGTTTGATTTCCCTTATTCACTTCTTCAACGATCAAGGAGATTAAATACATCTCTATAGTATAATTCCATACCCCATCTTGTTCATTTACTTTTATAAAATCATTTGAATCGTTTATATTGTTCAAGCCTTCCATCGTTAAATGTAATAACATATATGTGATACTAATCACAACAATTTCTACAAAGTATTAAATGTTAAACATGGTTCAAAATAAACATATGACAACTACAATGATTTCTAAAAAATATTATAATTACTTTATTGTTATATTATTATAAAAATGGATTATAATTACGAAGAATATCCATACAATGGTGAGTTTGCAACTGAGATTAATATATAAAAAGTTTTTGAAGCATTTTGGGTGTTAGACTTAGATGATAATGAGATGGTTGCTATTGGACTTTAACTAACATCTTATTCATACCCAGCTGTGCATCATTTACTAACAACCCAATGACACTTCCTAAGTCCTTTTTATTACCGAAGTTATCCAGGACGCAGCTTCCAGGTTTGATTATTTATTATGCCCAATGCTCAACTTGGATTATAATTTATTTAATGCGCAGTTTCTCTATCAACTTGATGAAAGTTTGGAGATAAAAGGGGCGTGTTGTCGGTGAAGTAGGCTCCACTCTATTCTCCATTAGCTATCACCACATTTAAATGACGTGAGGACCAAGAAGAAAATGACCCTACATTTGTGGCCATAAACATTTCTAATCTTTTATAAATGTAAAGTTTTGGATTTAATAATGTTGTTCCAACTATTATTTCCACTTCTTGTTCATGGTTCTGTGTTGCTTCTTTATAAAGTACTAGCTTGCCACAAAAGATGAAGTTATCGAAAGGTTTAGTAGAGGAGGTGAAATCTTAACTGAAGAACTAAAGCACATCACGATCAAACGAAGAGCTTTAGTAATCATCAAATAACTCATTCTAGTCAAAAAAATTGTTGTTCAGAGGAAGAACACAAAACAAGAGTGCATCATCTTCTTTATCGTCACAAAAAAATGTAGAAGCTTATGCTTAAAGTAGAGAACCTTGTTCTCTTCTAACATTTGACGTAATTTTACACATGGTCTGCCGATTCTTATAATTACTCAATTTTCCAACTTTTAAATCAAAGACATTTTAGTAAGTATGACTACATATAAAGTAATGTAATTTTCTTCATATCTCTTATCCTTTTCAAGTCTCACTTTCTTAAAACTGGAACTAGTCATGTTGTTATTCATCAAAATGCAAATCAAAGTGGCACCCATCACACCCTAGTTTCTCTATTTTATTTTCTTACTACCAGACTAATTTGACTGACCCTATTAGTCATCAATAATATATTCAGCTCAGAGAGAGATTTAATTGCTGTTGAAGTTAGGAAATGGTAGGAGTAATCAAAATACACAAGATAGTACTGAATATTCCTTTTAGTATTTCATCAAAATAATATCAAAAAGTCCGAACAAGGAAATGACGGAAACAATGAACAGTAAAAAAAACAAACAGAAGATAGCAGGGAGGAAGAATTCGGATAGTAGAGAAAGAAAATGACTCAGTACAATACTCATTCCCTTCCCGTACGTTCCTTGGCCAATATAACTAATTCTCCTATTCTTTGAGCCAATAGCTAGCCCTCTTTTCTCTCTCACTCTTTCTGACACTCCTATTTCTTGGATCGTTTGCCATCTGTTCCCCTTCCATAACAACCTGCTGATCGTTTCAAATTGCCACGTGTCCTGCAGCCTTGGTTTTATTCATTACAGGAAAATGTTGACAGCATAGGCATTGTCAAGTATTCGTAAGAAACTTGAAGAATGGAGCTCAAATCAAGTAACACAGAGAAAATGAGAAAGTAGTATTGATGGTACAAGAAGTATGATGATTCTGATGTTATGGACAAGAGAAACAAGAGAAGTCGATGAATACAAGTAACGGCAATAGCAAGTCTACCAACATATATGAAAACACACACAAGCGATAGATAAAACAAACCTGCATAAATCGCAGCAGACAATAGATATGAAAACAAACTTGGAGAAATCATAACACCGGTAAAAGCGCAGAAGACGAAGTTGACGCAGAGTGAAAGAAACCAATATGATATGTTTTTGTGAAAATAAAGTTTCAAAAATAGACGAAAACTTGTTTTCAAAATTCACGAAACATGGTTTTTACGTTTTCGTAAAATGGTTGCTGTTTAAAAAAAAAACAAAATATACAAACAAGTTTAACCAAACACAATTATAGCAACAATTTCATATTTTACAAAAAAAAAAAAAAAGACAAACAGCCCTAACGCCCTGTTTGGTTCCTGTCCCCGTTAGTGTGGACAGATCACAAAACAAATAGATCCCGTCATCTGTACATGTTTGGTTGTTGTCCCCCGATGTTTTGTCTTCCATCCCCGGATGACAAAGACAATGATTTTTGTATCTCCGAAAATTGTTGGACGAGGGACATTATGTCTCTGTCTACCAAAAGTTAGGTCACGCGTTGTCCAAAATAACCCCATCCTCTCTCTGGGTTGTCGTCTGTTGTTCGGCGCGCTTCGTCTCCCTCAACCGTCTCACCACTCCAAATTAGCGTTCCTTTATTTGTCTCGACTGCATTGTCTTTCTGACTCCGATCGTCAAACGTTGTTGTTGGTTTTCTCTTCTTGTTCCCTCATCTGGGTCTTTTGTTGTTTGTTCTTATTCTTGTTTCCTAGAAGATGACGGAAAATATGGCTAATCCACTGCATCTCAAGTCTTTGAAGCACATCTCTCTTGTGTGTAGATCAGTTGAGGAATCGATTAATTTTTACAAGAACATGCTTGGGTTTCTCCCAATTAGGAGACCGTCGTTTGATTTTGACGGGGCGTGGTATTTTCACTAAACCTTGTTAAATGGTCTTTCGCTCTATATCTTCTTTCTTCTTCTTCTTTTTTTTTTGTTTTGACTTTTTATATATTCTAATCCTACGTTTTTTAATCCCTTTCAAAGCTTCCTTTCTTGAATCATCAAAACACC
>JANQBM010000003.1:32611353-32638357 GCA_025594535.1 Erythroxylum domingense | reverse complement strand
GCCTCTATAGTTGTGGCAAAGTTGGATGTCCCCTTTGGCCTTGTACACTGGGATTAACCTACTCAGTCTCCATTCATAAAGACATAATTACTATAAATCACAATAAAATTGAATCAAAACTATGAAATTATAACCATAAATATAATTATAATATGCAATGAATAATATTAATTACTATTTAAGCTAAAAGTACATTTTAAGCTTCAAAGTTTACAATAAAATATAACTTAGAAATTTAAAGTTTCAAAGTATTTAAATTAAATTGCAATGTTTTCAAAACATTTAAAACAGACCCCGAATAGATAAAAAAATTTAAAAAGTTAGTTATCTGTTAATTAAATATCATGTAAATACTGACATGATATTATTTTTATACTTTTAAATAACAATATAACAATGTCACATAATTTTTAAATTTAATCAAAAATGGATTCTTAGTGTCACGTGATAGTGAGACTCATTTTTATAAATTTTTGGCATTCAATCTTACTTGTCGTGTAAAAGTGAGGTCCATATTTATAGATTTATGGTAATAAATTACAATTACTGCTGGTAGTAGTATCTGTCTTATAGTTAAAAAAATAAAAAATGATGTAACGTTAATATAACCGTGACATTTAATTAATAAAGAGTTAACCCGTTAAATTTTTAATCTATTTATGATCTATTTTAAACATTTTAAAAACATTAAAGTTTAATTTGAATATTTTATAACATTATAATATGTTTTATATTGTGTTATAAACATTGGAATAATGTAACATGCGTCCTTTATGGCTTAATAATTTCAAATTATTATTGTGATCTACTCCATAGGCATCATCTCAGTGTTGTCTCGTTTTAAGACCTGTCTGCTACCGCATAGAGAGCATCTCATATAGAGTTTGGAAATTTTAAGTCGAAATTATAGTTTTGCAAATCTGTACATGATTTGATGGTGGAGTTAAGCAGATATAACAGTTTTTGAAAATTGTTAATTATATTAGAGATTTTATTCCTCGTGAATAAAAATGTTAAAATCAGCTCGACTTATATTTGACCTAGATTAATTGAGTCAGTCCACCGTTATTTCTAAAACGATATCATTTTATTAGAAACAACGTTATTTTAAAATTTTTTTATTTAAATAATAAATAATTGGCCGAGATGGATTAGCTCGTAGCCAATCAAGTCATAATCCTAATCGGATAGGTTAATCTATAGCTTGACCCTGCCTACCGGAGTACAGGCCACCATGGCCAAGGCCCGGGCTATTGCCATTGAGTATGGAATTATATAACAAATATATAAATTTAATGGTTTTGTACGATTAAATAAATTATTATTAACGCAACAGTGTACATACAATATTAGTCATTTAACTAATATATAATATTAAATTATGTTTATTTTATTTAGTATTTATTTTTATTTTATTTAGTATTTAAATATTAATATTAATAAATATTTATATTTATTTAAAAGTATAGAAACGAAATTGAATGTATCTTTTACAGTGAACACAACGTTTTTGAGTTTTGACAACTCCATATTATTTCTGTAGATTCTCTATCGAGTGAATCACTCACTTTCGTTTCTCCGGCGACGATCTATTTCAATTAATCTCCGATCAGGTAAACCCCAACCCTAACCTAACTCAACCCTGTCGATTTATGTATGTAATCGTAAGAAGCTATAAGCTTTACTCCGGAAGATTGAAGAGAATATAGTGTAGTTCTTCTTTCTCTACTATGATTCTTTTAGGGTTCTAATTACTGGTGACCGTAGAAATTCGAATATGGATCACCACGAAGACGAGTGCCGCGTTGGAGGCGAATCCCAAAGTAAGCAAGACGATGAGGTGAGCCTGTTTCCTCGAGGTTTTGCGCCTAGTGATTTTTACTAAGGCTGTTGTGGTGTTTATGTGCTTTTAAAGAGGAATTCTTTTGATTGTAACTCTGAATATGAATTTTACTCTAAAAAAGTTTCGTTCCGGTTTTCATTTTTCAGGAAGCCACTGCTCGACTTGAGGAAATTAAGAAATCTATGGAGGCAAAAGTGTCTCTTCGTCAGAGTAACTCGAATCCTGAAAGACCTGGTTAGTTGATTTGCAAGAATTTGAGGATGGAATTTATTTTAATTGACTTCATTGCATGTAATGAATGAAATTGATCAGAAATGTAAAATTTATGAACCTTGATTAGAAGATAAAGAAGCAAACGTGCAATATTTTGCCCATGATTCAAGGAGAACAGAAATCGATGAAGTTAATCGTGTTATAAATCAAATAAGTTGCTACATATTCTGTTCTTGGACGATCCTTGATAGGCTAATCCTGCTTCATTTGTTTCTTTTTTGTTAAATATCAAGTTAGTCTGTCTTTTAAGTATGTTTGAGGCTGCATTCTATGTTGCTTATGTTTTAGGCTTTGAATAGATTACTGTCATGTTGACTTTAATGTAATTATCACCCATCAGATGCAGGGTTTCTCCGGACATTGGATTCTAGCATCAAACGTAATACTGCAGTTATCAAAAAGTTAAAGCAGATAAATGAAGAACAGAGGGAAGGGCTGATGGATGAGTTACGAAGTGTGAATCTTAGCAAATTCGTTAGTGAGGCTGTGACAGCTATATGTGATGCAAAGCTTAAAACATCTGACATACAAGCAGCTGTTCAGGTAGCCTGTTTATTCAGTCATTGGCATAATACTCGCTGGTGCTTGTTCCATGTTATTAAGTTGGGCTAAAATGCACATGCTAAAGTTGTTAAAATGCAATCTGATCTTTACTTTTCAAACTGTTTTGACTCTTCGTACAGTGTATGGAAGTATTCTAGTCTTGTTATATGTTGAAGATCATATTCTCGCATGGACAATAATACATAACGCTGCAGTTATACATTCTCTTTTTTTAATGCTTTGCCCTGACACTTATGTTCATCTTCCTCAGATCTGTTCCTTACTTCATCAGAGATACAAGGACTTCTCACCAAGCTTGGTACAAGGGCTTTTGAAGATCTTTTTTCCTGGAAAAACTGGTGAAGACTTGGATGGGGATAAGAATTCAAAGGCTATGAAAAAGCGGAGCACCTTGAAATTGCTTGTAGAACTTTATTTCGTTGGAGTTATAGAGGATGGCAGTATTTTCATCAATATAATTAAGGATCTCACTAGCTTAGAACATTTAAAGGACCGGGATAGTACACAAACAAATTTGACTCTCCTTGCTAGTTTTGCTCGACAAGGGAGAGTCTTTCTGGGATTGCCACACTCCGGACAAGAAATTTATGAAGAGGTGCCAAAAATCTGCTCTCTCTGTCTCTCTGTCATATGTCATTTTGTAGTTATTTGGGCAGTTGGACTAGGATCTGGAACTGGTTATTTCTTTTTATTAAGAACTAACTTGTTCTTGCTTTAGTGCCTTGATTAAAGTGATAATGTGTGGGATGTTTATCAGCACTTATTATTTATGTCAATTGCTTTTATTTTTCTTTTGCTAAGGCACTTTATTATCCTTCTGATTACTTGCCAATATGGGTCTGAATGATCACCTACTAACCTAGTGATGTCTGGTTGCAGTTTTTTAAAGGCCTCAATGTCACATCTGATCAGAAGAAGATTTTCAGAAAAGCTTTTCACACATATTACGATGCTGTAGCAGAGCTGCTTCAATCTGAACATACTGTAAGAGTTACACTCCTTTCGACCTTAGAACTATATACTGCTTTAACCCAGGACAGTAGATTGAGTTTATCTTATACTCACCTTATTTCTTAATAGTCACTTCGTCAAATGGAGCATGAAAATGCAAAGATTTTGAATGCTAAAGGGGAACTCAGTGATGAAAATGCTGTAGCATATGAGAAGTTGCGGAAGTCTTATGACCACTTATATCGTAATGTTTCATCGTAAGTTTTCTACAATTGCTTCTTTTTTTGGGATCTTATCCATGTTGATGAGTTACCATCCATAAGTTTGATAATATATGTGTTTGTAGAGCAGTTGATCTTGCTTTCACACTCAATATTTTGGATAGGGAAATAGAGTATACTTGATAGAGAAATTTTAGCTGGCATCGGCAATTTTTTCTTTGATTTATATAATATACATAAACTTTTTGTTATCAGTTTGGCAGAAGGGCTTGATATGCAGCCCCCAGTGATGCCAGAGGATAGTCACACGACTAGGTTGACTTCAGGTGAAGATGCATCCCTGCCTGCTGCTGGGAAAGATTCTTCTGTTCTGGAGGCTTTGTGGGATGATGAAGATACCAGAGCCTTCTATGAATGCTTACCAGATCTCAGGTTTGTCAGCGCTGGATAATAGCATTTGAATGAAAGTAAATCAAAGACCTGTTAATTATTATTTACCAAAAATGCCTCATCATTTAATATGACTTGTTCATTGTTCTTGGATCTTGGTGAAACTTTGGTGCGAATTTAGAAAACATGCTAAATTTTCCTTCCAGAGCATTTGTTCCAGCTGTGCTATTGGGAGAAGCTGAACCCAAAGTAAGCGAACAGTCAGCAAAGACTCAAGAGCCACCAACTGTGAGTAAATGCTTCAGTTATCTAACAGAATTTACTTACTCCGTAAACAGATAAAGTTGCTGTATTTGTGGTCTATGCTGACGTTGTGCATCACTTTTGTTCAAGGAATCGGCACCTGGATTGGAACTAGGCCAACCTAACGATACATCAGAGGTTGCGGAAGAATCTGGTGCTGTGCAGGAAGGAAAGCCAATGGAGAAAGGGAAGGATAAGGAAGAAAAAGATAAAGAAAAGGCCAAAGATCCAGAAAAAGAGAAAGTGAAAGAAAAAGATATGGATAGAAAAGGAGAAAATGAGAAAGATAAACTTAAAGGCGCTGAAGGGACAAATTTGGATGCTCTACTGCAGAGGCTTCCTAGTTGTGTTAGCCGTGACCTAATTGATCAATTGACAGTAATCATACTTCTGCAGTTTGTCGTTTCACTCGTTCATTTTAGCAATTCCACACCTTATGTGATGCGCAGATCTTATGGTTATGAATCTTCAATTTCTTTTCTTTTTTCAGGTTGAGTTTTGCTATTTAAATTCAAAGTCAAACCGGAAAAAGCTTGTGAGGGCATTATTTAATGTGCCTAGGACGTCTTTGGAGCTGTTGCCTTACTACTCACGGATGGTTGCTACCTTATCAACTTGTATGAGAGATGTATCTTCTATGCTCTTACAGATGTTGGAGGAAGAATTTAATTTTCTGATAAACAAAAAGGTCTGCTTAGTGATTTCATGTAATTTTTTTAGAAGAAAGGGGCAGTTGGTTAATGATATTAGATCTTGTTGCTTGCGTAGTCATTTTAAGCTTGTCAAGAATTTTAACTTGTCAATTAAATCTTTCTGCAGGATCAGATGAATATTGAAACAAAAATCAGGAATATTAGATTTATTGGAGAACTTTGCAAGTTTAGACTTGCACCTCCTGTTCTTGTATTTAGTTGTTTGAAGGTACATTTCTAATCACTTCCTGATTTTATATTTTAATTCTAAAAATTTTGAATTGTTTAGGTGTTCATTAATTAATCACTTAATCTTTGTTATGACTAAATGAAGATGACTTCATAATCAATGTACATCTTCGTGCATTAGCCAGACAAAAGTTCCTTGTAAATTCTGGCGCTGATATACTTCTTTTTGTTTCTACATCGTGCTGTTTAACATCAGATGTGTTGATCTCTTCTGCTTGGTTATGTTGCTTTGAAGTTATCTATGTGCCTTCATACTTATATTCTAGTTTAATAAGGCAGAACATTGATGGAAATCAGGTGACATATCACATCAATTCATTTTCACTACTCATTTGATTTCATTAGATCTCACACTTGATGTTTTGTTTGTGAATGGAATATATGATCAGCAAGGGATATGTAATATTTTTATAGTTATGTAAGGTGCTTCATCAAGGACTGTGCATTTGACAGATAGGTTTATGTATTCTCTCTTACAGGCTTGTTTAGATGACTTCACTCATCATAACATTGACGTTGCTTGCAATCTTC
The DNA here is from genome assembly GCA_025594535.1 of Erythroxylum domingense. Classification (NCBI taxonomy): domain Eukaryota; kingdom Viridiplantae; phylum Streptophyta; class Magnoliopsida; order Malpighiales; family Erythroxylaceae; genus Erythroxylum; species Erythroxylum domingense. The sequence continues at coordinate 32,632,340 of JANQBM010000003.1, read as the reverse complement.
TGGAGACATGTGGTCGGTTTCTGTATCGATCTCCTGAAACTACTGTCCGAATGGCTAACATGCTGGAGATACTAATGCGCTTAAAAAATGTCAAAAATCTGGATCCACGGCTTAGCACTCTTGTAGAAAATGCTTATTATCTGTGCAAACCACCTGAAAGATCTGCACGAGTCTCTAAAGTTCGTCCTCCATTGTATCAGGTGTTGATCAATTCAGAGCATGTTCTATACTTCCATTTTTTAAATATTGGGTGTATTAATCATTGTTTTGTGATCATGGATGCAGTATATAAGAAGGTTGCTATTCTCAGATCTTGATAAATCTTCTATTGAGCATGTGTTGAGACAGCTTCGTAAATTACCATGGAGTGAATGTGAGGCGTACCTTCTAAAATGTTTTATGAAGGTTCACAAGGGAAAGTATGGTCAAATTCACTTGCTTGCTTCTCTCACAGCTGGTTTAAGTCATTATCATGATGAATTTGCAGTTGCAGTTGTTGATGAGGTTTGTGTTTTATTCCTCTAGCAAATAAGAATCTGTGGTTGCTCCTAACTCATCTTAATCATAAAACTTATTTGGGACCTATTTGAACTACAAGTGCGGTTCTCCTTCTGCTGTGTATTCATATTACCCTCCTTCTAAAACCAACCTTATCTGACTTATTAGCTTCCATTGATTCTCAAGAAAAATTTCTTGATTCTTATTTTTACTTTTGAACCTTATATTTGGGGAGCCTTTGTGGTTGGTCTACAAGCCCCAATGAAAATTCTTGTGTAATCTGTTATCTTGATTATCTAGCCTCAACGGATCAGATAACACAAATGGCTTCATCAGTCACATATTTTGATGCCCATGCTTTGGATATGCCTATGGTGGATTTTCTACTGAGCTTTCTCTCTTTTTGTTTTGGATTTCAGGTTCTGGAGGAGATTAGGCTTGGGCTGGAATTGAATGACTATGGGATGCAGCAAAGGCGCATTGCCCATATGCGTTTCTTGGGAGAGCTGTACAACTATGAACATGTGGATTCATCTGTAATATTTGAGACACTCTACTTAGTTCTTGTCTTTGGCCATGAAACACCAGAGGTATAGATCTACATTTCTCTTATTTTCTTTACCACTGGTTACGCATGTTTCTTAATGATTCATCATAACTCTTTTTGTGAAGGAAGGGAATAACGGAACTAAATCAAAAAACTCATCTGTTTCCATCTTGTTGATCACATTTTTTATGTTTTTATCTTTTTTATTCCATCAATCGCATTTTGATATTTAAATATGATTCTCATTTTGGAAATTATGGTAGATAAGAAACGATTAATTTAAACTTTGGCAGCATAATGCCTCTGGTTGGTAACTTGTGTTGAGTTAATTTTTAAATGGTGAAAGGTTAACTTCTTGTCCTCCTGTGCCTGGTTTTTTTTTTTTTCACAGTCATGAATGATCCCATAGCCAAATTATTTATACAATACAAAGTATGAAATTATGGGTTTTTGCTTTTTCATGTTAGCAAGATGAGTTGGATCCACCAGAAGATTGCTTCCGCATCAGAATGGTTATTACTCTACTAGAAACATGTGGACACTACTTTGACCGAGGTTCTTCAAAGAGGAAACTTGATCGATTTTTGATACACTTCCAGAGATATATTCTCAGCAAAGGTGCACTACCCTTGGACATTGAATTCGACTTGCAGGTCAGTTATGCAAATTCCAAACAATCCTGTTAATACTTAATAGCTCCATACCATGTTTTTCGTTTGAATTCAAAAACTAGCTCTTCAAAAAAACAAACAAAGAGTCTCGATGCTTCTGGATCTTTTATTGTCAGTTTAAGTCCAAGGGGTTTCAGTTGACAACTTCTCAACTACTTTCAACATGGAAAATCTTCTTACGGTTTTCACTCTTTCTGTATAAATCTTCTTACGGTTTTCTCTCTTTCTGTATGCGTATTTAATCTGAAATGTAACTTTTATGTTATTTATTTAAATTTACTCACAAGATGTAGTGTTTTCAGGACTTGTTTGCAGATTTACGCCCTAATATGACTCGATACACATCCGCCGAAGAGGCAAATGCAGCTCTTGTAGAACTTGAGGAGAACGAGCTTAGTGTTTCAACTGAGAAGACATATAGTGAAAAGCATTCCGAGTCTGACAAACGTTCAAGGACTACTAGGTCTGGCACCAGTAATGGACAAAGAACCGTGAACACGAATGACGAGAATGGTGGGCTGCATGAGGACGTGGTTGAGAGTGACTCTGATTCAGGCAGTGGCACCATTGACCAGGGCGGTCATGAGGAAGAAGAGTTGGATGAAGAGATTCATGAGGATGGATCAGACACAGAAGAGGATGATGATGATGGTGATGGACCTGCTTCTGACGATGATGATGAAGTCCGCATCAGGCAAAAAGTAACAGAAGTAGATCCTCTTGAAGCAGCCAATTTTGAGCAGGAGCTGAGAGCTGTTGTTCAGGCAAGTTTTTTATTGCTGTCTATATTCATAATTGCTGTTTGTGCTGTGTTATTGCTACCGTTTTCTATTTCCATTTCGTGGCTCATAATTGGTCTATTCTACAATGCTTTGGTAAATTCATTCTCAAACTCGGTAACAAGTGCTTGCGTATACCTTTCTAAGGATCTGCTCACACCTTATTAAAAATTTGATGATTTTGCGACATATTTTGTGCAGGAAAGCGTGGAGCAGCGAAGGCAAGAGCTTCGAGGTCGACCTGCATTGCATATGGTAATACCTATTACCTTGTTTGAGGGTTCCACCCGGGATCATCATGGAAGAGGGTTTGGAGGTGAAAGTGGTGACGAGGCAATGGATGAAGAGGCTGGGGGGAACAAGGAGGTTCAGGTGAAAGTACTTGTAAAGCGAGGCAACAAACAACAGACAAAACAGATGTACATTCCTAGTGACTGCTCTCTCATACAGAGCACCAAGCAGAAAGAAGCAGCTGAGTTTGAAGAGAAACAAGACATTAAGAGGCTGGTATTGGAGTATAATGATAGAGAAGAGGAAGAGATTAATGGGTTGGGAACACAAGTGCAAAATTGGATACCCAGTGGTAATAACAGAGGTGGTGGCAGACACAGTACATGGGAAGGAAGCAGTGGAAGAGGTGTTGGATCACGTCATCGGCATCAACATCATTCTGGCAGCGGAATCTATCATGGTAGAAGAAGGTGATGTGTTGGCAGTTAAACATAATGACTCAGTTTTCCAGCAATTCTTCTGTAAATGCAGTGGTTCTACAATTCAAACTGGATCTTTGTCCATCAGGGAATGCTGAGAACGGTTTCATTTCAAAATTGTGTAGCACAAGTTCTCCCCCTGTTATATTATTGGTGCTAATATAATACCTTCAGCACTGAAAATTTATCATCCTTTGGCGAGTTTAAAGTTATGCATCGAGTTGCAAAGAATCAATGCCCCTTATGCGGTACGATACTCTTACGTTCATAGGCTTAGCAAGGTCAACATTTTGAGTTGATTCAAGAGAGTTATCAGGTAGAACATACTTGCAATGGAGGTATGTGGTTGATACAATAATGCATTGGTGATTCTATATGCCAGGGATTTACTAATGTTCTAACTTTTTTATTCTATAGTGCAAATGTCCCTTGTCTGTACATATCTACATCGTTGAATTGTTACGTATCAATAATTTCATGTTATATATTTGTTAGTTGCTTAGTAGATGAATCGCTCTATGGTGATGGACAGAGTATATCTTTTGTTCTATATATACCTAATCAAGAATAACACACAACTTCAGAACCTATTCATGAGTCGACAATGGCTTTTGATTATTCCTGTCTTCATTTCAGCCAGAATAATTAGATACCTTTTGCTTGCTGTAATAGGATTGAACTGTGCTTAGTGTGCCACTTCCTCTACAGTGATCAATGGTGGGCATTATTTAATTGCATAGCATTTCTTAGTAGGGTAGGCTTTTGATATGTTCAGTACTCTTTACCTTTTAGGAATATAAAATATAATCTAGTATGTCCAGTTCATATGATCTAGACAAGAAAAAGGGAAAAATATTCCATGAAGTGGAACTTAAAATGTTGCCTTATAGAGGAATCTGTGGTGACTTGTCCTTGGCATTCAAGTTTCATTGTTCAATTGGAACATAAGATTTGCTTTACAAAAGTTGGCATATTTACCTATTTTGGAATTCGGTTCTCTACAGTCGTCGGTGCCCTTTCAGAAATCAATCTCTTTTTCCAATGCCAAGTCTAAGAATTGTATGCCATTTGTGGTACATGTGGGATCTACAAACGTTTCCATTTTAGGCAGAAACATAAGTCCTCTCCCTTGGTTTTGTTCATAACCTGGTTATATATTGTTTGTTCCAAAAGCGTCTATATATTTATATACTTAGTGTCAGAGTATGTTTGCTTCTTGTACAAAATTATGAGGTCTGAACTTTGGGTAAATCTGAAATTTGGACTATTTCTACGAAGAAAAGTCATTCAAATATAACACAATCTCTTTGTTCTTCCAATAATATAAATATATATGTATACACATACGTGTGTGCGTGCATGCGCGCGCGCGCGTGTGTGTATTCTGTGTGTATTCTAAGTGATGTTATTTTGATCTTAAAAAAATAAAACTTAAAAAGTTTTATCAATGAGTTAGTTTAATTCGAACTAAGTATTGTGAGACTGTACGATTTTAGTCCAAAGTTCGGTCGAGTAAGCAGTTTAAAATAATATTGTTTAAAGATTTTTTTAAATTAAGTTGTTTTGAACTTTTGATCTTAAATTTTTCAAAGTTATTTTATCAACGGGTTAATTTGAGTCGGATTAATTATTATAAGACAACATGAATTTAGTTTGAAGTTCTAGACCATTACTCAAAATAATACTCTATTTTAATTTTATTCTATTAAATTTTGTTTATATATTTATGTAAGATTTATATAAATGTGTGGATGAGATTTAATAAAGCATAATAGAAATATCATAACCGAAACAAAAGATTTGATCTCAAATGATATTGTTTTAAGAATTTTTTTAAATGATATTATTTCGATCTTAAGTTTATAAAAGTTGTATTAAAGTGAAGTCGTTTTAAAAAATTAAAATCATTGTCGGTAAGAAAAGTAGATCCACAAGTGGACGCTGAAAGATTGAAAAAACGTGCGGAAAATGAATTAGAATGGATAGTTCCGTAAATAAAGTGAACTATAGGATCAAAGAGTGAAGGGTACAAGCTAAGATATGGGTACGAAAGGAGGTGGAGACGCCACGACATCCAACTTGCTTATAAACCTCGTATCCTTACCGACAACTTAAACCAATAGATTTCTTTATCCCCAAACCAACAAGCCGTCACTCACAACTTTCATTTTTTTAATTAATAATAATATATAATTAAAGTTATAAAAGTAACCCACTTTATATTTAATTACTTTTAATGTAGTGTTTGTTCTGTATTTATCTTTTTTGTGGGACATAAAAATTTATAATTATTGAGATAAGACTTGATGTTGATAGCATAACTATATGACATGTGCAATTGTTAAAGTGTTGTTATTTTTAATTATCCATCACTCAAAGTCTCAAACATCATAACAATGGCTACCTAACAAATTTTGGAGGGATTATTGTCATAAATATGAAATTTTAACATTAAAAATTTATTTTTATTTAACATTTAAATGTAAAAAGTTTTAGGCTTCCATGGGAAAATTTAGAATTTAAAAATAAGAGATATAGAGGTCAAACTCTGTGTAAGGGTTGGGTGAGAGTCATCAATTGTATACAACTTTTTTTTTGTATTTTACAAAAAGAATGTTTATGCTACTCGAACATGTGACATTTCAGTCGCAAAGAAATAATCTTACCATTTACTTCAAAACTCGCTCTCTAAAAGAAAATATATCTTGGTTTATAAGTTTTTATACTAAATAATTATTAAAAATTATATGATTTATAATTCTATAAAACATAAATACTTAATTATTTTCAAATATGTGATTTCACAAATTGATAATAACTCTATTATTAAGTTAATTTGAAGTTAAGCTATTATATAAATATTGTCAATTTAGTTCTCAAATTTTTAGAATTTATTGGATATAAAGTTTATTTTCCAATTTAGTCGGGAGTTAAAATGATTACCTTATATCATATAAATATATGTTTTTTAAGTGAATTTTATATAAAGGATAAAAAACAAAAAGGGGCTTAAATAACCAATTAAAAATTAAAACATAGATTAAATAAACAATTTTAAAAAAATAAAACATACTTATAAAATTTGTCCACTTTAAAAACACAAAGATAATGCCAAACGAATTAAAGTTTTCTTTATCATATTCTAATCGAAAGCGACCTCTTTATTGTTTAGAGATAAGGTTATATATTATTGAACTTTCTCAAACTTTGCATATATGCGAGATTCATACTAAATAGTGTTGTTGTTGTTATCTTTTGGCATTTTTCAATATGTGAATACAACGTATAAAACAAATATAGATTAAATATATTGTGTACACTATATAAGTTTTCATCACCTCTAATTAAATTAAAGAACAAAAAAATTATAGCACTTGTGACCTAAGCAGTGACATAAAATTTTGAAGTTTTAACTTTTTCTCTTTAACTTTTTTAAATGATCTCTTGAATATAATAATTTCATATTTTAGTGCATATAATAACTTTTTAAAAATACAATTTTTAATTTATTACAACTAATCTTTCATGAAACTTGTTTTAAATAATCATATAAAATTGATATTAATCACATTTAAAAATCTAATATAAATCAACATAATCATTGCATAAGACTTTTCGCTTTGCAGAAGTTTGAATTCTGAATAGAGTTATAATGTATGCAATCTTCTCTTTTTACTTTTAGAAAGGGACTATTTTCGTGACTTAAATCTGCGACCTTATGGTCTTAAAAGAATAACTCACCTTTATTTTAAAATCCAATATATATATAAATATATATTATTTATCCTCTTGTTACTAAGTGATGCATACTATATGCCATGGTGCATTTAATAATCCGGGGTACTTAGTTGACTTAGCAATATAGAAAGTGAAGCTTTAAAAACATTAAAGCTGATGTTATAGTTATTTTTTTTTTTACATATAATTCATGACTTTTACCTATTAAAGGAAAGTTGTGTGACGTGTTAGATGTTTAATGACACAAATTAAATATAAGGTGGATGATACATAATTAAACTAGGTACTTATTATTTTTTTAATTTTTCGTTAATTAGAATATGTATTAACTTTTCCCAAACCAAGTGTATCAGCATAATTTTTACTGGATTGTTGTTGTAAAATATGTATTAAGTAAATTATGGGAAAAAAGAGTAATAGCCTATTATTATTTATTATAAATTAATAATAAATTTATTTTAAATAATAGATTTAAAGTTTGAATCATAAAATTAATAAAATTTTACACTTGAAATTCTTTAAATTTCATGCAATTCAATAGACAAATAATAATAATATTATTATTATTATTATTGTTAAAGAGAACATATAATTATTTTTTATTAAATCATTGTGCAATAGTTAATGTGTTACATGTAGTAGTAGTAGACATTACACATTTATTGTATGTCAAATTTATTGCATGCCAAACTAATAATTGGTCCCCACTAAACAGATATTTAGTGGGGACCAATTATTGGTTTGACATACAATAAATGTGTGTTAAGTAAATTAGACTTTATGTCCAAAAAAGAAGAATTAATGAATCACCATAAAAGGAAAGTCTCTAATATAAGAAAAAAAAAAGTTTAAATATGTGATTTGAATGTCAACATATCACAAAAATATTAAAATAATACTTATAAAAAGTTAAGATAAACAATATTTTAATTTTTAATAGCTATTTAAAGAAACTATTTTTAAATTAAATTTTGCTAAAATTTGAACTTAATTAGAATTTATTTTTTAAAAATATTAATAGTAATGGGTGCCTTTTCCCAAAGAAAAAGAATTATTTGTTTTCATATTGTTTGTCCTTTTCTGACCAATCACGGTCGTTGGTTCCAGATTACGTTTCATTTGCCGTCCAGATATGGTAAAATTCGGCGGCCCAGATTTCGCAGTGGGGTGGTTCCACCTTTTTAATTGATTTTGATTGGTTGAGGTTGTGATGATTGCTGGCATTGACAACTGACAAGACCACTCTGTCCGCATTAAGGTTTCTGTCTCTCTTCCTCTTTTATCTCTCCTCATCACTCTTATCGTTTCCTCTCCACAATTTTTGGTAGTTGGCTTTTAGTATTGACTATAGATTGCCAAAATTTTAACTTTATATTAATATAGTATTTCATACCAAAAAAAAAAAGAGACAAAACTCGTTAATTTTTTAATTATTTCAAATTAAAATAAATTTTATATCTATAATATTAAATTAATCAACGTGTATTGTTCGTGTTATTTTATATATTTTTAAATTGAATAATAATAAAAATACAAATAACACGAATATATTTTTATAATTTGAAATTTTATTTTTAAAGATTTAGATTTGATTTGAGTGAGCGGTGACAGTTGATAACTTGCTGAAATGAATAAGTACTTATGTGTTTGAGATTACTATTTGGTAACTACTAAAATGTGAAAATAGGTGTTTGACAAATGTTGTTGCGGTTGTTGAAAAGTGATAAAATAACTAAAAAACTCGTTGATTTAATAAACTATTAATTATTATATAAATAACACGGAGAGCCAGAGATCACAAGGAAGACGATACGTTAGATTTACTTTTTATTAGTTGAGGGTATAATGGAAAATAATAATTATCAGGAGGCTATTAATGAAAAGTATAATTTCTACCGTATAAACACTTTCTTACCGTAACCCTCTTTCCGCTTATCAATTTTTGCGGTGGCATCACATTTTCCTCCATCATTTGGTTGTTCGCCTGCAGATTCAAACACGTGACTACATTTGAAAACTGTAATAGATAAGTACTTATCTCCATCACATCGCAGATCCAAACACAGCCTTAATTATAACAAAAAAAATAATATTATGTATTTTTTTTAACTTTATATCAATATAAGTATGTTCACAAACAGTCTCTCCATTAGTTAGGAATAAAATTGCGTATTATTTAACCTTTTTAAACCCTCTATTTCAAATAATTTTTTATTATGATATTGTTATATAATCAATATAAGTATAAAACTTGGTTGATTTATATAGAGGAAGATCATCTAATGTAAAACAGGACCTAAAGTAGGTTTGGTTGGTCGAGTTGGTGTCGGTAATGGTGAAGTTCTGAAGGGTTCAGTTTCGGTGGACTCAAAATTTTTAGCTCAATTTCTACACATATAAGATAAATGCTATGAATATCGTGCCTTTTTTTTCTACATCTTTATTTTTTAATTCTGTACACTTTTTTGGGAATGAAATTAAAATTTTGAAATTATTGAGGTTTTTAAAATGTTACTATTTGATAAATAAAATATTGATTTAACAAACTCATTTAATATTATTTAAAATCATTTTAAATAATTTAATAATTGAGAATGTTTTATTGTTAAAAAGAAAATAACTTGAAAAATGAAGAATTGAGAAATTTTGATACTTAAAATTTTATATTTTCAGAAAAATATTTTTTTATATTAAATAAATAAATACTCTTTGCCTTTTGATTGCTAGTAAGTCTCGGTCCCTACCCTTTTGGAGCGAGCCCATCCTCCAACCGTATGAGACTCGTGATTCCATACCACTCACACACAAACAAAATCCCTGCTTCCAGCACCCACCGTACGATACAAAATGACGTGTGAAAGATCAGGACATTGTTAAGGATCGACGGTGGTGAAAGGATGACGTGTTTGTCGGTAACTGTGGAATAATGGGGGTGATTTTGCCTAGAAAAGGAAAGATTTGATTGGGCCCCCCTCCTAGTCTTAGACCTAAAATACACAGAAGACACACAAGTGGCTTGGTTCCACGAAGCAACAAACGACACGTTGTTGGTCATTAATTTTAAGGAAAGGACGAGCATCATTAAACCTGTCAGCCTTTCGCTGTCGGTTTCTTAGTCTTTTTTTCTTTTTTCTTTTTAATTTCTTGTTCTCGTACTCCTCAAAAAGAGCAAGGACTAGGTTTTGTTACCATTTACTACACCTAGGTTTTATTTTCTTGTCTGGACCCGGTTCAACTAACTTAATTTAATTTGATTGAATTTTAAATTAAGATTAAATTTAAAAATTTAATTTAAAGTAAAAAAGATGTTCTTTTATTTTAAATAAAGTTATTATATTTTAGTAAAAAATTAAAATATGTTAGTGTCTTTTTTTCAATGATACAAATGAGATTTGATCACACAACTCGAATTTAACTAAGATTTTAACCTAATTCAGATCACCTATTTAATAATTAACAATTTTATATTTTAAAAATCTTTATTAAATTGTTATGCATTTTTTGATATTAATTTTTTCTTAATTAACACGTGATATGAAATCAAATAAAAAAAGTATATCTTCATCCTTAATATTTAAATTAAACTTACATTATGACGCCGTATTATTGAATGTTTACTTTTTACATATAAGTGACTCAAACTTTATATAGTTTTTTATAATTTGCTGAAAAATAAAATTTAATATGATCTATTGCATTGAAAATATGTTAAATTATTAATTTATTGACACAAGACTTATTTTGAAATAAGACATGTCCTTGTAGACATGATTAAGTGACAGGGTTGAAATATTCTAACAAAACACAAGATGCTCCAACCCATCCTTGTGAACAATGGACTAGAAAGGATTGAAGAGCCTTCCAATCAAGTTAAGAGTTTGATAATATACTTTTTATAAATATTCTTCCCTTTATTAAAGCTAAGAATTTCACATTAAATTTAAATAATTCAAAACATAGTAGGGAGTGACACGTATAAGTATATACCTATATTTATTTGTCTTTCTTATAGTGCATACGATAGTAAATAGGCTATTTTCATGCAGTTTTATCCTTATTTAATAAAGAAATTATTTTTGATAAATTAGTACACTTACATATATTTTTATTATAAAAAAAATATATATAGTAGGAAGTACAAAAAATAAATATATTCTTTTATATTTTCCTTTTAAAATATTAATTTGTTGATTGAAATTATCTCGTAAAGGAAACCTTATAGTTCTTATAGGTTTTTAATTTTTTCCTCTTATAATTAGCCTGAACTTGTAAATAGGATGGACTTATATCTTAAATATTTAGCTTAACTTTTTTTTTACCTACCTAGCTATGCATGTTAACGAGCTAGGCTAGGTCGAGTTAGGAGCGCCTCAAGCCTGACCAGACCAATGGTTGGCCAGCCTGTGGCCTAAAAATGCGGGCCAAAGTTAAGGTAGAGTCGGACTGACCGAGTAAAAATTAACATCCCTATACTTAGCTTGATTATGTAGCTATTATTATTGTTGTTATTATTATTATTTTTTTGTTTTTTATTTTTTCCTTTTCATGTAAATCTTTTGAAAACAGTTTCTCTATTAATTAAGAGTAAGATTGTGTACTACTAAACTTCTCCAGATCTTGCGAGTCAGCTAAATTTTTACTTAGTGTTGTTTTTGTTTTTGTTGTTGTTTTGAGATTTATCATAAATTTTAAATTAAATTAGATATAATTATACATTTATAACTCATTTCACTCTTTTTAATACAAAATTAAAAGGATAATATACAAAAATCTATATAGCAAAATGCTTAAACTTTTTAAATTCAAATATATTATTAATGAATTTTAATCGTAAAATATTCAATTTGTTACATGAAATATATTATTAATCAAAATAAGAGAAACAATGCAAATTTTTCACTTTAAAACTTGCTTTTTATTAATTTTTATTAGCACATAAAATTAGAAAACTTTTAAAAAAATCAACTAAGAACTTTTTCAATTTGTATAAAAATGATAAAAAAGAAGCATATTAAGTACAAGATATCAAGCTTACATGGGTTGGAGTACCCCGTTTCTATTAGAGTATTTCAACACTGTATTATTTAATTTGGTTCATTTATTTATACGAACTTTACATAAATATATAAATAAAATTTAATAGAATAAGATAGGAATTAATTAACCGAAATATAAGATATTATCCCAGCTTACATAAGACTCTAACGTGAGGTGATGAAATCAATAATATAATAGTACACAAAAGAAAAGGAATGTTATGGGAATATCGAATAAATGTAATAAGAGTTCAAATGAATAAATTCAAAACAAAAAATATTAATAATTAATGGAAGCATAATATAATAATAATAATAAATGGAAGCATAATAATATAATAATAATAGCCGTACGAAAATATTCTGAAAATGATGGTTTTGTTTTGTAAAGAATTTAAATGAGCTTTAAGGTATATTTTGATTTGTATCAATATTTAAAATTGATCTAAATATTTCACAATATTTAAATAAACTATTCAAATTATAAAAATTATACAATCCTCTCACATATTAAATATTAGCATGATAATTAAACTATCGATTAAATATTAATTTTGGGATTAAATGTTAAAATTTTGATATATTTTACTTATAAATTAATTATTGAACATAAATGTTAAAATTAATGAATTAACGATAATAACTTATTTATATAACATGAAAACTTTAGAAAATACATTTATTAAATTTCATTATATTAATAAATATTTATTTAAGAATTAATCTACTATGTTTAAAATAGTTATTAAAAGAAAAAAGAGCTTCTTTGAATTTAAGAAACCTCAAATTGTGTTTGTTTGAACGTAAGGTTTTTAATATAATAGAATATAATAGAATAATTTACGACGGAACTAAATCTAAATCGATATAATATTATAAAATTGTTATGTTGAGAGGGATGAAAGAGTTTATAACGTAATATAGTGAAATGTTGTTTGAAAGAAGGGTTTATAATATAATATAATGAAAAATTGTTTATTATTTTATATTCCATCGTAAACTTCCAAAATTAGAGGTTTCTCATTTTTATTATTTACGATAGAATAAGATGTAAAATGAAACTCTCCTCTTTTATCTCATTTTATTTTATTATAAACCCTTATCTCAAACGATAGAATAATATTATATTCAATTTCATTTTATTAATAAACCCCAACTAAATATAGAATAAGAAAAATCTCCTAATTTTTAGAATTTTCAAAAAGATTTATATAGTTTATCTTCTTATACTTTGATTAAAAATAATAACGAAATATACACGTTATGAACTTTAAAATACATAACTCAAGTTAGCTCTTAAACCTCACCATAAATAATTAAATTAATTTTAAATTAATAATTTAAAATAATTATAATAAAATATTAATTTGAGTCGAAATCTAAGAAACTGTTTTTTGAGAATTTTAAAAACTATAACAAACTTTTTAAAATTAAAATTTTAATTTCTTAAATTAAAAATTCTATATCTTCCACCCAAATCTTTATAAAAACCTTACAGTAAATACATATATATTTGCATTTTTTTAATCTATCCATTAAAAAATCACATTACATGGAGTCTATAATTATCTCATCGTCAAACTCAAGCCTACGTCTGTCTCTCTCCATCAGTCATTAGTTGCAGGCCTTTTCTCTCTCTAGCTCTCGTACTTCTTGTCCATATAAATTTGTCAAAGGACGGCCGTTTCTCGCACCAACTTGAGATACCCTTTTCCTCAAATGTTCTTTCTCCGAGGTTTCATGTTTACATCTTTCCTTCTTGTTTGTTGATCCCATCCGTTACACACAAGAAACTTTCGTTCTTGTCAGAGGAAAAAAAATTCGTTTTTTTTCATATTTTGTTCATTTTCAAGTGCCTTTTGATCGGTTTTCCGGGAAGAACGCATGATTTTGTAAATGGGATTTGCATGTTTCAACTTACTTTAAAGATCGAAACTTTTTAGCTGATTCTAAAACGTTTGCAGTAGAAGCCAAAAGAGTTCATCATGTTGGATCTCAACCTTCACGTCTTCTCCAGTGATTCTTCTTGTGATGAAAACACCAACTTGATCAATATCAACGAGAGTGGAATAAGAATAGAGGTTGAGAATTTGAGCAAGGAAGCTTCAGCAACTCAAATGGAGAGTTCTGCTACTTCAAATTCCTCCATTATCAACATAGATGAACCTTTGTCCCTCAAAGGAGATGAGAACTCGTCAAACAACAACTCTGCTTTCATTTTTGATATCTTGAAGACAGATTATAACCATCATAGTAATTACCATACCTCAGTCACTAACTCCTTCAAAGGGCGGAACACAGTCCAGAATTTAACTACTCAGATATCGTTTCCTGAAAGAAGCGCACTCGGACTGAATTTGCAGTCAGGATTTTCGACGACATCAACGACAAGAGGTCAATCGTTGAAGTTATCACAGGTGGAGTACAGCGGGAACGCAGAGCTCAAACTTATGCCCATAAAACAGCAGCAGATGAAGAAGAGTCGTCGAGGACCCAGGTCTAAAAGCTCAGAGTACAGAGGAGTTACGTTTTATAGAAGAACTGGGCGATGGGAGTCTCATATATGGTGAGGTTCTTTTTCATGGTCCAGTGATTACAACAGTAGTGCCTCTAGATTCTGGGTTTTGAAGATGTTTCTTGTTCCGGATTATGATTCAGTTTTTCCAACTTTTTTTGCAGGGACTGTGGGAAACAAGTATATCTAGGTGAGCAGATGGATGGTGTATTTTGATAGCTGAAATGCTAACTTGAAGAATTTCTAATTTGATTCTCTTTGATCTTCATTTTCAGGAGGATTTGACACTGCAGATGCTGCTGCAAGGTGAGAACTCTTTGTTCTCTGTGTTCAAATTGGAATTACTTTCTTATGATATTTCATTATATACACAGTTTTCAAATGCTTAAATTTTCTAAAATTTGGATCTTTTGGTTTCAGAGCATATGATAGAGCTGCAATTAAGTTCAGAGGAGCTGATGCAGATATCAACTTTTGTTTAAGTGATTACGAGGAAGAGATGAAACAGGTGAACAATCTGTTTAATGACAAGTTTTGGTATGTCTTTCTGAAATTTCATTCTTGTTTTGGATGTAATCCTTTTGTCTGATTGATTTGCAGATGAGAAGCCTGAGCAAAGAAGAGTTTGTTCACACTCTTCGACGCCAAAGCACGGGATTTGCACGTGGTAGCTCGAGATACAGAGGCGTGACTCTCCACAAATCTGGCAGATGGGAAGCTAGAATGGGACAATTCCACGGAAATAAGTCAGTATTCCTTTAAATTGAAGCTTAGTTTGATACTTTCTGCAGATGTAAGAGTCAGATTTGATTGTCAAAGCTAGAATTCTTAACTGAAATCAACTGAAATGACTAATTCAAAACGAAAAACATAAGCTCAGCCAACCCTTTCTCTGGCTATCAGGGCTATTTACCTCGGATTATTCAACACCGAAGCCGAAGCTGCAAGGTCCTTAATGATCGGCGATTATTATCCTTCACTTAATTGTGCAAACATTGATAAGATTTTCCAGGTTTTTCTTGTAACTATGAATTCTATGTTTTGTCTTTATTTTCAGGGCCTATGATAAGGCAGCCATTGGACGTAATGGAAAGGAGGCAGTAACCAATTTTGAGCCAAGAGTTCCTGATAGAACAAAAGTTTTGAATACAAATCCTAATGGTACTGATGAAACTTGATGTTTTAGTTCAATGTCGTCCTTCCAAAATCGAATTTTTGGTATTGATTTACACACTCACAATTACTTTCCTGATGACAGAAGGGAAAGGCCACGATCTTGACTTGAGCTTAGGAATTTCTTTGACATCAAACCAGTCTCAGGGAAATGAACAAGAGATACAATGCCACAACATGAGTTCTGAGATTCACAACAGAGAGAGACAACCGGTACAATTCTCTATCAGATTGCAGAGATTCGGTCTTGTACGTACCATTCCTTTTCTCTTCTTCTGATGTATCTGTTTGCTTATTCAGATAGTTGCTTCTACACCAATGCTTATTCAAGCACTTCGCAACTTACCTATGGGTGCCAAAGACTCTGCAACTTGGTCAAGCTTATATCCTAATGTATTACCAAGCTATGAGGTACCTTCTTGTTCAGACACCTTTTGAACTTGGAAATGATTGAGAAAAGCTTGTGTTCAACTACAAAACTATTGATGATTTGATTCTTCTTACACTTTACAGGAAAGGGTTGAGAAAGCTGTTTCTTCACCAAGATTCATAAGCCAACCATGGTACATAAATTCTAATGTCAACACAATGTTGTCACACTTTTCGGTTGCAGCATCATCAGGATTCGGTTCATCTAAGATCAGTAACTCTTCTGCTACAATTCCCATCAACTCACGTAATCATTCAGTCAACGCACCCGAAACCGTTGCTACTGCCTCCTCTACCGTCTGCGGCAACCCTTTTTACTAATCTGACTGGCCTGATTTGTTTTGAACATTTTTCATTTGCATTTGTGATGTTTTGCTGCTTGGAAACTTAGGTTAGCAGCAGAGACCATACCAACTAGTCTTCAGATAAACATTTTTTGCAATCAAACAATGCTCCGGAATGTAAAAGAACAGATCTTTAACTGTCTTTAATAACTAGTTGTTGATGACCTTTTGCTCAGAACAATGTAATTTATCATAAGAATAACAGCTTTATTATCCTCTAATCGAAAGAAAATTAGGGATGATAATAAGTCGGACAAGCTCCAAACCCGCATGTAAACGAGACTTTAGCTGAGTATTGAAGATGACGACGATGATGATTTTACTTACCTTTTCTAACATAAGTCTAATGTATTCAAGAAATGTTATAATGTACCATCAAATTAAGTTAAGAGTAACATCAATTCTCGAAAATTTTTAAATAAATTGAATAAAAAATCAACTTTTGAGGTTTTTTGGGTCTTATACTGGTTTCTGTTTTTATTATGTGACTTTGGTAAGTCAGTCCAGGCCAAAGCTACAACCTCTATCCAACCAGTTCCGGTAACAACCTTAAAACTAACTTTCTATGACAAACTATGATTATTGATATTCCACTTAATCGGCAATCGGCAGTATAAATTATGCTTATACCTGTCCAAAATTGGATTTGGCTTCAAAATTGTTACCAAATCTTATTGAGTTTGTCTTTATTAATGATAAATATACAAACCAACTTAACTTGAATTAATTAAACTCGATTTAAATTAATAAATTAAGATAATTATAATAAATTATTAATACGAGTCGAATTTAATTATTTCAGTTCAAATTTAAGAACGGGAATTGAATTGTCATATAACAACAACAATAACACTTAGGGTCTGTTTGATTGAATGTTAATTAATTGAATAGAATAGAATAGAATGGAACGAAACGAAACGGTTTATAATGAAATGAAATGTAATATGGTGAAAAGTTGTTTGGGAGGGATAGAAGGATTCATAATGTAATGTAGTGAAATGTTGTTTGAAAAATGGATGGAATGAAATGTAATGTATAATAAATGACTATTATACCCCTGATATTAAAATGATTGTTGCAAAAGGTTAATGCTATGATTTTAAAACAGAAATCATGTCTACTTAAAAAGCTACAATCGTGACATAATTTTTTAATATTTTTTATTTTAAAATAATAAAAATTTTAATAGACAACACGGGAAGAAAAAGAAGTGGTAGAACACGAAGGAGAGAAAGAGAATTATAGAAATGATAAGCTTATGGTATCTGTGTGTGTGATAAGCTTATGGACCGTAATAAATGAGTCTGGAAAAAAGAGAGTTAGGGTTAGAAGAAATAATTAGTATTAAGAAAATTTATTAAGTGTATATTAGGTAGTATGTATTTACTTTCCATCCGAAACCTTTCGAATCGGATGTTTCTTATTTTCACTGTTTAGGATGGAATAGAACGTAATATGAAACCCTCAATTTCTATCCCATTTGCAACATCCCACTACCACAAGGTGCATACCCAAATATTCAAGAATATTCAAGTACATATCCTATGATAATGACATGTTAGAGCAAAAACAAATCCAACTTACACATGGTATCATCTAACATAATCAGAAGGTATCAAATTTTAAAATCATTCATTGCATTCATACACAAAGTCTACACTGTTTCTATTAGATGTATATTTACAAAACTTCGTACAGATTCTAGCAAAAACTACAAAATAAAAGTTATAACTCTTTGATGTCAGCTGACAGACTTCTGAGCCATAACTTAGTTCAAAACGTTTTTTTAATCCAGAACAAACACTAATTCTCCTGTCTCGCATCTGAAAAATTACGTTGCAATTTTTTATGAGTTTTGTGAACTCAATGAGTGAACCATCGTTGATGATTTCACCGGATTCATATACACAAATCACATATTTCAAAATTATTCATACTGAATATGAATATTTCAAATACTCACACTTTCATGGCACATCATTTCAACAATGCGAATTAGATCATAAATAAACACATACATATGCATATGAGACTCCACATTCGTTATTAATGTTGTGACCGAGTGCTTATCACATATACAAATACTGGCCCATTAGGCTCAGTCAGAAATATATATCACAGAGTATAACTTTACGTGTCAAATAATATATCACGGAACAAAGCTCTACGTGCAAGCGTTTGATACTGGCCACTCCGGTCACAACGTTTTTATCTAAGCATGCATTTTATGAAATGCGTCAATTCAGAATTTATCACTTATCACACTCATGTATAAAGCCCAGTCAAAATTTCAGAATCATCGGACCCAAGTCCGACATTCAACTTTCATTGAGAATTCACATAGCATAATACAACCAGAATTATCTAGCAAATTAGAACACTTCCAATACAGTCACAAATATATACTCCTCAGACTTTACGTCCGAAATTCAGAAACAATCACAACAGTTCAATAATTAGAAGCTTAACAAATCAAATTAAATCAATCTTAGGAAATTCATCTAGGTTGACTCACAGTACGCTCCAAGAAGTTATTGCCTAGATGGTCTGGCAATGTCTGACTGGCGTTCGAAGTGCTCCTCTAAAAATATACATCACATTTACAATCTATCACATTTTTGCACTAATGTAAGTATTATGTCATGCTCATGTACTTATATAAAATATGCACAATGCATGTTCAATGATAATTTCGGGGTACTTTATTGTGATCCTTATCAACAATTCATTCAGATATCAAAGCCCTAATTAATACCATGTATATTGATAATTGGACCAAAACAAAACAATGTCAAAACAATTTCATTGACCACTTCAGATTTTTCTTCTAATACACATACGGGTCAATTTTGTATACTAAATCTGATAAAGTAAATGGCAAAATTAGGCAACACTTTCTTATAGAAAATTGTTCAACCATGTTTTAAGTTTCTAATGACTTCAAGATCATCTAATTTGATTCAGTATACTATGAGTTATGCTCTCAATACCACAGACTGTGTATATTTGAACATTTGGTTAGTACATGATCATACCCTCAAATAGTACAACTCATATCTTTCAGCTTAGATATCCAAAAATTACAAACTTTATACCAATTTAAAACTAAGAGAATAAGCTACAACTTTACTGAAGACACCTCAGTCTAATTCGGCCTACATCAATACAGTTTATTTAATAACCACAGGATATGATTTCTGTTCCTGGTAATGCTACAGCCTAAGCTAAGATGCAGTTTCATGCGCCAAATTTGAAAGTTGTAGGGACAAAATCAAAATTCAATTTCTTCAAGAAAGTTGTAAACTTATGTCTCTAGTCTAATCTGAACTAAGAATCAACTTATTTGGAAATCTACATATCAAGTTATAACTAGAATACCGAAGCATGTTCATGAAAATTTTCTGGTTCATAACATTCCAGCAGACTTCTACACTTTTATCGTATCAATCACTTTCAATTTAATTCAGATAGATCTAAATTTTTATGGAGAGAAAGAAAACTGTCTTAGGAATCCATTAATCTAAGTTTCAAGTCATTTGGAGTTCAGATGCAAAAGTTATAAGCAAAAGCCTTAGAGCTCTTTCAATGAGATACTCTAGTTCATAATTCATACATACAACCACCACCTTTCCTCTCTCTAAAACTCAAACGTTCATCTTCTTCACCGAGCTGCAATGCTCTTCTTTTTCTTTTATTTTCTTCCATTCGTGCCATTTTTGACCCACAACCAGTCATTTTCAGACAATACTTTCTTCTAATAAAATGTTCCTCTATGTCTTAAGTTTCTAACACCATCAAATACACTCATTTTGATCTTGTATCGTGCAAGTTATGATCAAAATACTTCATACTACTCCTTATATCTCCACAGATTTCTACTCTCAACTTCCAGCTAACTTTCAGAGCTCTTATGGATAGAATTTCAATTCGACTTCTTCAACAAAGTTGTAAACATATGTTTCTAGTTTCATATGAACCAAACATCAACTCATTTGAAAATCTATATCTCAAGATAAGATCAAAATATAGAAGCATGATTCATGAAATTTCTTCAGTTCAAGATTTCAGCACAATTCCTCACTTTGATACAATCACTCTTTTTTTCAAATCAGTTCAGATTATTCTAATCTGTCATAGGGAGGAAAAACAATATCTTAAAAGTGTATTGGTTCAACTATCAAGTCATTTGGAGTGTAATAGAAAGACTCAAGTTGTTCATGTACCGACTTAAACACTACAACCATGCACGTAACCTTCTTCTCTCTTCTGTAACTTTTGTTTTATGAACAATACAATCACAAACCAAAACAGAATTTAGAACCACTCACACAAGCATTTACCCTCAAGCATGAAAACACCATCTATACTACTCCCCTTTTCAGCTTAAGAACACCAAACAACCCAAAAATTCACATAAACACCAAAATCGCAGGCTACTATTCACGCATCCTATTTATGCATTTTTCATTCGTCTGAGTCACTATTCCACTTTCTCCTACACTTTCCTTTCATCAAGAACTTTTCATTTCTATACCAGAACTAACTTA
>JANQBM010000003.1:32539505-32592251 GCA_025594535.1 Erythroxylum domingense | reverse complement strand
ACAACCAAATTCCTGACTCCCTGCAATTCACAATGACATGTGAAGCACAAGTCAATAGGAATGCATATCCAAGTTATGCAGATTCCAGGTCAACGGAAATTGCCGAAAGATTATAAAGTATTATTACCTATAGCACCTAATAGTTCAACAATAACCAAAAACAATCAAGAGGGTAACTCAATTCTAGTCACAACCTTGCAAGAGAGCAGTACTGTTGCATAATTGGTCCATCCAACGGTTCTGCAACTTTCACACCATCCCCATCTTTTTTATCAATATATGAGAAGCATTCAGGAAGACACAGCAACTTTGCTCCGGCAGATGCAGCTTCCTTTACAAGTTCGAACTCCAAATTTATCAGACTAAAGCTATACAACTAGCATATGATCATGAAAATATCCCAAAAACAATCACCAGACTATGTTCAAGCTACAAACTTGTAATCACCACAAGGATCGGATCACTAAAGAATACTTGTAAAGAGCGTGACTTGACTTCACCTTGACAAGGCGAGAACAGGTGGCGAAGTTGGTGGCGAGATCATTGACCGAAGTCATCTGGGCAGCCGCCACTTTGACGGACTGACCTGCCATGATGGGCACGCCGGCGACGGTGGTCGAGAAAAGAGGCTTTTGGTGGCTGTTTATAGTCAAGTGAGCATGGTTAAGACAGAAGGGCATTGTTCTGCTCAGCTCAACCACCGTTTTGTATTTGGTCACTTCAAAACAATTTCCTTTTTTTTTGGGTCTTAGGTCCTTCAATTTTCCTTAATTGCAAACGAGTGTCTTTATTTTACTTATTATCCAGAATGTTTATGATTGATGATTGACATATTTGGTGTAAGATTATCATAGATACGTGGATTACAAAAAATTAAATGTGAATTTTTTAAGTACTTTTAGTCTAGAAATTATTATATAAGTAAAATTCTATAATTTAAATAAATAACAATTGTTTTATAATGAAAGCTTGTAAAGGTCTTTTTTAATGATGATTTATTTTAAGAAATTTTAATTTTTTTAAAAAATAAATCTACAACAACAACTAATAACCAAGTGAAATCTTGCTAAAATGCAAGGTTTGTTTTAGTAGTATGCAATTTTATCCCTAATTAATAAAGTGGTTGTTTCAATTAAATCACACGTAAATCTAATATCTTTAAATTTGGATAAATCTCATACTTCATATTTTTTGTACAAAAAGTTTGTATATGATAATTTTAAAAAAACAAAATTATTTTATATAACATAAAAATTGATAATACAAAATTATTATTATTACAAAAAAAACACAACAAATTTTGCTAATAAAAGTATATATAAAAAAGAAGCATCTGTAACTTTACACAATTATACATACATATATAATCATGATTCTTCTGGAAAAAAGTTTTGTACATTCAATTATGATTAAGTTACTTAATATTTTAAATTATCCCAACCTATACCGAAACGAGTCATTAGTGCATTAATATATATGATATTCGAAAATATTCTCTCTACTAATTAGAAATAAAGTTATGTATTATTGAACTTTTTCATACTTCTTCGCTTCTTAGCAAGATTTTTATTAGATATTATTGTTATTACAGTGTTTATATATATATATATATATATATATATATAGAGAGAGAGAGAGAGAGAGAGAGAGACATTTTCTTTTTAAACTATATGATATATTTCTAAAAATAAAAAAAACTTTAATTAAAATGGACATTTGAAGTCTTTAATCTTTAAAATTAAGGTAATAATGACAATTTTAAATTCTTGTAACAAATTTTCAGAAAAGAATTTTCCTATGAATTTATCAAAGGCAGTCTCTCTACTAATTACAAATAAGGTTAAATATATATTTTAACCTTAGCAAATCTTGTTTTAATGAAATTACTGCTGAAATTAGGGCTGGCAAAAAATCAGTTTCAAGTCAAACCGGTTCAAGATAATTTGGACAAAGATAAAAATTTCAGACTCTAAACTAGTTTGAAACTAACTTTTTTTTACTAAGCTGATCCGGAATCAAAGGAAAACACCCAATCTAGTTCGGAACAGGTTTGTCCAATTTTAACTAATAACAAAGGGTCATTAAATTGCAAAGCGCACTTCAAATCAAAATTGAAAATTACGTAAATTTTTTTCTTCGCCAAATTTTTTTAAAATGATTTTTTTGCCTTTTTAAAATTCGGATCGGACAATTTTAATCGGTTTTAAATATTCGGTGATGACTAATTTTAAAAATTCAGACATTTTGTCTTATTAGGTCAATCCGAATCTAGATTTGATTTTAATTCGGACAAAAATTAGTCAATCTGGTTTAAATTTGGTCAAAAAATTCTAACTTGTATCTGTTTTTTTTTTATCAGACAAAGTCGAATTATCGATTAGACGAAATTTTGCCAGTTCTAGTTGAAACGTTGTTGTTATTGTGACAAACCATTAACTTATAAAATATTAGCTCTAATAATAGAAGTTGTTCTTTAAAAAAACTAAAATTTGTTTGAATAAAACAAAAACTAAAAAGGGAAAATATATTAAAAACATAAAATTATTTACTATATAAGGACAATAGAAGATGAGGTGGAGTTGAACTAAAATAGTGGGTTTGTTGGAGGACTCAAATTAAAAACCTAAAACATAATAAAAAAGGAAAAAATGTAAAGCCCACTTGCTTATATAAAAAAGCATGAAAAGACCAACTACTTATCACCAAAGCCCATTTATTTTTTTATTTTTTTATTTTTAGATAAAGTCAATCACATATCTCTTTAATTTTCTCTCTCTCCTTGTCCAGATCCGAACTTTATTTAATGCCTTTTCTTTTTCCATTTTCTTGTTTATTTCTCGTCCGATAGAACATTCCAAATCACTTTTTTTTTTCTTCTGCGTTGGTTCTCACATGTAAATTGTTTTCTGGGTCTTTTTCATTCTTGCCCGACGATTTGAGAATCATAAGATTTGGCTGTTCTACTCCTTTTTTTTTTCTTGGTATTGTGAAGGGTACGTTTACCTTGTTTTTAACCAACTGGATTGGTGATGTAAATTCTTTATATGTTGAATGATCATTTATTCTTTTGTGTTGTATGTTTCAGATTGATGGTTTCTGGGTTTTGGTTATCATGACAAGATCTATCATCACCATATAGATTCAGCAGGCATGTCTTTTTGTTTTGGCCGTCTGGTTTCTTGTCATTTTTCATGTTCTTTTGTCGACATTTCAGAAGGGGATTTTAAATTTTAATTAGACTTATGTTAGGAGGATATGTGCTATGAATTTGCCTGATCAGATGGAGGTCAATTTTGATTTTTTGCTTAAAACTTATAATTCATAGTTTAGGGAGTTTTCATAAATTGTTAGAAATTGAGTTGAGTGTGTTGCTTTTTTGATTCTTGCCTCAGCCTTGTATAGTTTTGTTTTTATGGGATTTCCACACATGACTGGTATTTTGTAGGTAACACATTCAGCTGACTAGCATTTGTCCTTTGTTTATTTGAATTCTTGTTTAGTTGTACGATGTTTACACTGCAGATTAATGGTGTCTTCGTTAATTGAAGATTGTTTGATTTTTGAAACTTTTGGAGCGAGTTTGGAGATTGAGTGGACTGCAGAATCAAGATTGGTATTTTATACAGGCCTTGATTTGAGGAATAGTTTGGTGCCAGGGTTATTTGGGTAAGAACATGTGAGTGATGGTATCAGCAACTTTATTGAAGATTGTTGCTCCATGTTGGAGACCTTCTGTTAATGGGGAAAATTCTAGCAGAGGTGGAGATAACGGTGGCCGGGCTGATGGCTTGTTGTGGTATAAAGATTCAGGATATCATGTTAACGGGGAGTTCTCAATGGCTGTAATTCAAGCCAACAATGTACTGGAAGACTATAGCCAACTTGAATCAGGGCCACTGAGCTCACTTGACTCAGGTCCTCAAGGAACATTTGTTGGAGTCTATGATGGACACGGTGGTCCTGAAGCTGCCCGCTTTGTTACTGAGCACCTGTTTAAAAATCTCAAGAGTATGTTCCTCCTTACTGAAGTTTATGGAAAACATGAAAAATGAATAGAGCTAAATGAATATAAAGCACTTTCTTGTACTAATTTATTTGACCTTATACTTACTTTTTATGTCAGGGACTGAGCGCACTCCTCTGTCAGATTTAATATTATTTCTTTTGTCTTTGCTAATTTAGGCTTTAAAGGTTCATATGGCTGATGCCTACGTTTACTGACTTGAAATTAATGATGCAGAATTCACATCAGAGAACCATGGAATGTCTGCAGATGTTATCACTAAGGCGTTTTTGGCAACAGAAGAGGAGTTTCTTTCTCTAGTGAAAAGCCAATGGCTGAATAAGCCACAAATTGCTTCTGTTGGTGCATGTTGTTTGGTTGGTGTTGTTTGTGGTGGACATCTATACATTGCAAATGCCGGAGATTCTCGGGTGGTCCTAGGGAGACTGCAAAAGACTTTTAAGGAGGTCAAGGCTGTGCAGTTATCATATGAGCACAATGCATGCATGGAATCCGTGAGAGAGGAGCTGCATTCATTGCATCCTGATGATCCTCAAATCGTAGTTTTAAAACACAATGTGTGGCGTGTGAAGGGTCTGATTCAGGTAACTTCACAAACTTTGTCAGACATTTGTGCCTTGCTAAGTTGTTTGTCAACTAGTATGTCTTTGTCTTCAACTAGAATCAATTGAAATTGGCCAGGAATTAGTCTTGCTATGAGTGTGGATGAAAACTGATCATCTTAGTCAAGTCACGACTTTAATATCTCACGCATTAATAGTAGTTCTTAAGTTTTTGGTTATTTAACTGATTTCATCTTGATAGAGTATATTGGATTAATTGACGAAGGCTTAGTTCACATGTGTAATTGATAAATTTAAATTGTAAGTTATCATGATATTGCATTTCAAACTTATTACTGTGCATATTTAGTGTGTATGCCGCAAAATCTGCATGTTGCTTCGAAAATCAGAAGATATTAGTTACCCTGCTGATGAAAATCTGTTGCTTCTTCAGGTCTCAAGATCCATCGGTGATGCCTATCTCAAGAGGGAAGAATTCAATAGGGAGCCCCTATTGCCTAAGTTTAGACTGCATCAATCGTTCGATAGACCAATTCTTAAAGCTGAGCCAACAATTTCTGTACATAAACTCCACTCTGAGGATCAGTTCCTAATATTTGCATCAGATGGCCTATGGGAGCATCTAAGCAATCAGGAGGCAGTAGATATTGTCCACAATTGCCCACGTAATGTAGGATTTTGTCTTGTAGTTTCAAATTCCATTTTCATTACATTAAATGTGAGTTCTTCTTGTTGTTTGACTCTGATAATCAAATTCAGAGGTTGATTTCCTCTGCAATTAGCGATTGTTTCTTTTTATTCTTCCGACTTTTTTCATATCTTCTTTAAGCTTTCAAATTCTAAGCAGTTGGAATCTTTTTTATGTTTGCAATTTGCTCTAGCATTTACCATCACAAACATAGTCTGTTTTGCCACATTTTGCATTCCTTTTATTGCTAAATAGCTATTTCTCTTAGAAGATTGGTTAATGTGTCAAAAGATTTTAGCTACTCTAGTTCTTATGTTTTGTGGCGGGATGCATGTTAATTTTAAAGTTAGTTGTGGATAAATTTTGATGGCATCTATGTTCCTGCAGGGTATTGCAAGAAGACTTCTGAAAGCAGCCCTTCAAGAAGCAGCAAAGAAAAGAGAAATGAGGTACTCGGACTTGAAAAAGATTGATCACGGTGTGAGGAGACATTTTCATGATGACATAACAATTATAGTTTTGTTTCTTGACTCAAATCTGATCAGCAGCAGCTCTTTCCGTGGTCCCCTACTTTCGGTCAAAGGAGGTAACGGTATCTCCGGAAATGCCAAAACTTAGTCGAGAAGTTCCAAACATATATAGCACTTAAGTCTCAATTCCTTCTCTTGTATCCAGAAACGATTTTTTCGTTTATAAAAAAAAAAAGAAAGGTTTCTCTCTACCTTTTCTCTTCGTTCTAAGTTGTATAGCTACTTGTATGATCTTCAGAATCACATCAATAATTTCATAAGAAACTTCCATACGTAGTAGTGTTAATGCTGGTGGATGACGCAAGAAAAGCTTATGGCTATTAGTTATGTTACTGGCATCAAGGGTATTGCTAAATTCTTGACATTGGAACTTCAGGGTTACTTGAAATCTTTTCTCAATCAATTTGAAAATCAAACACATGAAGCATCTCTTCAGGCTTCAGTTCAACTCTTAGGCTTAGGCCCCTTTGAAGTGCAACATTATTCATAGTTCTTTGAATTATTCTATGTTGCAAGTTGGTGAACATCTCAAACTCCTTTTTAGTTTTAAAGGATGCAGTGATGCAATTTGAACTCCCTTTCTATCATACAACATTAGTGTTCTCCTAAGCCTGAGCTTAAGCCCAAGAATTTTTAAGTTTGAACTCTGGTTCAGTCAAATCTAATTTAATTTATTAATTTCGAATCAAAATCTAATTTAAGCCGATCAGATCAAAGACTAATTCATCAGCCTTATCCAATATGATTGGTTTTCCTATCTCTCTTTGTATCCAAAGGTGCAAACTGTAAAAAGATTTACAGATTTCAGCTGCCTTAACTCTGGTTCAATGAAATAATTAACGTGATTTGCTTCCTCCAGAATACCATAACTTCATACTTTCATATTCAGAACATTCAATAAACTTACATCAAGATGTACATGTGAAAAATACTTGCTGATGGAACATACCATAAACTTTAAGTCCATATGAGCTTTTTATTTCCAAAGAAATCGATTACAAATCCAACTTACGTAATTCTGATTCATGTATACATATTAAACCGATATTAAATTGCTCTACCACTCCATCTTCAGTTCTATCAGCTTCAGTCCATGCATTTCAAATACAGGAAGCCTAAACCTTTAACCACTTTCAATGTCAAACAATTGGACAAGACCAGCAGACTAAAACTAGGAGGAATCTATTCAGCATTCCCGTCATACAGTATAACTTGGAAGATTATCCTCAGATCTTGTCCCATGAACATAATGACTCAATCTGAGATGTTAGTGAGGAATCTTTTAAAAGAACAGCATTCCCCCTCATCCCCCTATGATTCAATCTGAGATGTTATTCCTGAAAAATTCAGTGTCAAACTCGTCTGCAGAGAGGAGGGGGCTTAAGCAAATGCAAGTAGCATACCAGGCAAACTATTTCAGCAACACTCGCCATATCTTGCTCATATACACAGCCAAAGACCATACAGAAAGACCTGAAGAAATATAAAGCAAGACAACACCAGCAGCCACCAAACCTGATCCTCCAAAACTGGAGAAGAAAGAAGATAGAAAAGAAATGTCAGCCATCTCAAAGAATGATAAATAAATTAGCCTTGTGAGATTACCTCGTATCAAAAGGTATTCATCCAAAGGTATTCACCCTAAAGTAGAAAAAAACTAGAAGGAAAGCAGGCAGGACCTGTTGTCTCGTGTAGCCAGGAGGATGATTAACGCAGTCATCTGTGTGGCAGTTTTCCATTTCCCCAAGTTATTTACAGCAACAGCCTGAGAATATGTATTATTCTTTGTTTTAAAATAACTCGGTGAAGCATTTCTGGACAGCAGGCATTCAAAGAAACCTTAAGAAGTCCGAAAATGCAGGAACTAAGTGGTAGAAAAGGAAGGGAAATGGTAAACCAACCTCAGACAGTTTACCATTCTGTGAAGCAGCCCATTCTCTGACTGCAGACATGGTAATCTACAAAGATTTAAAATTGAAATGTTGTCTGAGAGAAGTACATTATATCAATGGCCTTATGATTTCACTGTAAGAAAAATTGCATTAGTAATTCATGTGGGCTTGGTCACAGGTGTTTACTTAAAACATGATTGGCATTGAAAAACAAGGAGAAAAAGCAAAAGACTCTGGATTAGTAGTACTTCAATTTCGTTCTAATAGGCGATACACTTGAGCAACATAACATGCATGTGTGAAGAATATCCGTAAAGTTCATTGCAACTGAACTAGCAACATGATCGTCTAAGTTGACTTGCAAAACCTACTAAAACTACCTCAACAAAATCCTAAAGATTATGAAAGAACATAATTAACTAAAAACTAAGCCCACCGAGATGGACATTGTTCACCACTAGTGGATATAAATATGATAGGTACAGAAGTATACTTGCCTCCCGTCCAATAATGGCAATTGAAGGCACGGTCAATAGCCATGGGACTTGTCCAAACATTTCCAAAGGTCTAGTACACAGTAGCACTAAGGTGGCAGCAACCATAAGCTACATTAATTAGGCATAAGAACAAAACAAGAAGATTTAAATGGTTCTTGAAAGCCATAAATGTTAAATCTACCTGAATTACACTAAAAAACAATGTCAGCTCCAGGAAGAAGCAAGTACCTTGTCAGCAACTGGATCCAAGAATGCACCAAAAGCAGTGCCTAACCTCATCTAAAACACAATTAAAACCAAAGCTTCAATAATCATTCACCCAACCTAAATTTACTCTTCTTCCCTAAAAGAATAGTATACCTTCCGCGCCAAGTACCCATCAAGCCAATCAGTAATTGCTGCCGCGATAAAAATACTCGTCGTAGCTGTTCTTCCCCACCAAGCATCCACATAAAAGGCTACCATAGCAACAAGTATAGGAGTTATTTCCCTCCTCTAAGAATTATCAGCTTCTGGGTTCTTCACAGTGAACAAAAACAATTCATAGACTACGAGATCTATAAGCATCCCACATTAAAAGACAATGCACTGAATCAGATCCCAAATATCCCCAAATGTCACAAAATTCCAACTTTCCAACCATTTTACGGCACAGCAAAGAAAACCCAAAATGCATTAGACAAAACACATAAAGATTAAACAAAATTTCAATCAAAAAATTGGGCAACATAGTCATACTGCAAATTAGAAGAGGCACCGCAGCAACACGACCAAGAGTCAGGACCGTTGGCAATGTGAGAAATTTAGAGCACGCTTCCTGGTTGTGGCCGTCATGTTTCTGCACAGGAGATGATTTGGATATTTGATTCGCGTCCTTTAGATGATCATTATGGTACCAATCAACATCATTCATCTTGCTCTCGGATCCCATCTCGGCTGCAACACCCGAATCGGGTCGGGAAAACCCACCCGAATCGGAGGAAGCAGAAGATGAAGAGGTGTTGTTGCAGTAAGAGAAGAAGAAAGAGGAACGCTTGTCACGGCCACCAAATGTAAACCCTAAAAAATTACTACCACCTTTACTGCGACATCTATTATTAGTATAGTTATTACTATAATTGAGGTGTGCGCACGATAAGGGTGTAATCCTGCGCCAGCCCGTACGGCTATTATTAAGGGAAAATGAAAAAAGAAGGGAAGAATTAGAGGTTACAGCTGTCGCCGGAGCGGCGGCAGAGGCGGCGGAGGTGGAGGTTGAAACATTACGGGCCCAATTGTAGGGTTTGGTAAAAAGTGAAAAGGCCAAGCTCAGTTTCAGAGCTGGCATGGTCGGCGATTGCGGGGAGAGAGAGAACGCAATTTCAGATTAAAAAACTAAGGGGGTTGCAGGGTTTTTCCTTTTTTTTTTTAATTGTAATGCGTTGGGTAAATTTGGGCTCGATAATGGGTCGCCTGGCCCAAACAATTTGTTCAAGCTTGAACCCAACTTAAAATCCGATCGAGGACAACCTAAGTAGCTCGAAGCCCAGTCTAGCTCGTTTCTTATTTTTTTAAAATTAACAATAAAAACAACATTATTTTAATTTTCTTAAAACTTTACAAGTCGACCCAAGATTTTACAAAAAAGTTTGAGTCTTCTCAAATACTAGTTAAATTGGGTCAAATTTGTTGATTTCGAACCGGGTTGAATTCGACTTTAACTATTACCCTAGGTAAGTCTCTAGGAAGTAAGCTTATGAATGGGTCGTGTCGAACCGATTAGAAAAGATTATTTAAATTCAATTCAATTTTTGTTTACTTACATCGGTCTAAAATTGAACTATTTTAGATTAGTAATGGAATAATCTTACGTTATGACCTTTCCTGACACGTACCTAAGTAAGGTTTGGTTATGACAAAAATGGTAAAAATTGTTCGATTCGATTCAATTTGATTCAGCACGACTGAAGTTAATTGTGCTTTAGATGTGCTTAAGCTTTTTTTATTTACTTAGGCTTTAGATAGGCACCAAATTAGATTGCCTATCTTGGCTCGATATGAATTCCAATACGATAATATCATTTTAAGTAAAATAACATAACTTTTAATTTAAAATTTTTAAAATAAAATTAATTCAAGATTTGAGCTCAAACTTGAACCTAAAATTTTGGCTAGAATCGAGGTTGAATATATATAATTTTATATTAAGATCGAAGTCGGCCTAACTTATTACTAAACATAAATCCTAAAAATTATTATTTAGCTATAACTTAATACCTTAGTTTTTATTAAAAAAAACAATGACATGATAATGACTTCCAAAAGAAAAACAAACAAGTGGGAACCAACTATTTAAATTTCCCATTAAATTTATTCAAAATATATTATTTACGAAAATTTAATATTTTAAATAATAAATTTATAAAATAGTTTAGTTTAAATAAGTTATTTTATTATTGATATATATGCATATATAATTAATTAATTAATTTTGAAATATCTTTCTCACATGATTTAAGTGGGGATCATCATTTATTCTAAAATTAATAACTATTGAATTAATTATTTAAAAGCATATAATTTGATACAAAACTAATTTAATATCTCTTGTTTATAATAATTTAAGCCAAAAATATTTTTAAATTTTAAATTACTTTTTAACTTATAAAAACACTAGCGATTTAATTAATGACATGTGGAAAAAGTCAAATTTTCCTTTGCTTTCGCTAAACGCTCTTACTTCTTTTCCACGATGTTTCTGTTTTCTTTTAAGTTGTCCATAACTTAACGGTTAAGATTTTTCATAAATTAACGGTTTAAGATTTTTAAAAAAATCTAAAAAGAAAGTTAAGTCGATAAAATAAATGATTTAAAATATAAAAAGCTCAACTAACTATCATAAAATGATTTAAAAATTATACAAAAATTTACTAATTTAAAATATGATTGAAATAAATTGTCCTTATTTATCGAATGATTTAAAGTTTAATTAAAAAGGAGGTTATTAAATAAAAATTAATTGATTTATTTTAATTTATAAAAATTTATTAATTTCCTAAAATTGAGTTATTAATTAATAAATAGATCGATTTTTAATAATAAGGATTATTAAAGTAAATCGAATAGAAAAGTCAAAAATCGAATCACAAAATTAGATAGTACAAAGTTTTAATGATTGAATTGATCGAATTGATTGAATTTTTTGAACGTTAGATTATTAATATATTATTTTTTTCTACATGTGAACCGGTTTGAATTATATGTATCTTTTGAGGAAAAATTAAGAGAAGAAAAGTAGCACAGATTAATTAAAAATAAAAAAACTTTAAAAGAAAAATAAATTAAAAACACATATTTTATTATTAATAATATTCAGTTGAAGTCTCGCTAAGACGTAAAATTTGAGAAGGTCCGATAATATGTGATCTTACTTCTACTTAGTAGGGAGACTGTTACTAATAAATTCACATGCAATATGTCACAAGGATCTTACAAAATTATAAATAGACTTGCATACACATCAAAGTGACGATAATCTGGCTAATGTAACTAGGCAAATATACCCAAGATTATATGTTCTTATAGAGCGTCCGACGGATTCGAAGTATTTTATACTCTTAAATTGACAACAAATTATGTATTGTCGGGATATGATTATAAGTTGATTTGTTTTGTATTATGTTTTTCTATTCTCTGAATTAAAAAAATAGATAAAGTAAAATAAATAAATATTATAAATATAAATGATAATTTTTAAAATATAATTTTTTAATATGAATCACTCTAAATGCACGCTTATGTACAGTCGCAGATTTAGGCGCAAGGAAAGGCTTTTTAGATTGAAGCAAAAGGACAAATTAGCGTTACCTTCAAGCAAACTTTGAAATTTTCACTAAGTTATCATTTTAATTATAAAAAAAACAGCTAGTTTTTGTAAATTGAAAATGTTTTTTTCATTGTCAAAGAGAAAAGAAAAAATAAAGTTTTGTCTCAACTTGCAATTATAAATACTTAAAGGATATGTTAAGAAATTTTCTATTATCGACCCAATACTAAAATTTAATATAAAATGAATCCTTAATAGGCATGACAATTATAGCCCAATCCGATCTGTTTTTGGCCCGAGTTAACACTGCATGACGTCATCTTGGATTTTTTCACTTTAACAAATTAATGTGCGGGCTCGTGGCCTAAGCCACGAAATGGTCTATTATGCGAAACGTTAAAATTTTTTAAAATTCATTATTTATAATGTCTATTTTTATATTTTCATTCATTAACGTGATTTTTTTGGAAACAATCTCTCTACTAATTAAGAGTGAAGTTACATATTACTGGACTTTCTTAAATCTAGCGTCTCAATAAGAGTTCTATTGAGTGTTGTTATTGTTGTCGTCATAATTTATTATGTATACAAATATTTCTGAGATGTTTTATTACTGACCAATAATAAGATCTAGCGAATTTTATATTTTTAATATGAAATTTATAAAAATAAAAAATTTATACTTCAAAATTTTTAATTATTTAAAAATATTGTAGAAAATCTGTCGCTACGAATGAATTAGTATTAAGAAATATAAATTTTGAATTATTGATTCATTGTTAAATTATCTATTTTTATAAAATTATTTACTTGATTAATTTATATATTTTTATTTTTATTTTTATTTAATCACTATTAAGAGTAAAGATATATTTACAGTAACATTAATAACAAACAAATTTGTTTTAAAAATAAAAATAAAAACAAAAAATACAAAAGTTGCAATACAAAAACATAAGTAATATCAACGAATCCTTTATTCTTATAATTCATAATTTATTATTTATATCCATTTTATTCCAAAACTCATCTTTATTATAAAAAAACACGCTTTATAAAAAATGGAGGTCAAACTGGTCATGAAATGTGACTAAAAAGGCCAAACTTTCTATAAAGGATATGGTACTAATAATTAGATAAGGGGCCCTACACCTTTTTGATTGGGACCCCAATTATGCATGTTTTGCACTGAAGTGACTGCAATGAATATGTATGGGTATACACTTATTGCATTGTGCACCGGTTTTTCTAAGATGCAATCACCATCGTTCATCATGATCGATCAAGATCATATATTGAGATTTGTTTTAATCAACTTCATTGCCGACACCATTTTAAATCTTTATTCGGGCAAATTTACTATGAGAGCAACCCAAAGTCAAGCGAAATATCTTTGTGGTCCACATATGGTAAGACTGATTAGAATGTAAACGATACCGTTTTAAATAATCTTATTTAAAATGAACTCCAGCTCAAACTTAAAAAAATCATGTCTAATCCGAGCTTGAACCTAAGGTCTCAGGTCTCATCAGGCTTCGATTTGAATTTAAGTTTAAAAAGGAAACATTTCAAACTTGACTTGACTCAATCATACTGTATAAGATTAAATAAAATTAACTTCATAAGAAAGATGATATAATAGCATAATGAATGAAGTCTATAAAAAGATTCTTAAGTTTGAATATATTTCCCATTTAACAATTCCAAAATAAGAATAGGTTAAAAGTTGGATTAGTAAAAAACATTCGTTAGCATATTTTGAATAGTGGTGGTTGAGTTAGTGGAGTGAAGGGCATGAGATCCAAATGTCCTGTGTTCGAATCTTCTTATCTACGTGCTCTCGGTCGAGCTTATCGTACAAGATTTACCTAGTGCAGAGTACCTGGTTAGCATAATTTACAGATTATTGTGTCAATCCGAAGGTTTATCTATTGTGCATCTATCCGAAGGTTTATCTATTGCGCATCTAAAAGATAACAACTACGAATTCCTCCGTTTCCAAACAAAAAATTTGATTTATAAAAAATGCCAACTAACTTATTTTTTGATATCATTATTTGCCAAATTAGTGACGTGTTTTTATAATTATTATTTAATTTGTATTCTAATAAAGTGATAGTCAATTTTTATATTTTGTATCTAAGTTGATTAAATGGGCAATATGTTATAAGTAAAAGGTTTAATTAACACCGTCATAAAACTGCATAAAGATTAAATAAAATTAAAAAATTTGAAATATGATTGAGAAAAATTATCCTCACATTTTAAAGAATTTGAAGTTTAATTGAAAAAAGATTAAATAAAAATTAATTAATTTATTTTAGTTTATAAGAACTTATTAATTTACGAAAAATGATTGATTAATTAAGGAATTGATCAATTTTTAACATAAAAAATTATTAACCGAATCAAAAAATTGGACGGTTCAAAATTTTTAAGATTAATCGACTGAATCGATTGTATTTTTTAATAAATTTTTTTAAACATGTAACATTTCATTATTGCATATTAATTCCTTAATTTGACTAATGATAGAGTGAAATTGATTAAGAAACAAATAGAAAATAAATAAATAATATTTATTTATAATAAGTTGATACAGTAATTATTTTTATAAAGAGGATATTAATTGTGTTGTAATATATTTATAAGATAATTAATATTATATTAGAAAATGGTTTATCCATATTTTAAAAAATGCAAAAAATACAATTAAATAACCAAACCTTATTTTATGACCCTAATCTCGTCTTCTTCTAACACATTATATATATTCGTAAAATTTTGTAGCGATTATATTTTAAATATTTATAAAATTACATATACAATTAATTTATAAATTATTAATTCTCTCAAATCTCGAGCCCACGTTACAAAAACACCGTTTTCATCTTTTAGATACACAAACAACCAAACACTGACCACTCTTCGTGTCCCTCTCTCTTCTCGCCTCTCTTTTTCTTGTTGCTGAAATTCAGTTGCAGAGTTTTAAGGAGATAGAGTTGATTTTCCCGAAGATCTCTCTCTCACTGAGCCTCTGAATTTGGAGAAGCTGACAGACCAATCAGATCCGTCCAGCTATGAAGGCCATTAACCCTCTAATCGCTTTCGAGCACAAGAGGTTGGTGTTACGCGCTCACTCTTCTTTTCTCTTCCCTTCTCGCGCCACGCGTTCCTTTTTTAAGCTTCTTCACTTCTTCCTCTTCGGTCCGATTGTTTCTGTTTTGCTAGTGTTCATTTTTGAAGTGTTGATCGTTTCGATAAGTGGAGATTTGGATTTGTGGAGTTGATCTTCGTAGCGTTTGAGTGTTTGATCGATTTGTGATCTTTATTTGAAGTTGTCTGTAATTGGACGGAGTTTGAACAATGTGTCATAATAGGCCTAGTTCAGGAATTTTGATCATAAATGTGGTGTAGTTCTATAGTGAAATTGAGTTAAATTGCGTACAAATTCGAGTAGCATGGAGATTAGAGTTGAGATTTTGAGTGGAACATGCTCTTGTCTAGTTTGAGTCCTGGATCGTTGAAGGTAGATTGCGGGTACTTTTCTGTTAATCTTTGCCTCATTTTACTTGTGGTGCGGATTTTGAACTTCTTTTGTTGAAGTTTTTGTGTCATTTTTGCGTTTTTTAATAGGTTGCGTGCTTATGTAGAACTAAGCTAGCATATAGT
Source organism: Erythroxylum domingense (assembly GCA_025594535.1). NCBI lineage: Eukaryota > Viridiplantae > Streptophyta > Magnoliopsida > Malpighiales > Erythroxylaceae > Erythroxylum > Erythroxylum domingense. The sequence goes on along the minus strand of JANQBM010000003.1, from coordinate 32,576,580 downwards.
GCAGAATGATTTGTTTATCGCTCTCTCTATTTGTGTGAGTGTGTATGAGTGTTGCACTGTTTATTATGTTTGTGTTATGCTTGCTGAATCACTGCAATGGAGGATCTATGTTGTATGATATAGAAGATTTTGAAATAATGCGTTAGTAAATGTTCATATCGACAGGGATGCTTATGGATTTGCAGTGAGACCACAACATGTACAAAGATACCGGGAATATGCTAATATCTACAAGGTTTCCTTTTAGACTCCTACTTATTTCTAGCACCTGATTGGTTGTTTAGCCAGTGGGAAAAATTTTGTTTTTTTTTGGTTTTCACTATGAAGTGTTTTTTAGAGAAAAGGAGAGGAACTAACATACCTAGGGTGTTTCTACAGTTTGAGTTTGATAGCAAAAGAATGAAAGTTTGCATATAATGTCTTGTTGTATTTACTCCTTGAGCGATTGAAATTGTATGATGTAAAAGGTTAAAATATGTGGAAGTTTGCATATAGTTTATTGTTGTATTCACTCCTTAGGTGATTGAGATTGTATGATTTAAAGGTTAGAATACTTTTCGTATTGTTCATCTGTTTATCCACATACCATATCTATAGAAAAAGGAAAACGAAATTTAAACAAAGGATAGATAAAGGAAGATAAAATTGCCCCTTTTCTTTCTCTCATATCCTCACATGTTTAGGAGGAAGAAGAGGAAAGATCAGATAGATGGAAGAGTTTCTTGGAACGAGAAACAGGATCCATTAAATTGGCAGTTAATGGATCATATACAGAAGAAGGAAGCAAAGGACTGAGCACCCAAGAGAAGATTGAGAGTGTAGAGACTGATGTTGAAGGAGATAATGAAAATAGTGAAAAGCCTGGCTCTGATACTTCACCTGAAAATGTCATTGAAAAGGAAGAGAAACAAGCGGCTGAGAATAGAAAAAACCATAAGATCCAAATATGGACAGAGATTAGACCATCACTATGTGTAATTGAAGATATGATGAGTAGCCGTGTGAAGAAGAAGGTCAATCAATTAAGGGAGGACAAGGACCCTAGAACAGTTGTGCCTCCTATGGAGGATGCCAAGATGCTAAAAGGATCAGCTGAGGAGGATTCTGAAGATGAGTTTTATGATGTTGAAAGGTCGGATCCAATTCAAGATTCCCCTTCGACTGACAGCGTTAGTGCCTCTATTATGGTTACTACAACTACTGATGCAACCACTCTTGAATCTTTGTGTCCCTGGAAAGAAGAGTTAGAGGTCCTTGTTCGTGGGGGTGTTCCAATGGCGCTTAGGGGAGAGGTATACTTGACCCTTATTTCTTTCCAACTTGTTCGCTGATTTCTGTACTCATTTCTGATAACAATTTTAGCTATGGCAAGCATTTGTGGGTGTAAGGGCTCGTCGAGTGGAGAAGTATTATCAGGATCTGCTTAAGGCAGAACTTAATACTAATCATGTTGATAAAGAGTTGGACAATCATGCTAATGATTCGACCATGGATCGCTTGTATGCGTCTGAGAAATGGAAGGGACAAATTGAGAAGGTCATTGCAGTGATTTCTCTATCTGGATGATAATCCTCATTTCCTCCTTTCGATATTGTCATTGCAAAATTTCTCATCCTGCTAGTGGTGTTAATGCAGGATTTGCCTCGAACATTCCCAGGGCATCCTGCTTTGGATGATGATGGTAGAGATGCCTTGAGGCGCTTACTTACGGCATATGCTCGACATAACCCCTCAGTTGGCTATTGCCAGGTACTTGAACCTATAATGCTAATTGCAGTCAGTTGAATATTTTCCTCACTTCAAATAGCTAACTCTTTTTGTGCTTCATATTAATGATTATATAGGCCATGAATTTCTTTGCGGCCCTGTTACTGCTTTTGATGCCAGAAGAAAATGCCTTTTGGTATGCTTAGAAACTTAGTTGGCACAATTCATTTAAGAAAGTTATTTACCATGATATCGTCATAGCCAAAATAGCGCTATTTTTTACTAAATTTAACTTGAATTTTCAGGGCATTGATGGGCATTATTGATGACTATTTTGATGGGTATTACTCAGAGGAAATGATAGAGTCTCAGGTAATGTTTACCAAAGTTCTAGTTTCTCAATGCCATCGTTTTTACTGGCAAAAGAAAAATCACAGGATATCACTTGACATTTACAAATAGATATTCTGACTGATTTGTTTCTCCTTTTCAGGTTGACCAACTTGTTTTTGAAGAGTTGGTGCGTGAAAGGTTCCCTAAATTAGGTTGGTATAAGTATTCATATGATTTCTTATATCTTTCAAGTTCTTTAAATTAGCAAGAAATTGGATTTCATATGTCAACATCAATTCTATGTCAGTGAATCATTTGGATTACCTTGGAGTGCAAGTGGCATGGGTGGCTGGGCCATGGTTCCTTTCCATCTTCATGAACATGCTTCCTTGGGAAAGTGGTCAGGTTTTTTGTTTTAATGCATGACTTACATGACTTAGTATGTTTTAACAGTGCGTGCTAAGATTCATTAATTTTACATCAGTTCCTTAATTTGGATCCATTATTTCCAAGGAAAGCTAACACATAAACTGGTGCTGTCCTCCTTACTTCAGTTCTGCGAGTGTGGGATGTGCTTCTCTATGAAGGAAATCGTGTCATGCTTTTCAGAACAGCACTTGCCTTAATGGAGTTATATGGTATTGGGTGAACAATACTGAGTTTTTTTTTTCTAATATCAATGGATGTCATATTTATTTATCTAAGTTGCTGTTGCCCTTTTTTCTTTGTGAAACTTGATTTAGTTTCAGTTTTTTGTAGGCCCGGCATTGGTTACTACTAAAGATGCTGGTGATGCAGTAACTCTGCTACAGTCACTGGCTGGTTCAACATTTGATAGCAGTCAACTAGTTTTAACAGCTTGCATGGGTTACCAAAATGTGAATGAAACTAGGCTGCGAGAACTGAGAAATAAGCATCGGCCAGCTGTTATGACTTCAGTTGAGGAAAGGACAAAGGGGATTCAGGCTTGGAGGGATTCCCATGGTTTGGCATCAAAGCTATATAATTTCAAACATGACCCGAAATCAATTCTGATAGATAAGCATAGAAGTGGTGATTTCTCTCGCTCAGAGTCTGGATGTACTAATGCAGATGATGTTGTCATTAGCCTGACTGGTGATGGGGAGGTAGACACTACTCCAGATCTCCAAGATCAGGTGGACCACATCCCCTCTTAAGCATTGTCTTTCATGAATTTTAGGAGTTAATGCATTGTTAACTTTTTACTATAAACTGCAATCTCTAGACTTTCAGAGTTTGCATGCTGTTCTCCTGTTAGTGGTTATATTTTTTATTTTTCGGGACGGTGTAGGGGGTTGGGGACTATGTTTGTACATGTTTAAGTGTTCTGATTTTCTCTTATAAATGATGTTACAGGTTGTATGGCTAAAGGTTGAACTGTGCAAGTCGCTAGAGGAGAAAAGATCTGCTGTTCTGAGGTCAGGATTTCTATTGAGATGTGTCTTTGCAACCTTACAAGCTTACATGTACTACATGCTTCAAATCATTTCGTGGTTGTCTTTGTTCTGTGCCCTGAAGTGTAGATGTCATTTGGATTTGCATTGTTGCACTGTTCCTTGGAGGTAGTCTCCTTTGGATCAGACTTCCACTATTGTGCTCTTCATTGATTTAGTATTTTTGTCTCTGTTAAGTGGCTTGACGTCATTTTACACATTGACTTTTGAGTCCTTTATTATCAAACTGATAGTTTGTTCTGCAGCAATATGTAAGATGGAGCATGGTTAATTTTCTTCTTAACGGAAGAATGGCGTAGAATAGCTGAAATGGTGGAATAGAGGATATAAATTTAATGTAGAAAGGGATTGTGGCATGGTTAAGGTACAAGCAAGGGAACAAGACATACAAGTAGACATGAAACTGCAGCTTTATTCTAGTCTTTGCATGACCAGTGAATTCAGCGAATTTGGGTAGTCTTCTACATATTGTAATTTGTTCTTGTTAGGCATTAACGAAATGAAGTTTTTAACAAGTTCAATTGTTAGGATGCACTATTCACAACTTTTCAGGTGCAAAGCTCTGGCCTTAGAAGGAACATCTTTTTGATCATTTCCCCAGAAATGGAGCAGGGCTAGATATTGAGCAAGGATCACACTTAAACTGTGAATGTAAATGAATAGAGTAGCAGATATCACTTAAACTGTGAATGTAAATGAATAGAGTAGCAGATATTGTCTATATAGGTGGCAGGTTGTATTGAAATGTAACTGAAACTTTTGTGCTGTGGTTTATGTTTCTGTAGGCAGCATTCGTTATTTTTTGCTTCATACTTCATCTCTATCATATGATGCTATTGGTGTGTGAAATTATTTTCTTTGAAAGATCGTCTCATATTTACCTTGTATCAATACTTTATCAGAGCTGAGGAGTTGGAGACAGCTTTGATGGAGATGGTCAAGCAGGACAACCGACGGCAATTGAGTGCTAGGGTATACATAAACTTTATTTTTTCATTCTTACTTGGAAAATCTTTTTAGACGAACTTTTGGGGCTTCATATTGCTAAAACAACGAATAAATAAGAGATAAATAACTTGAGAACATATGGGTTTTTGGGGGAGGGGGTTTGTGAGAGCAAATATGTTTTCATGAAGAAATATAAGAATAAGAAGTCCTTCAGAATTAAAAAAAAGAAGTCCTACGGTGAATTTCGGCTAGATGCACAAGGTCTTCCATCCAACGCCACTGGAAAATGATAAAAGCTGCTATAACGATGATTAGTCTTCTGTGAGTTTAGGATTTTCACTGACATGGTCTTGGTTTTTTGAAATGAAATTGTAATTGTTAGTTGAACTGAAATGGGTAGTGATTTTGTTCTTTGAATTGTTATTTATCTCAGATTCTCTTCATCTATATAAATAACGGGCCAGACCCAGATGTGCCAATGGCTAATCCTGATTCAAATGCATTGCATTCTGAATATTTGCTTATGATCCCTAGGTTGAAGAGTTGGAGCGTGAGGTTTCCCAGCTGCAAAGGGCCCTTGCTGATAAGCAGGAACAAGAAAATGCAATGCTTCAGGTTCATACTTGTTTCATATTTGCTTATAGCGCTTATCACATGCAAAGCCATTGATTCTTCTCTCATATTTGACTTATAATTTTTTTCCTGACGCTGAGATCACTTAGTAACCATGCAGGTCTTAATGCGGGTGGAGCAAGAGCAAAGACTAACAGAAGACGCACGCAGATATGCTGAACAAGATGCCGCAGCCCAAAGATATGCGGCTCAAGTGCTTCAGGTTTGTATTTTTCAGTTGTTTTTGTTGAATATTTTACTAGACTTGTGTGAATCATAGTTTTCAGTGATTCTTAGATAATTTGCATGATGAGCCTGGAAAACTAGTTTTGTTGCACTATCACTGAATTCTGATATTTGTTAGACAGTGATTATATTAGTGATGCTTCCTTTCTGCGGAGAGGGCGTCTGAACTTTCTAACTTAAGAGTTTAATTGCTTTTTTGATGATCATCAACTACTACAACTGTTACATATCTACAGGAGAAGTATGAAGAGGCCATGGCATCCCTTGCTCAAATGGAGAAGCGTGTGGTTATGGCAGAGTCAATGTTGGAGGCGACCCTGCAATACCAATCTGGTCAACTAAAGACACAACATTCTCCGAGGTAAGTAGTCAACTTCCTTTTGGAGTAAAATGTATGCAGCTTCAGTTTTCTTATTGACTTGTTAATTATACTACGGTTTTTGAATTGTGTTGGATAGTATTTGGATTTTATGATGTTAAATAAAATATACTGGTTTTGCTCGTGCTTCTGAATTTCCATTTCGATTGAGGTAATGTGCACATCACATCCATCAATTTTCGGAAATTAAACACGATAGAAAACAAGTCCAAGAAATTCATTTCCTGTAATTTTAACTACAAATCTCTGTCTGCACATGTCTATTTGGAGTGCGTAAGTTGCCCAATTGGATCACATAGTTGCTTAGAGATGAATCCAAAATTTTTCAGAACTTCCCCTGGGCAAGCACATAGAGCAAATCAAGAGGCTATTCAAGACATACCTCCAAGAAAGGTTGGTTTATTAGCTCGACCTTTTGGACTTGGATGGCGTGACCGAAACAAGGTTTGTCTTTTACGTATTTACGTCGATATTAATTTCACACACTAAGAGTAAGTCAGTTTGGATGTTGTTTAACCAAAATGGACAAAACAGGGGAAACCTGCTAATGTTGATGAGGCAGAAAATGGCAAGTCGTTCACAGAGGAGCAAAGTCCAAGCAATGACCAGAAGGAGACAAATGGTCATGCAGTTAAGGAAAACGAGTAGAGTATTTTAGGTTCGGTATAACTAAAATATCTTAAGTTGTCGGACTGGTAGATAATTTTTTGCCGTACCATTCAAAGTGTAGATCACTTTTCTTCTTTGGTCATCTTTTTATATAACACGTCCCTTGTAGAGCTATTTCCATTTATTGTTTGTTAATTGTTCAGTAGCAATAGTAGGTGTCTTTATAGCTGAATAGTATGTAAAAAAGAAACGTGAAATCGTTCATGAAGCAATTGTATAATCTTCGATTCAATATTGCTTCTGTGAATATTTCTTCGTATTTTCAATGTGAACAACAGAAACAAAATGAAGTTTACTCCGATTGGAAGAAAGTTTGAACCGAAGAAAGTTCAACCCCGAAGTTTTTCACAATTTGTAAGTGTCTAATTTTCTCCGTGTCATTTCAATTTTATCGGATGTCCAACTTTTTGTACAACCCTCTAGTTCTTCTCAATTCATGAGTGTCGAAACTTCTCTGTATCATTCCAATTTTATATAGAAGATAGCTATATGATCTGGTATTAAGAATATGGTAAAGTGAATCTCTTCAGGGATAGACCAATTTCTATTTAGATACAGAGCCATTGTACAAAAGAGCTTGTGCAAAGAAAGGGCACAGTTTTGGATGGAGGAAGGGAGATCACTATGGTAAAACAAAAATAACCAAAAAGAAACTTACATAAAATGGTGAGAAAATAAACTAAATAGAAAAAAAGGGTTTATGGAAAAGATAAAATCGTGTATTGCAGCAATAGGAATAACATTCTAGCTAGCTGCACCTGTTGAAATTGAATCCTGTTCAGTGACCTTCTCATTGTAGATATATAAACCTGTACTTACAAAGCTTGCAATCATGTCAATTGGCTCCCGAGGATGGTATGATTCCCTAAACATGGGTGCATTCTAAAATTCGCCTATCAACTTCACGGTTCCCTTCTAGTTCTAGGAGTAGACGAGCCTGTGCGGGAGCTGTGTACCGACTGAGTCTCAGGATCGTACTTTTGAGAAGCAAGATAAGTAAGAGCTGTCACTACATCAGCTATGAGGGGCCGCATGTTAGGCTGTTCCTGAACACACATTGCAGCAACTGCAAGAGCTTGGTACAAACCCCTCACAGGATATTGACCTTGGAGAAGTGGATCGGCCATTTGGGCGAATTTCCGTCGATCTTTGAATAAAGGCCGTGCCTGCGTCACGGGAACGACATTAGATCAAGATTCAAAGCAAAACTATCCAGATCACTAAATATTTTTATTTCTACGAGGTTGGACTGCATAAAGTGAGTAAACATCATGAAACAATATACCAGCAACTGATAAATGGGCACATAAGCCTGAGGCAAGAAATTGGCAGAAATCTCAAGGATCAACTACAACTCTACCCAGTAAAGACCCAGACTATTAAATCTTGAGGAAACTCAGCTCTGAAACCGAAGGAAAAGGAGAAGAAGCACTTAATTGCAAGTTTGTCCACGCCGAATCAATTATATAAGATGAGAAAACTCCCTCTATGAAAAGAGTATAATACTTATCACAAGTTCATAACCTCAGTATGCTACAAGTACACCTAATGCTACATGACTTTCATGAGTATTGACATTGTAAGTCCGAAGTTCCGACAATGGAGTTCATTGCAGACTTAATCTGACTTCCAAAGATAGTCACCTAGTTGTCTTTCCTCTTTACAGGGCCCCGGTTTGTTCTTTCTTTATCTTAGCACTACCTAGAAGTAGTTCTTCAGACATGGTTTGATTGTAAAATGAATTAAGGAATTTGTTGGTTCATCAATTTCAGGTCCAAATATACCATATGAAACAGAAGTCAAATTAGTCATTGCTGGTCTTAAAAGGTTATAATATCCAAGAGCATATAATAGATCAGAAGTGGTTCATGCCATGCCAATAAAGAAAACATACTTTCACAGAAGTGAGAAGCTAGTTCAAACTGACCACTGCAATGATATTTCAAACCAAATACAGCAATGATAAGATGGACCTTCAGTTTACAAAAGGCAACAAGTGTCTTACCCATGCAACTAGATTATGCTCCCCGCCGCCTCTGGAATTGTCAATAGCTTTCCTCCCGGTAATGATTTCAAGGAGTACAACACCGAAACTGTATACATCTGATTTTAGTGTAAGCTGACCCGTCATTGCATATTCAGGAGCACAATATCCATAGGTTCCCATCACTCTAGTGGACACATGAGTCTTGTCTCCAACGGGACCCAATTTTGCCAACCCAAAATCAGATAGCTTGGGATGATAATTTTCATCAAGCAAAATGTTCGAGCATTTCAAATCACGATATATCACAGGGGGGTTAGCTTTGTCATGCAAATACTCCAAGCCCTTAGCAGCACCGGCAGCTATCTTCATTCTCGTAGTCCAGTCAAGTCGTTTTCTATCAGGTGGCAGATCTAAAATATAAATGCAATAAAAGAAAATTACTGATGTATGTCAAAAAACATTAACCTTAAATGAGTATAAAGATGCTCAAAACTATCAATAAAATGGGCGTCCAACAGGCAATGACTCGTGAACAGTTAGCAAAGTGATTGGAAAGAAATATTACATTCACATGAATAAGGAATATCGGTACACTTCTCTAACTGCACTCAAGATAAGAACAAAACACATGTATTCTCATAGCACTTCCTTCTAATTTGTAATTTATTTAACAAAACCTCCCTTCTTTGACTCATTAATTAATAAATTTTACCATTTCAAAGAGAGTATCAAACTTCTGAAGCCTAACAACTATAAATCAACTATTTGTGAACTTACCATGTAGATGATCTTCCAGAGATCCTAATGGCATGTATTCATAAACCAAAAGTCTTTGGTCTCCATCAGCACAGTACCCTATCAAGTTAACAAGATTTGGATGGTGAAGTAGGCTCAACATCAATACTTCAACAAGGAATTCCCTGTTCCCCTGTAGCCCATTGCGATCAAGTTGCTTAATAGCAACGACCTACAACATATCAAAGAAGTATTCAGGTCATTTGGAGCATTACATTTTGTGCTGAACTAATAGTTACAATGCCAAAGATAAAAAGGTGTTCAATCTAAAATTTGAAGCAATAATCTAGTTTTGGGTCAGATGGATTCACAATATCTTGAAATTAGAATCAATTACTCGAATGCTCCTTTTGATTCTTTGAGCTGACAAGTTTCATTATTATCTTTCCACGATCAATCAGTTCTTCTCTTGGATATGAGCATCATAAGGTAATCAAGGAGATAAAGTTTCCGGGGAACGATTTGATCTACATCTACAAACAATGATTAGATATGCATTGTCCTTTTGTAAATCTTCATTTAAAAAGCCAAATCCAACTAGTTCAACAAACCTTATTGTTACTCTCCAATCTTCCTTTATATACTCGGCCAAAACCTCCTTCACCCAAAAGACAATCTGCCCTGAAATTCTTTGTTGCAGCAGCCAATTCACGGAATGTAAATGTATGCGCTGCAATATGATCAGTGCCTCCATCCTTAGGAATATCCTTCTTAATATCCAAGGTCAAGTTTACCTTCGTTTTCTCTGCATAAAACAATAGAACAACAATATGCATTACAATCAACCCACCAATAATTTGAAACACAACAAATAGTGCTCACTATCAAATCAGTTGAAATAAAAACAGTTCTGAACCAGGTTATCTAAAAGATCTTTTCATCCAAATTTGAGAAACGTAACAAGAACCAGAAGATAAAACAATCATCTAGGAATGACCAACTGGATTATTCCCCTTGCATATCTAACTCTATCGCTCTGACAAGCACTGCCTGCTGCCCAAAACCTAGAACGACCATGAATACTCAACAATAAAATGATATGAAACACTCTTTCATGACATATTAGCACACATGTACCTTTAGAATTTCCATCAATCATTTAAGAAAAAAATAACAAGGGGCCAACTGTGAACTTAGTGTAACAAGATATCCCACAATGCCGGATAACCGCTGAAATGAAACACTGATGAACACTTGGAGGGTTTGGCCAAAATAATCGCAATCTTAGTAATACTCAACAACCCTAAATAAAAAAAAGGACACATTTTGTGAACCAACTTCATGAGGTAGAATGACTTCATGTATAACTCTGCTGACAATTAGGCCACACGCCTAGTGAAAGCTAAGTTTTTGACTGATAGTACCTTCCACGACAAAAATTATAATGCAAACAGAACTATTCAGATAAATTATCAATGAATCTACATCGTTAATATGTAATTTATTCCCACAGATTGGGAATCTATCCGAGAAATTTTAAAAAATCTCAGAGCTTCAAAAGGGATAGAAATGACTACGATCGAAATTCATCACCTTCAGGCCAAAAAATGACCGTGAAACTGAACCACATTAGCACAAAACAGCGATTAAATTAGCGTCACCAACAATAACCCCCGTGTCCAATCCAGATCAACACATACTTCAATACCCTCGAAAAGAAAGCTTCAAACTTTGATGAATGTGACCCAGTTCTCATGAAATTCACCAACTTTACATGAAATAACTACTTTAAAACGATATCATGAACCAATACAGCAGAGGGGGGGAAAAAAAGAAGAAGAAACAAACTTTGAAATATTCTCTACTTAAAAGTACCTGAAGATGATGGGATCTGATCATCCGGGTTGTTGTTGTTCTTCTGGGGTTTCTTTTGGTTCTTTCTTGACTTTCCAGAAGAGAGAAAGCAACCCATGATCGGCTTCTCTCTGTTACTTCAGAAGAGTATCCCCAAAGACAGAGACAGGGACAGAAGCAGAGACAGAGAAATATAAAGAGAGGGGAAAAAAGAAGCGTGTGTTCTCTTCGAAAATGGTTATATATTCTTTCTAGTTTATGTCTTTTTTGCTCTTGTGCCCTTCCTGAAAACGTGTCCCTGTCTGTCCGATATTCACAAAACAGTCCCGTAGTTCTTGCATTTCTCTAAACTAGGACCTAATTTTGTAATTTTAAAAAATTACTCAAAAGAGGATTTAATATTAACTAGTATTAATGGAATTAAAAAACAAATCTAATTTCAAATTTAATATGGTTTTCGCAGTATTGATGTAACCCTTGTTTCTAATTACTAAAAAGACACGAATTAAAATTAAAAAAAGATATTTATTAAATTTTCTATCTAAATTTTAAGATATTCATAATCCTAAAAACCGGACTTGAAGTTAAACTTATAAAATAAAATGTTTAAAGTTTAAAAGATTCGGTCGGTATTAGATTATTCTAAAATATGTTAAATATTGAATAAAATTAAAGAATTTGAAATATGATTAAAAGATATCGTTTTTATCCATCGAACAATTTAATGTTTAATTGAAAAAAAAGGATTATTAAATGAAAATAATTGATTTTTTTAATTTATAAAAACTTATTAATTTATAAAAATTTAAACTGATCGGTTTTTAATGACAAGAGTTATTAAAATAAATTGAACCAAAATATTAAATACCAAACTAAAACATTAAATGATTCAAAATTTTTACGAATAAACTGGTCAAATTAGATGAATTTTTGTATCTAATCTACTTCAAAGTATTTACATAAACTCTTATTTATGTAATAATGATTAATCAACATCAATAAAACGTCACTATCAACTAAACTTGTGCTTCATCAGCAAGAGATCGTCTGTTCCTTTTTCTCTGTTTCATTATGTGCCATTGTATAGTATCCATACATTTAGCAATAAATAAATGAGACAGAGTTAAATATGCGGAAGTCACGGTGGGAGAACAGGGTGGGAATAGGGGAAGAGGAATAGAAGATCTCTTCGTGCTTTATCGAGAATCAAATCTCTTGTTTCGGTTATGATTTTCTGATCATAGTTTATTAAATTTTATCCAAATATTTACGTGGATCCCACATAAATGTATGGATGAGATTTAATAAAATATGATTAGAACAGAGTAATTGAAACATAAGATTTAACATAATAATGAGGTGATTTGGCAACATAATTTTGCAAATTAGTACATTTATTAAAAAAAATTATTTCAAAGATCTAACAATTTTATTAAAAAGTTTTTTTTCAAGTTCGAGCTTGTACTCAATTGTGCCCGGATAAAATTATTTCTTTATTTTTATTATTTTATTTGAAAATTTTAACTTTCAATCGGACTAAACAATCAAAGTTTTAACTTGACCTTACAAAAAGAAAACAAAACTTGAAATAAAAAATCAGTTCAATTCAAATAGAGTATATTTAGTTCGGATTAAATATTTAAAACGGTGATAATCAATAAAACAAAATAGCATCCAACGCATCTAAAAACAATTAATATGGGAATTAATTTAGCCGTATCAAACATTAAAGACAAAATAATGTAAATGAATACACAAAACGCGACTGAGAGAGCAATGGTAATAAACTTTGGGGTTCATTTGAAATAAAGCAATTTTAGTGGAGCAAATCGTGAATTTCCATAAACATGGAAGCTATATACCATTTTTTGTCTTGTCCATTAAACAAGTATTTATAAATTAATTATTTTATTTGAATGACAAGATTGTCCTCAACAAAATGCCTATGGTCCCGTCAAATGTAATAATAGAAAGAAATGTAATATTATTCCATCAATTAAGAACAAATGTAATAATAAAAAGAAATGTAATATTATTCTATCGATTAAGAGAAGAGTTTATAATGAAATGAAATAAAAGATAAGAGTTTTATATTATATCTTATTATATTATAAATAGTAAAAATAAAAAATCTCCGATTTGAGAAATTTATGATGGAATGTAAAATGATAGACAACTTTATACTATATTATATTATAAACCCTTCATTCAAACAATATTTCACTATATTACATTACGAACCCTTTTATCCTTTCTAAGCAACAATTTTCTAATATTACATTAGTTACATTTCATTATACTATAAATCATTATATTCCATTAAAAACTTTACGTCCGATTAAATATAGCCTAAAGTAGTTTTTTTAGATGATTTAAAAAATTTAATTGATTCGATCGATTCAACAATAAAAATTTTAAATCTTACAATTTTTAAATTTTCAATTCAATTTATTTTAATAATTATTTTTGTTAAAATTTTAAATTTATTAATTAGTTAGTCATTTTTTATAAATTAATAAACTTTTTTATAAATATTATTACTTTATTATAAGTTTTTAAATATATTTTGTTGTTTTATTACATCTTTAATGCCTCTTTTACTTTTTTTGTAATATCTTCATATCACATTTACATATAGGTCTATCGAAAATAACCCTTTACTAAATAGAAATAAGTCTACATATTATTAGATTTTTTTAGACTTCGTATTTATGCGAGATTCAACTAATTGTTGATAATTATAATAAATAAATTTTTATAACCGAAAATAAATTAATTAACTTTTTGATAACTTTGTTAATTAAATTTCAAATTATTTATAGATAAAATTAATTTTTAATTATATTTTAAATATTTTAAATTTATTTAATCTTTTATCCATTTTAGGTATCTTAAAAAAATACTTACGATTATAATCTTTTATTTTAATTTTTGGGCGGTAAAATCAAAGTAATTCGAAGAGGTACTTTGTCAAATCAACTGCGCGTTTTAGGGTGTGAAATTAATAATGAATTAATAGGTTAGGACCCACGAAACGATAATAAAAATAAAACATTCGATTTTTTCAAAACGATTCGGCTGCTTTTAGCGTCCTTTGGGAGAGAATCTAGGCTACTATTGTCAGCAACTTGGTGATGGTATATCCATACCAGATTCTTTATTCTGAGTGTGCCAATCCGGTTTTATTTTTTATTTCGTGGGATTTATATATACGTGTAAATGAGATTTAACATAATAAAATATAAATTGGTTAATTTTATTTTGTTCTTACCTGATATTTATATAATTGATCCGTTGTTGCAGAGGCAATTTTAACCTAAGTTTTTTCTCACTGTTTCTAAAAGATCGGCTACAGCATAATTCGAAAAACAAATATGGTATCTGAGAGAACTAGAAATGGGAAATCTATTTTAGAATTGTAATCTGACAATTATGAAACAGGAGAAACAAGCAACTCTTTCAAATTCAAGATAAAAGTTAAAGACATTCGAACAAGAGTTCATGAGATGAACATAATTCATGAACAAAATTTGTTTAACCAAATATGCCTACAATAGAATAGGGAGAGGAAATGGCAACATCTTATGCGAGATTGCCTAAAGATGAACGTAAATGAAGCTGTCAATCTAATCACAAGAGCAGCTACAATTGGGGGATTGTTAAGGGATCACAATAGAGTCTGAATTAAGGACTTTGCCATTAATATAAGGAAGGAATCTACACTTAAAACTAAACTTATGAGAATTTACCATAGATTGCGATTTGCATGGTGGCATGGAACAAGAAACGTGGTATTAGAATCCGATTGTAAGAGCCATTAACATGGTGATATATGAAGAAAATGCTAATAAACACACACAAGTATTGTAAAACGTTAAGGAGATTCTTATCAAAAATTAGAGAGCAAGTATGCAATACGTGCCAAGAAAAATAAATTAGTGTGCAGATTTTATTGGAAAATATGCTCGCAATATAACGACGGGGTACCACATTATAACATCTCCTCCTCTTTGGAGGGGAGAGATGTTGATTTCACCTTAGAGGTAAATAGTTTCTAAGTGTTTGCTTATATTAACACAAAAATAAAGATCACATGATCACACGGCTCAGAGACAGGCAACACAAGTTATAAGGGTAAGGATCATTCATAACCAAAAAGATTATACAAAACAAAGTACCTTTTAATCCAATAAAACTTCGTGTTGCCATCGTTACGTATTTTATTAAATAAACTAAAATTTCTTATTTAATTATTAAATTCTAATATTATCTTAGCATCTATAATATTATTTAGGTATCACATTTTCCACCGTATTTTATTAATTTTGACTTTAATATATTTAAATTTTAATAACAATAATATATGTAATAGTTAAATAAACATAATATGAAGATAAATAAAAATGTTTTAAAATATATGAAATTATGAGAAGATTTTTAATAAACTTTCAATTAAAGAAACATTTAAATGGTCAACAATTCAAAATTCAAATAACAAGTCACCTAATCAATATTTTAAAAATCCGACTGAAAATTAAACTATTAAGATTAAAAGATTCAACTGGTATAATATTGTAATAAAATTAATTAATATTAAAGAATTTGAAAAATAATTAAAAAATTATCCACACTTATCGAAAAAATTAAAATTTAATTAAAAATGAAGATTGTTAAATTAAAATTAATCGATTTATTTTAATTTATAAAAATTAATTAGTTTATACAAACTAAATAATTAATTCATAAATTAATCGGTTTTTAACAACAATGATTATTAAACTAAATTGAATTAAAAAGTTAAAAATTGGAAAAAAATAATCATTTAAAATTTTTACTATTAAATCTGTCAAACTGGTTTAATTTTTAAAACATTGATTTTAACACAAAACAACAAAACCTTGCTTAGGGAAGAATATTGAAAGTTCTTTCTGTTACTACATGAGCAACCATAAAAAAGACAAGGCAGAAAATGTTACTGAAACAATGGTTAATATTAAATATTCATTAACCTTATCGATCATATATGATCCAATTGATCAGACACTAACTTTGGTTAATGACAAATATGAGGACAGAAGAAGTTGACATGAAAAGGGCACAGATAACTCCGAAATAAGGTGAAATTAAGCCCAAAAATGTCCATCAAATTTTTTACTTTAATTATTGTGTTTCATTAAATCTTATTCATATATTTATATGAAATTTATGTAAATGTGTTGATAAGATTTAATGAAATATAATAAAAATACTGTAACAAAAATAAAAGATACGATTAAAAAAAAAGTGGTCCACAATGCTGGCTGGTGCCCAAATCGGCAGTCACCCTTTGGATATGTAATGATTAAGCCAGTTTTGTTTTATGACGTTCTTACTTCCAAGAATGCGCATATTTTATAAAACAACAAAAAGAACAAACACAAATGCAAAGAACTAGTTATATGGACTATGGATTAGCAACTATTGTGGGATACTAAAGCCAACAACTACTTAAGTATGGTGGACCGAACAATAGGCCAAAATTTTGGAGGAAGCTAGAAGAAAACAGTTAGTAGTTTCCTTTATCCTAGCTAACATCCATTGTCCTATCAAAATTAGCTGTGTGTCTTTAATTCTGTATGTACTTGAAAAGGCTACTTCTACGCTCGTTTAGAGCCTAGTTTCAATGGTACTACCAGGCCATACTCTCTGTGTACTTGACAAAGGCTAGTTCTACGCTCTTTTAGAGCCTAGTTTCAATGCTAGTACCAGACCATAATGATAAGATTTTTTTATTATTATATTAAAAATCTTAGTCGGATTAATCTTAAACTTTTAAGACTCCACTTCAAAAATTTTAGATGATGTAAATCTGGAACTTCAAAATTTCTCAGATTCTTACGTAACCTGTACACTTCTGTGCACAAGCAGCCGTCACATATTTGATTGGTCAACTGCTGATTGATTGCTGACCCTACTCAACATCAAGTTCCCAACAGCCTCAGGTTTTTTAGTAATTTCAACCCTCACATTGCCGCTGGAAGCGAAGCTTCTATAATTAATCCGATCAAGGAGCTTTATTCAGGAAGTTAGAGAATCATCAATAGGACAAATTTCTTATTTCTCCTCCTTTGACGTGACTCCAATTTAAGACTTTTTATAAAAGAGAGCCTTAAATAAAAAGTTAAAGCCATTCAATCAACTCCTCGTTATCATAATGATAAGATTTCTATCAAGAATAGAAGATCAAAACGGTTAGTTAAAAAGTCCCTCTATTTTCTACGTGGATGATATGTGTCTGTGTCATCACTAGCGAGCTTATGGAAGCGTTACCTTCAGTCCTGCTGTGTTTACAGCCTCATATGAATTCTCAGCCGTCATTCCTTTGGAATTATGATTCCTTCTTGCAACTTTTTCCTGTATCTGGTTATACACCTGTATTAAGCATAGCCAATGATCAATAACAGAAAAAGAGAGAAATATAGGACCACAAGAAAAGGAAAAAGCGTACAATTTATGAAAATGATAGCGCACCAAATGGAAATGAGTTCTTTTAATTAGTAAAGGTCACTGATAAGACTTCTACTCAAAGATCATGTCAGATGGAGATTCTTTCGTGATGCGTTGATGCAATGAGGAATAATTGTGAATGAGTGTTGCTCAAACGGAGAGTTGCACCTATCCGAAAGCTCATTAGAGAGAGTTATCAATCTCTTAACTAGGGTTGCAATCTCAATGATTTTTATTAATGAATGACAATAGTCCTTTTATAGTATATTGAGTTTGACACGAAGGCTGAAACTTACATAATCTTAATTTAATTAGAGCTAGACTAATACTAGACTCTCTAATTATGCAAATAATAAACTAAAAATAGAAAACGCAATAATAACTGTCATAGCTACTATTGTTGTCCTTGCTTCATCTTGCTAGCATAGCTTCGTCTATAGAGGGAGTCCATAACATCACTTCCCTCTTCCCATATAGCGTCATAAGTTGAATGAGCAGCCCACTGAACAAGAATTTCCTAGCAGCGCCGATTTAGTCTGGAGCGAATGACATTAGTAAGAATAGCCAAAACCTAACCATCCTTCAATGGTGGCAAATAGGAGGCCCTTTTACGTGGCCTCAACAAAGAAACATGGAAGATATCATGTAATTCCGCATCTATTAGTAAATGCAAACGATACGTCACTGGTCCAATTTTCGCAACAACTTGAAATGACCCATAATATTTTGGAGACAATTTGTGAAAGTACTTCTTAGCTAAAGAGCGTTGCCAGTAAGGATGCAAGCGGAGCTACACCCAATCGCCCACCTCCTAACTAACTTCATTTGTTGTTGAGCTAAGAAGAGTTTAGCTCGTGCGTAAGCCAAAAGCTGATCACCATCACATAAGGCAATGTCAATAGCATCAACTTTAGTCATACTTGGCACATAAGAGAGCAAACGAGGTAGATCGCGACCATAGACGAGCTTAAAAGGAGTGGTTTGTAGTGAACTGTGATATGAAGCATTGTAATAATGCTCAACCCAAGGCAGCCAGCTAACCCAATTTTTAGGATGATCGCCAACTAAGCAACGCAAATACATCTCCAGTGTGTGGTTCACTACCTCAATTTGGATGTTCGATTGAGGAAGGTACGCTGATGAGAAAGTCAAGGTAGTGCCGCATAATTTGAACAAGTCCTGCCAGCAACTACTCGTGAAAACTTTATCTCGATCGCTAACAATTGATTGGTGCAGTCCATGCAACTTGAAAACATGCTTAAAGAACACATATTCTAAACTAACAGTCGTAAATGGATGAGCTAGAGGAATAAAATGGATTGACTTTGATAGACGATCCTCCACAACAAAGAACATAGATTTCTCCTTTGAATATGGAAAACCTTCGACAAAATCCATGGAAATGTCATACCAAATTTGCTTAGGTATAGAGAGAGGTTGGAACAAATCTGTAGGGTGCAAGTTTTCAAATTTTTGTTGTTGGCAAACCGGGCAAGCTTAAATAAATTCCTTGACCGAATTTTTCATGTCCCTCCAAGAAAAATCAGCTTTGAGTCTTATTAGTGTCTTCTGTAATCCTACATGTGTATTGCCATTAACACCTGTTATGATAGTTGGAATCAAAGGAGAAGTGGGTAGAAGATACACTCTGACTTTGTGCAAAATTAGCACTTCATGAATAGCCTAATTCGGCTTAGCTTAGCCCGCCACAATGCGATCTCGTAAAGTCATTAAGGTTGGATTCTTCGCAATTTCAGTCCTGATGTGGTCAAATCAAACCACTTGCGGCATTGAGATAACTCGTAATTCCTCGGTTCTTCGTTTCAGAGAGACAAAACATTCGCCACAGTATTAAGAGAACTAGACCTATAATCAATAGAAAAATCAAAATCCAACAATTTGCTCATCCAATTTTGTTGTAGGCAAGCTGCCAATTTTCTTTCTAAGAGGAATTTAAGGTTGTAATGATTGGTCTGATGTTGAAATGGCGCCCCAGATGTATGGTCACTAATGTTGTACTGCCTTGGCCAACCCGATCAATTCGCTTGTAGGTGTTGCTTTGCTTACTTTGCTAATTTGTGACTGAAGAAGGTAATGGGGTGCCCTTCTTGATGTAAAACAACGCCAATTCCTATACCCGATGCATCAAATTCTACCACGAATGTTTTTGAAAAGTCCGACAATTGAAGAATAGGGGTATTGGAGACAGTTTCTTTCAGCTAGACAAAAGCTTGTGTCGTATCTTCTGACCATGCAAAAGAATAACGCTTAAGCAAAGTGGTAAGAGGTGATGCTATTTTCCCATAATTCTTGATGAACTTGCAGTATAGCTCGCCAAATCCAAAAATCCTCCCAAGGCTTGTGTCAATTGCAAAGTTGGCCAGTCTTTAATTGCCTGAACATTGCTGGCATCAACTAAAACACCTGCATTTGTGACCACATGACCTAAATACGCCACTTGATTTTCACAAAAAGAGCGTTTAGTCTTTTTCAAAAATAGACCGTTAGATCGCAAAATATCGAAGACAAGACGAACATGGTGAACATGCTTCGCCCATATGTTGCTATATATTAATATGTCTTCGAAAAACACCAATACAATTTTCCAAAGATAGGGGTTGAATACTTCATTTATTAGAGGCTAGAATGTAGACGGTGCATTGGTTAAGCTAAATGATATAACCAAGAACTCAAAGTGCCCGTGATGCATCTGAAACGCAGTCTTCTCTATATCTTGGCAATGCATTCGAATTTGATGATACGAAGATCTAATTTAGTGAAGAACTTGGCTCCTTGTAGTTCATCCAATAAATCGTCGACACTGAAATTGGGAATTTATCTTTTATAGTTTTGGAGTTCAATTCCCAGTAATCGATACAAAAGCACTATAAACCATCATGCTTCTTGACGAGTAGCATCGACGATGAGAACGGGGACTGACTAGGCCAAATAATTCCCTGAGATAGCATTGCTACACATTATGTTTCGATTTCATCTTTTTGCAAGAAGGGGTACTAGTATGGTCTAACCACCACTGGATTTGTTCCCAACACCAGGTTAATTTTGGGATCGTAAGTTCACTGCGGAGGAAACTCAGTTGGCTCTACAAACAGCTCCTAATAGTCAATCAACAGTCTGTCCATCATAGCATGAGGAGGCAGCTGCGCAGTGATGGTGTGCAACTGAATTGAGCCACTAGTGTTAACACCTTCCCATTGTATTTCTTTGCAACCCATCCCAAAAGACATAGTTAGAGTTGAAAAATCCCACACAATTTGCTCTAATGTTTACAGCCATCGAACGCCAAGTACCACGTCAAACCTTTCTAAGGGAATAACAAATAAATCCAAAGTAAAAGAATCTGAATTCAATTTTACTTGAACCCCTTCAC
The DNA here is from genome assembly GCA_025594535.1 of Erythroxylum domingense. NCBI lineage: Eukaryota > Viridiplantae > Streptophyta > Magnoliopsida > Malpighiales > Erythroxylaceae > Erythroxylum > Erythroxylum domingense. The sequence goes on along the minus strand of JANQBM010000003.1, from coordinate 32,555,758 downwards.
CCACTCTCCGGTTGGGTACTTTTTCACCATTCACGACTGCAACTTGCAGCTCCTGTTTGCGTTTAATTGGCAAACCCAATTGAGATGTAGCTAGCTCACTGATGAAATTATGAATGCTGGAGTCCATAAGAATGAGAACTGGAGTGGCAACAATCTCAACTTGAACTTGCATGGTTTGGGCATTTTTAATCCGTGTGAGTGCATAAATGGAAATCTTGGGGTCTGAATGGCCCTCGTCTTGTCCATCATATTCTCCATCTTCTTCCGAATAAGTCACCTCGAGCCAAAACACTTTCTTGCAGCGATGACTCGGTGTGAATTATTCATCACAGTTATAGCAAAGTCCGTTTCCTCTTCTCCTGGCCATCTCAACGTGAGTTAGCCGCTTAATAAATGTTGGAGTTGCAACTGTAGTTGCGAGTTGAGAAGGTGGTGAGGTTGAATGGGTGATGCGTGCACTTTGCCAAATGCATTTAGGTTCTGGAGGTTTGTCCAACAACAATTTTTGTTCATACGCCCTTGCTAGACTCATAGCTTCTTCTAAATTTGTGGGTTTAGCCATTTGCATATCTAATCGGATTTTGTCTGTAAGTCCCGCAACCAAGATGACAACTTGGTGGTTTGTTATAATTGACTATGTCCGAGCAAGGAGCGCTTGAAAAATTTCCAAGCAAGTCTCTACTGTTCCTGTTTGCTGAAGTGTAATCAGCTCTCCCAAAGGATTGTTGTGAACTGGGGCCCAAATCTCATGTTACAAAATTTTTGAAGTCTTTCCGAGTGAGATGTGAGTGGGCTTTTTCAAGGTGAACGAACTATAATTGGGCTGTATCAACTATATGAAAAGAGGCCAACCCAATCCATTCTCCAGTGGGTGTGCGTTGGTGGCTAAAGAATTGTTCACAACCTGTGAGCCATCCCAAGGGTCAATTTTGCCATTTTATGTGGGAAATTTAAGTTTGGTGTACTGCAGAACCACGTTGCCCTCCCTGCCTCCTGTATTAGATTCCATGTGATGCATACCACGAATGTGGCTAGTGGCGTCCCTATTTTGTTTAGTGTCTGATGACTCACCGCCTTAAGATAGGATGTCCACATGAGCAGACAGGGCTGCTTAGCTGTTAGACAACTTTTTAAACGTCTCCAAGACGAGGGCCGTTGGGTCTGAATTTCTAGCATCATTATTGTCCCCCATGATGGCTGACTTTGATATCAAATTGTTAAGACATCTACTTAAGGATCGTGTCACAGGGCAACGATTCGTTAGTTCAGGTTTCTGTCACGAAGCGACGAGGAGCAACTGTGAATGAGTGGAGCTCAAACAGAGAGTTGCATCTATTTGGAAGCTCATTAGTGAGATCTATCAATTTCTTGATTAGGGTTGTAATCTCGATGATTTTTATTAATGAATGACAATAGCCCTTTTATAGTACATCGAGTTTGATACAAAGGCTGGAACTTCCAGACTCCTAATTGAATTAGAACTAGACTAATACTGCTGCCATCCTTTGCGTCATCTTCTTGGCATGGCTTCGTTCATAGGAGTCCATAACAGTTACCGCTTGTCGGGTCGCCGCCTTATTAGTAGTAAAGCATTCACACCCAGCATACAATCATAAACTCACATTATACGGATTTACTGAGTCCCTTGCTCAAACAATATACAATAGTTCTCTTATTTTCTTCACAGCAAGCAACTAAGGCTTGCACCTGCGGAATCTGTACGGTGCCTCGAATAAATACAGCTAGCCAACCTCGATGCTGAAAAGAATTCTTCCTGCAAATTGTGGAAATAACGCTAGTGTCAACTGCAATCATCTGTGTCCTTGTATTCACTCACTGCTTGTCGTACAAACTGTCCTCGAATACGTGGTCTCTGTTCGGCTAGTTTCTTCCTGCTCTGATATCGAACCTGGAAAAGATGCCATTAATTACTTACAGTCAATTGACTAAAATGAAAGAGATTATGATGCATACGGGGAATGATGATACAGATAGTGACAGAAACAGCTACAGGTTCTTGTCTGATAAAGAACTGGCAATTACTAGTGTAGGATTATCTCTATCATTTTGTTGATTGGTAAATGCAGATCCAATTACCTTCTTCTCAAAGCATCTATCTTTCCTCTTCTGGCGAAATTTGTTTAAAGCAGCCTCTCTTTGTGCGAATTGGTTTTGATCAACCCCATTCCTACTTGCATAACAAATTCCACCACTTGTTCCACCTTTCCTAGCTAATCCATCACCACTGTCCATGTTTACTCCTCTGGTATTTAAAGCAGCACTACCCCCATTCTGTTCATTGCTCCCTCGGTCACTTCCCGTGCCGTCGTCGTGTAAAATTTGATACCCAGTTGTTCCCTTGACATCTGTGATTAAAGCATTAGATGACCCACATTGCAGTGCTGTTGCAGCCATATTCTTCGAGGACAAATTACCATGCCCCATAGAATGGGCACCCGGCGAACGGCCATGTTGCTCAGAATGAAATGCAGGAAAGGGATGTTGACCCCTAACTGTCGATTTAAGGACTGGATTGTCACCAAATATTGCTGGTTTGGCGCAAGTATTACTAGTGGTAGAGCCCATATCATTATTATTACTACTTCCATTTGAGTCCAGATTGGCCGGTGTGTTATCTGAGTTAGATCGTACATTTTTCATCGACTCTCGTTTTACTGCCTCTGAACTGTTAGCAAGTGGAGAGCAGCTACCTACATTTCCTGTATGCGCCTGACTAGCAGTAGAAGTGTACCTGAGGGGTAACCAATATTCTTCAACTGTCAATTTGTCTTTTTAAAGGTTCATAAATGAATTCATTATCTGCATAGGTGGTTTGGGAGAAAATATACAGCGTCAAATAAATCCTGGTACCTTGAGAATGCAGAAAGGTCTGAATGTCTGAGAATATTTCGACCATGCCCACTAGTCCCCATATCTTGAACATCACTAAGTCTTTTCAAACTAAGTTCAAGGGAAAGGATATCCTTAGTTTCTTTGGAAAGGCTATTTTGTGTATCAGCGACCAAAATTTCTAAAATAGGATCTGTGCAATTTGTGACTCCCATTAAATCAACAACTTGATTTCTGAATTCTCCATCCTTACTGTTAAGCTCCAGCAGTCCTCTATCTTTTTCCTCATCATTCTTTGAATTAATTTCAGGAAATTTATCTCTTGTATTGCCATCTGTTTTGACCAGTACCCTTTCACATCGGTCTTGAAGCTGCAAATTTGGAATTGTAGGTACCCTTATCTTCAAGTCCTTACCCATGACACCATTGCCCAAACCTTTAGTAAACATAATTTTGAGCCAAAAATAAAACAAAGTCACGTAAAAAGAGATTTGAAGTCAAATAATAATTGCTGCAAACAAAGCCACGTATACCAAATTCATTACCCTGCCCTTTGCAATCCTTAGATGTGCCCTTGGCCACACAGTTGTTGCCTAGTTCTTCAAGCTTTGAATGAATCATATCCGCACAAGTGCCATCAGCAGGATCAGCTAACTGTTCCCATGGTGAAGTTGGTTTGGGGTTGTAAACTTCCAGTGCTCTCTTTGTCCAAGTGCCCTACAGAAAAACAAGTGAGATTCGGAAACTAAAGTGGCAATTTCATACCATTCAGTTCTGGAGTAAGAACTGTCCTTTAAATCATCAATGATAAATAGTTTCTTCTAAACACATCTCAAACATTTATCTGCAGACAACATACACAAAAATAAAACCCACACAAAATCCATGGCAGTATGATTCATAAAATATCGGTGCCACATGCATCCTCACCATCTTGATCCATGTACTTGTTAGCCACTTCCTTGTCAGTTTAGTAACAAGTCCTGTAAATAGTCTCACCTACGCAAATTTCTGTTTTCTGAACTTGTTCTGTCTGTATTCAAGAAAATGCTTACCGTGCAGATCTATCCTTTCCAAGAGCAGCTCTCTGTGTTTACCCTAGTGACATTCTAAAGTCTAAACAAACACATGAACATGAATAACTTTCTTTAAAGATTTGGAATGTTAAGGTATAAGCTCTTATAATTAATGATTCGAGAGCTATTTTTCATTGCATGCACCTGAGTACCACCAAAATCTAAAGCATTCCCACTTTCATCCAAGTCCCGCACTTAGAACTCTGTTTTAAGTAACCACTAACCTCCATGCATTTAACTTTGACTTAAAACACATGATTAGTTATGTTCTTTGCACTAGTAAATATATTCTTTTCAATAATGGGGCAGCAGGCATGGTTCTTATACAAAACTGCCAAATTGAAAATGGATGAGTTCTAGACCACATAGGATGGAACAGACAAGATGTTCGAACATTTGAAAGGATCAAACATAAAGAGTACCTAACATAATATGACGAAACCATGAGTTGCTTCTGTGATCTAGGAGAAGGGAGAAAACAAAAAAAATGTTAAATTACCTAATGCTAGGCTTACACTGGTCTCCATAACGGAGTGTGCTTCCAGCTTAGGATGCAATCATAGTATACTGCAGAGTTAGCAACATTGTGACACATTCCTGCTATACTAACAATTGAGGAACAATATAGAGGGTGACTGAATAATTATCCATCGACTGCTCTAAACCTCAGTTACTATTTTCATTAGGAATTCAAAATTCAAAAGGTTAATACATGAGATTTTATTGTTAATTTTCTTACTTAGTAGGATAGTCGTTTGGTATTGACTTTCCACAGAAAAGGCCTTTAGAAACTTATGCAAAGGTAGAACAAGTGTGCACCCTAATGTACTATAAAAATCCATGATTCACTTAAAAGGGCTTCAAACTGTGAAGGAGTTACCATCAACAACTTTTTAAGCAGCACAATAAATAAGCAGTAAATAAATGGGATCACCAGAATAGCAATTCATATCACCAGAAAGACTCAAACTGAACGACCTCATAACTCAGTTATTTTCCAGTAAAAATGTATGATACCTGAGTGCCACTGCCATGATCACTTCCGTCCCCTACATCCAAACCAATAGTCCCAATTTCTTCTTCATCATTGCGGTCATTATGCGACTCTTCACCACTTTTTGACTTTGTGCATTTATGAGTCCGTACACCACTTTCACTCCCACTACCACTAGACTGATGAAAGGATGAAAAATGAATGCAAAAGGAGAGAAATTTGTATATATGGAGCACAGACCTGGAGTTGGAGTACAACATTGGTCCATGATATAGATTGATGCACAAATGGAATAATTATAACAACTCACGCTATGGCACTTCCTCCAAACATGCTGCCAAAGGTTTTTAAGTTCATTCTTTCGAATAGGCTTCACTAAATAGTCAACAGCACCCTTTGACAAACACTTAAAGACTACACTCATGGAATCATGAGGTGACATCACTGCACACAAAGCTCACCAGGTGTAGCAGTTACAAGTATCAAAATGTTAAGAAGAAAGTTGTAAAACAGTAATTGTAATAAATATAAGAAGAAAAGGAGTAGTGGAAATGTACTCACTAACAACAGGGGTATTCTTGCGAGTTTTGTGGTTCATAATCTTAGATAGAAGGCCAATGCCTGGTAAACAGGGCAGGATTACCTCTGTTAAAACCAGATCAATATGATTAGTCAGATCTTCCAAGAGTTTCCAAGCTTGAAGACCATCTGCTACGGCAGTCACTGCCAGATGGAGGAAATTCTCAATAAATGAGCACATCATATTGAAAATAACAGCAATAATAATTATATGTGGTAGGAAGTTTTATTTCAAAAGAACAAGAGTAGAAAGTTGCACACAATCGACTTCTAAATAGACTAGTAAAATTGTCTAGTCATAAAGCTTCTCACATTAGAAACGAGAACAAGTAAAATTAATGAGCATAGAAAAAGTTCTAAATCATCAAATAAAGGCTTTTAAGTTTTTCTTCGTTAGTCAAACTGAAACGGTGCATCTACCTAAAATCTTGGATCAAGTAAGCTCACAGGCAAGCAGAGTAACTTGATGGCATACAGAAACATACCTTCATACCCACAATTTCTAAGTAATGCAGTAACGACATGTCGAGTTGAATCATCATTTTCTGCCAGTAAAATATTTATCGACCGATAAGGCAGAAATCTCTCCCACTGAACCAAGGGTTCTTGAGCTTGATGTTGTGGCCTCTGAACCACAGCCTGGACTTGAACCACTTCCATACACGCATCATTTACACCTTCAACATCCTCATTAATCCGTGATTCATCTTCCTCAGAGAGCCACTGACCCTCGCCGGTGACCCCATCCCTTACTTCCTTTCCATCATCTTGCATATCACAACTCAATTCCGCAAAACCATTGGTCACCGGAGCATTATTATCACTATTTTGAATTATCCACATCAACCAGATTCAAAAAGGGCAACAACGAGGAACACAACGGATTCAATAGTTAACAAAACCTTCCGTAGTCCACAAGAGCTACTGCACGTCCGTTTCCCTTCAAGCTAACACCTATACGATCATAACACCTCAAGAAATCACTTAAAACAAGACAGTAAAGCTGATCAGAGAAAAAGAAGCATAGCTTCAACTAAAGCAAACTTTAGAAACAATGTATTCAGCGTATACTCAAACTGAATCACTCAAATCAACAGGTAATTCACAAAGAGTATATTGAAAAGTTAAGAATTACCTTCAAGGCATCATCAAAACATAGAAGAACTAAATCAATTTCAGTGAAATTTAGGTTTTCGTTGAAAGAGAATAAAAATACTGATTGGTCGAGAAACGAATCAATTTAAAAGCAACAAAGTTGGATAAATTCTATGATCGACTTCGCGATGCTGACGTGGATCAAGTGGAGGTCACGAACCGTTCCACGTGGCACGGAATTTGATTAGCTGGAAGGAGATCAAAAGCCGGGCTCTTGATAGCTCTCGTCCGATCTTTCTTAGATTTTGCTCAGTCAGTGCGATGATGACGTGGCAGGAATATGGAACCCCACGTGAAGCCCACATGGGACGGGCTACGTGTCCCGGAATCTCGCATGGAGCAATTGAGTGAACGTGGCGTGTTGTGGGACGAGCTAAAGATGCTCATGCTCTCTGCTTTAGGAGATCGAAATGACGATGTTAGCTTCAATAGGTGGGAATATTATCGGAGATGCCACTAAGAGAGTGCCATGTCAGCAACAAAATATCTTACACTGACGAATGAATAATGCGTCGAGAGCCCGGTCAAGGTCCGTACCCCATTTTTCTCTGTAAAGCCCAAGGAAAATTAATTGGACACTGGACTGGACCTTAGTCTACTTGCAAAATAAAACCATAAATATTGAATTATTTTTAAGAGTCTTAATTACCCAAGCCCGACCCTATCCAAAAGGCTCAAACAGTTCGATTATATCGATGTTTTAAAAATTGAATTGAAAATTAAACCAATATTAAATTGTCATAAAATTAGGAATGTTAATTTTAATTCGATCATGTCTAACCCGTGGCCTGACGTTTTTGAAATTTTTTTAAGTAGGCCTGATTGGCCCAACAAGCCCGTAATCTAACCAGGCCACGAGCCGATTTATTTTGACCCGAGTCATTGACATTTTTACATAAAATCGATTAAAAATTGAATAAAATTAAATGATTAATTTTTTTATTTATCAAAAATTTAAAATTTAATTAAAAAATTATTAAATAAAAATTAATTGATTTATTTTATTTTATTTTATAAAAATTTATTAGTTTACGGTAACTGACTGATTAATTAACAAATTTATCGATATTTAATAATAAAAATTATTAAACTAAATTAAATCAAAAATTTAAAACCAAAGTAAAATATTTATTGTTGAATCAGTCCAATTTTTAAAACATTATATTATATGCTGAAAACGAAGTCGTTTTATTCAAGTTTGAACTAAAATTCAAGCCGCACAATATATGTTATGTTTTGATTACAGTATTCTTATCATACTTTATTAAATTTTATTTACATATTTATGAGAATCTCAAATAAATATATATATGAGATTTAATAGACAGAAGAATTAAAACAGAGAATTTGACGTGAAGAAATATTCGAAAGAACTACTAAAAACATCTTACTGTATACTAATACTGCCTTCTGTTTGCTAAGAACCTACAGAAAGTGGAAAAGACATTCTACTTCACTGCGTATGGTCAGCCCTACCCTCATCACAAGTCTATCTCCAGCATGCCTGCAACCAAATCCTTGACATATCAGGATAACGCGTTGTACAAATATGGTTTATCATGCAAACTTTCGTTTTTCGGGTTAATGTAGAAAGACCGAAGATTAGCAAATGTGTTGCATATAGTAAATTTCCTAATACTTGATGATAATATGAAATCTGTTTCTTTTTCTTTTCTTTTTAAATTACACAAGTTTGATGTAACAAGGACGGGATACTAACCAGCAGCAATTGGTCATATTACTAGTTTTCCTATCCGGTTGAAGATTTTCAAGGGCGGTCGGGTCGAATCACATCCTCGGGAGTTCATCACTGTCATATCTTCAATTGTAATCATCTTTCCTGTAGCCAGACATGGAGGATCCTGCTCTCCTGTCTAGATAGTGATAGTGTCAGGAGATAGCAAGTAGCAAGCGAGGAGATTGTGAATAAGTGACAAATTGGATTATCACTTACCAGAAGACTGGGAAGAAGCAGGTCTAGATATCCATCCCCAGACACCAAAAACAAAACATGAATTGGAAGGGGAAGTGGAAAGAGTTTAGGAAAAGTTCGAAAGTATTAGCCGGGAAAGAAAGAACATCATATAGACCGGTCCAGCACCTTCCCAGGGGAGGCAAGCCTCCAGAAACCGATGATGAAGAGGGTCATCGAGTATTCCTAGGCTCAATTGACTAAGATTCGGTTTCTGATACCCTCCTGCCACTGCCAGTACCCATTCCTTGCAGGAGATTCTGTTTCTCAATGAACTTAGAAATTAGTCTAAGAAGGAACAGAGGGTTGACAAAAAGTACAACCAAGCAAACAAATTCAATCTTCTAACGCAAGCATCTGAAGATTACTGGCTGATTATACGATACCACATTTCTGTTTGACTAAGAAAACTGTGCAAAACATCTATATACAGAGAAGGATCTTGAGGACAGCCTCAAACTTCAAAAATCCTTCAAGAACATCCACAAGTAAAGGGCCAGTATCTCCATTTCCATAAGATCATAGAAATGAGGAAGTTTGATGATTTAGAAATTCGAACATACCGTGAAAGATTACTGTGAGAACGAATTCATTTCAAGAAAGGAAAACGCGATAAGCTTTATCGCCTCAAACTCGTGAATAAAACTCGAGGCCAATGTCAAATAAGTAACCTGAAGGAGATGCATGAAGCTGTCTCGCACGATTCATTGCAGCTACATAATAATGAGGGAGGCAAGCCTTCGTCTTTATCAATTACCCTATCCTCCTTTTCAATAGCCTCAAAGACACTTGCACGAACTTCAGCCTAACAATACACCAAGAGAGTATAAAAACAGAGATACAAAAAGAATTACATGAACACAGAGAATCTAATAGCGAATTACTCTCAAACAGATTCAAAAGTAGATGCCTTTTCAGGCAACTTCATACAGACGAAGAGTATTCACACATCATCTCATATTGCAAGAAAAAACCCATTACTTTGATAAAATATGAACAAATTTCCACAATAACGAAAGACAATGAAGAAACTTTGAGCCCCAAAATGGGCTTTAGATTATAGACAAAGACTTTCTGAATGGAAAGAAACAAAACCCATATTTGAGATGGGTTAATTACAAAAAAAGAAGGCCTAAACATTCTTTAATTTTTAAATATAATCCGAACTTTAAAAAATAACAATAAAATATTCAAATTTTTATATTTTTTCAATTCTAACCCGACGTTAGTCTTATCGTTATCTTTCCTGATGTGACACTGTCACGTGTCTACAATCCTCACTAATTAGACACGTTGACATCATTAAGAGAAGTTTATCTGATTACTGAAACAACGTCATTTTTTAATGATAGTAAAACGGCATCGTTTCGACTAAAACTCATATTTCTGTCTCTTCTATATGGATCATTCCTAAAATCCCCAAGTAAAATTCCTAATATGTAACTTGAAATCTCCCGACATTCATAAGAGAGAGATTTTGTGCGTGGGTGCTTCTTCTATCGGAAAGTTAATTGTTTCATCAAACTAACAAATGTTTTTTTTGATTTTGTGCATGGGTGCTTCATAAGAGAGTGATTTTTGGAGATGCAAGTCATTCGGTTGCTCAATTTAGAGGAATCAAAGAAAACTACAGTGGTATATCTCTTTCAAAGTTCTATAAACAATTAATCAGTAGACTTTTTATGTTTTGTTTTGATTCCTGTAAATTGATTTTACCAGTTCAATTGATGAGTTTGGATTTTTGGTGTTCTCTACAAGAATATGTTGATAGCTTCAATTGTTAGGTCATTTGGTTTTCTCAAAATCTATGTTAATTTCATGTTATGAAGTTGCACAAAGAGTCATCAATCATATAGCACTCTGGACTATAATTTGAAGAACATTGTAACAATGCAGGAATAAAAAATATCATGTTTTGATGAAGGAATCGGTGTTTGCGAACAACTCATGGATATTCCGATACCCCTTTCATACACTCGCTTGACATCAAGATTTCTGGTCACCCTTCCTATATTATACTTTGGGAGGATTGTCACAGGATTAAGGTCCCCGCTACTTTTATCAGTGCTGCTTCCTTATTTTGCATTGAAGAAGTATGCATCTCTATGTGGCAAATTGCCTACTTCTGCAGTTCTATAAAACTAACCTTCTCCTTTCAATTCGACCAACTTAGCTTCATAGGATATATAGAAAACTGAACTTTTATTAGTTTGATTTTCAGCAGAAGGATATACCATTGATCTTGCAATGGGTTCTTTTCCTCGTTTTTCGTTAATGCCACCATTAGACGTAATTAGCACTTACGAACTAACCTGGGATGAAGTAGGGGGGAGAAATTATGAGCTTTTATTATGCTATTTAGCATTCTTTTCCCTGACAATTTCAATGGCCGTGTCTAATGCTTCGCCCTCTTCCTTCATTCCTATAACATTTGGATGAAACATGTAAAAGCTGATACTCATTTTGTATCCATAGATTGTTGTTCTTATCGAGGAACCCTTCTCAATGTTAGCCCTTGACGAGTTTTGCAGTCTAGTTAAGAGCAACATCCAAGATGCAGTTCACAAAGTGAGAGCCATTCAGGAACAGCTTATGATGAAAAGAAAGGATCATTCTTGTCACCATTCAAATGGTTGACCCAATTCCTAAGCAAACATGACCCTAGCTTTGAATTATCTTCAGAAACTTGAGTACTAAAAAAGACATCTCTCAAATTCCGCAGAGCTTCTAGTCCCCTTTACCTTGGGAAGACACCAAAAATCGTATAAATAGTACCAAATAGTATCCCATGGAAACACTAATTTTATCTCCATCTCTACATTTCCAGCCAGAGCTTCAATAAGCTTCAGCGAGTAACATTACTGAAGATAACCCTCCAAAACAATGCTCTAACGAGAGGCCTTGGATTGGAGATTACTAACTTATATTCTCTTCCTAAAGCTGTTTAAAAGCTTGAGAGAATTGCCACCACCCTTACTCTCACCCCACAATGGCAACACTTCCACTGCAATATTCTGCAGCATATTTTGTTCAATTCACTCCTTCACAAGGTCTTCCAGCTCATCAAAATTTCCCCTTAAATCTAGCAAAACACTGCATAGTCCATTGCGCTTACAGAATTCCAAAATCGCATCTAAATTTATATGATCTAACACAACAGTTTCAATCCCTTTTTGAGCTGTTTCTTGTTCTACAGATGTATCCTTGTCAGTGAACAATATCACTTTCGAAGCTACTTTGTTGGAAGGAATTGAAACTGGAACTGGAGGACAAGGATTTTTAGCTATTATGATCCTGACGGGCTGATTGGCACCAGGTTCTTGAGATGTAGGAAGTGCAAGGTTACCGGTTAACTAGGACAAAACTATAATCTGCATCATATTCCTGTAACAATTGTGAGTAGAATCCACGATTCCCTGCGACACCTTCCCCAAGTTGATTCAATAACTGGCCATTCATTGAAATGGAGTACCTGCAAATTCAAGGCAGGCCAGAGTTAGAAATGGTCAATAAAACATAAGATCTTATTCTTAAAGGAGTATATAAATCACGGCTTGCTATGTATTATCTTGCTTTTGACCCTCAAACAGTTATCACGGATAATTACCTAAGAGTAAGGAAAGGCTTGCCTGTCAGCATCAAGATGAATAAAGGCCTAGTTGACCTTTCTGCACATCTCTTCTGCCACACTGGCAACGACATCAATTCCTGCATCTCTAAGCCCATCTAATCCTTTTGAAGCAACAAGTGGGTTGGGATCAACCATTCCAACTACCACTTTCTTTGCTTTAGCTTTGATCAGAGCTTCGGTGCAAGGTGGAGTTCTTCCATAGTGATTACAGGGTTCTAAGCTCATGTAAGCCGTTGCATTCTCTACCAAATCCCCAGCATCTCTGAGACCTGAAGGTAGTTTCCAATAACTGTTTGTCATACACGACACTTTCTCTCTACCACACACGGGCTTAAAAGATCAAACTATACCAAACTCATCAATTCAATCAAAATTAGCAGCTATATAGTTAAGATTTCAGTACTGTTACCTTCATCCAAAAACATGTTCAACATTGGCTTTAATATAAACAGTACAGAAATTCAGTGCCCTCTTAAAATTAATTCATTCTCCGCAATAACTAAGTTTCAATAGCGTATACAATCATGCAAAATATAGAAAATGGACAAGTTACCTCAGCGTGAGGGTGTCCAGCTTTAGGGTGGAAACCTTGACCAACAATTTTGCCATCCTTGACAATAACACAGCCGACCATGGTATTAGGACTGGTAAACCCAATCGCCTTCTTTCCATGCATCTTTTTATGTAAAAGCTATCATCTTTATCATCAACATCTTCAATACTGACTCCATAATTGACCATGACCAGTCTGCTGCATTTTCCGAAATTAGTTGGCACACCGATCTTCTTCTCCATCGAATTAAAAAACCCAAAAAACGAGTCATCTTTAAGCAGCATCTTGGATGAGTAATCCCGCAGTGAAAAAAGGTCGGAAATAGAAAGGAAATGTGAAAACTTGAGTGAGTTGGGATTGAAAGTTGACAGCGTGAAGGACTATAAAATTTGCATCTTCGGAGATCCCGCCATAAGATCAAAGAAAAGTGAGAGAAGACCCGAGAATTGAATAGAAGCTAGTGTCTTTCTTCCCAAAACTGTTAGGACACGTAAACTAAGGGAAAACTTTTTCTAGAAGCACAATGTAATTTGGGAACAGAAGATCTTAAGATCGTTGCATAAATAAACGAATATCAAATTCCAATTCCAGACCCTTGTTTGGGATTTTAGGGATGATCAACAGAGAAGAGACAAAGATCTGAGTTTAGTTGAAACAATGTCATTTTACTATCATCAAGAAACGACATCGTCTCGCTAATCAGACAAGCTTCTCCTCATGACACTGAGGTGTCTGATTAGAGAGGGTCGTTGACACTTGACAATACTACCTCAGCAAAGATAACAATAAAACTAACGCCAAAATTGAAAAAAATTAAAAGTTATTGTTATTTTTTAGAATTCAGGCTATAATTAAAATTTTGAGAAAAATTTAGGCTTTTTTTTTACAGTTAACCCTATTTGAGATCTTCATACCCTTTAACCAACAGTTTATCATCGCCATCACCAAGAAAAGGGAATTCAAATTTGAACGCAGAAGAACAAGATCATGTCCAAAACACTTCTAAATCACACAATGCAATTAAAGAAATTATCTTGATTGTTCCATCATAACTCGAGATTCAACAGACAGAGACCACCACTCTGAAAACTTTCCCTTTACTAGCACTGTTCAGAAACAACCCAGAGAGGAAAACGAGAAAAGAAAATGATTCAACATACAAAAGAAGATGACAGGTTCTACAAATTGTAAAGAAACGAAATTTACCCGGACCTTAGCTAGAACCCCTTTCTTCTATAGGGTTCGAGTGACGAGGGTCTTGAGGTCCATCATTTCTCTGGTGTAATCGTCCATTTTCGATTGTGACAGTGAGTTCTGCGCTCGCTCGCTCTGTTCTCCACATGTACAGGCGCATGTATATACTGAAGGGAAATTGTAGTTTGATAAGTAACGATTTTTGGATATAACAGATAGGAATCAGAGAGACGCCCCAAGGTAACATAAAATGAGTACAAGAACAATATTGGGGTTTAGCATTTTTAAATTTAGTTTTGGAAAATGTTGGCTATTATTTATAATATTATTTAATTTTTTAATTTAATTTATAATTTTCTACTTCAATTTATTTTAATAATTTCTAGTTTTAATTTATTAATTATTCAGGAAACTTAATAAATCAATTAATTTTATTTAACAAACTATTTTTAAATTAAATTTAAATTTAAATTTGGATAAAAATTCTCTTTTAATTATATTTTATATTTTGATTTTATTTAATATTTAGTTGATATCCGATAATGCAATAAGTAGCATTAACATTATTTTCTTATTGATAGTTGGATAAGCCGCCATTGCAGCAAAACTCTGCTGCAACTTATACGCATACACACACATATATACATCATATCAGCCATACCAGCCATACTTAAACCCTGGATCAAAGTCTCAGATAATGTATTATCATCGACTATCCTAAAGGTATTTGGCAAAGATAGACTCCAAAACACCCTGAGCTATGGGGTGATAAAACTTACGAGCCTCTGCAAAAACCCTTTTAGCCAAAACCTTCTCTTCTTCATTTTCAGTACCTTGAACAAGAGCTTTGTAGAGTGGACGAAGGTACTTCATCCTACCAACTTCCTTCAGAGTTTTCTCAACTTCACCATAGTAATGTCGACATCTAGCAGAAATGGCCAGTTCCAAAAATGCTACTTTGATCTCATAATCTTTCGACTCTGAAAGCCTGTACACTGCATCCAATGCTAAGACCTGCATGATTTGAACAAAATTTAATGCCTGTTAAGAGCAGACACATTGAGCCAGAACTTAACTAGTTTTGGATCAATATAATAAGTTCATCAGTCGGTTCAGAGGCCAGTGAAACTGGAGATTTTTTGGTTGTGAACTTATATAGGAATACAGATTCATATGACTCTGTCATCCGGAAACAATTTGCTTCACACCCAGATATTCAAGTGGCAAAGAGATGATGAGCTCTGGGTAGTCTGTTCTCTTCCATCCCGAATCTTATTGATACCAAGGATCGTTTGTAGTTATCTAGTTGTTTTCTAATTTAATTAAAGGTAGTTAGATTACATTAGATTAAATCATATCTTCATCTGTTTTGATTAAATGAAGGGCAAGGATGATCCTAATGATCCTGTCAGCTAAAAAAAAGCATTTCTACTCATCAGAAACCATTGTATCACAAGAATTTTGAGACTCGGCATTAGCGTGTTGAAACCTGCCTAAAAAGGGGGGATGCAGCACATCTGGAAATGGAATGTCACATAATTATATTCAAGAAAACAACACGAAACAAGTTGTCAAGTATGACATGCAACTCAAAGGTATCTGTCAGTACCTGAGAAGCTTCAACAGATTTGGGTAGGTTCTCCAGGTAGAGCTGCCATCCCTGCCCCTTCCAATCGGCCACTTCATCCTCCCTCGGTATCCTTCCTGCCTTAAATTCATTTGCGAGCGAACAGATCCTCCCATAAAGTTCAGAAAACGGTTCGTATGCATCGGGGGGTATGCCGGTACCCTCAGTCCACAACTTTAGGTCTATATCTTTCTCTATTCCAGGGACATTTGCTTTCAGGAAATCAAGAAATGTCTCTGTATCAATTGACTTGAACTTGAAGGTGGAAATGTACTTCTTAATGAACTCATCAAATGCAGCCCTTCCAATCTAAGTATTCCATTCCCACAGATAAAACACAAACATCAAAAAACTACGCTGTTGTGAATTTATCTCCATTATCAGATAAGAATTCATCAACATACCTGACACTCAATCCGAAACAGAAATTGGAAACCTTTCTCGTACGGAATTCGTGAGTAAACAGCATCCGGATCCACCCCTTCCTGATTGGTTCTGAGCTTGGTGAACTCTAAATTGTCCATAAACCTCTCCACCTCCTCATGTAAACTCCTCCAACCAATTCCAATATTAAGTGTAGCCCTGTCTTCTCCTTGCACAGCCTCAACAATTCTCCTCTCTG